>OZ037785.1:27066303-27213803 GCA_964035525.1 Porites cylindrica
ATTAGTTAAGAAAAATGTGGCAAAATACATTCTTACACATGTATTTGCCAATTATTATTATTATTGTTCATGCCACACAGTGTGATCTTCAAGCTGGATAGATATCTAGAGGGCAAGCTTTGACTAGCAGCTTTAGGTCTCTACAACCCTTCTAATCTAAATTATTATTTATTTAATGTGGCTAAATGTAATTTTGGCAAGGTTATACATGAGACAATGCTGGCCAGCAGTCTCCATTGCTAATCCTATGTGGGGTACGCTTAGGGCTTTTTCAGGGCCCCAGTATTTTTAAAGCGCTCTTTTGGAGGTCAGGTCATTTTAAATGCGTTGTCTTTGCTTGTGCTTGCGTCAAAGCCTTTTGGCTCCCAACTCTTCCCTACCTCTGGTAGGTTCTCAATGTAACGGTGCCTGGTAGTTGCCGCTCACAGGGTAGTCATGGTTACCTTCATGCTCGCTTGCGGCTCCCTCAGTTTACTCAGGCACCTTCCCCACAGCCATCTGTTGGCGATGGGTTTAACTATTATCAGTATTATCATGCAGGCATGAGGTAAGTAATATAAGTAGTGAGATGACTGCACTTAAAGCTGAGTGTTGTCAGGTAGATGTTGTACCCCCGCCTGAAAAAAAAACCTGTTAAAGACAACTGGACAAAAACTTGATTGAACCTCACCATGTTTCGAAAAACTATGAGGTACTTGATGGCATCAGCCTTCAAGACAGGGTGATCATCCACTGAAATGGAAGAAAACTGTAATTTACTGCTAATTAACTGGGAGTAAAAAGGTAACTAAAGAAATGGGAATAGTTTTGTTCATGGTTGAAAGCAAGTGCATTGATCTTTCTCACATACAACTGGAAACCATGCAAAGCCAACCATGTAGCAAAACCTTTAATATCAACACCACAAATTACCAGTATTGCAGCACAAAACAAGAGCTAATAAAAAAAGGCTGACAAGAAACTAAGACTAGGTACAAGAGTATCCAGAAGCAAGGTACTACTTTAAATGCTACAACAATCCAGAAAACACATGAAGGGTGGGTTAGGCAGGGCAGGTAAGGCCATAGCAAATCAGGATGGCAACAAAAACAACTGAATTCTGAAATGCCATGTTACCTAAAGATCCCCTACACACTTGAACCCATACCCCCAGCCGTGTGCAAGAAAAACCTTTTTCACTTCTTTCATTCCTCAGTCAGCGTATAATCACACTTTTTAGCAAGTTTAAAGGCACTCCAGAAACGAATGGAACATAACAGGAATGACAAAAGGCAAATTCCCTGGAGAACATCACATGGTCTGAACTGGGAAACAAAACATACAAGCTAAACAGGTTTATTATGAGGTGGTCGAAAGGCAGGGTTCCACCGTATAAGAAGGCCAAAAAGCTGGGAAGGATCTCATAATATTAGTAATAATAATTTATTATAATATGAAAATTCATTAAATAAAGGACTGCTGGATTTCAGGTGCAGCACTCTGATCACTCAGTCTTACTGCTGGACTTCCACACTGATAAAGTGGAGATTGATCTACAAGGCCAATCCATGCTGAGGTCACTGTAAACATTTTTGCTTTTTAGCAAACAAGTAAATCCATAAAACACGTAGATAATTATACTTGTAAATTAGGTTCAAAAATTAAAAAACTCCGATAATTTGAGCAGTTTCTTCAAGTTTCAGCTCTTTGCAAAAATTGCTTCATACATTCTTTGTAAATTTTGGGGATTTTAAAACAGAATTTCTCTGAAACTATTTGGTATGTTAGTGGGAGGCAAAAAATCAGTGTAAACAAGGATTCACCAGTATTAGTAAAGACTGTACCAATTATGAACAAAATACCCTCAGCACTCACCATTTTTTATTTCTAATTCTGGCAAAATATTTGCAGTGAAAAAGCTTTGCAAATTGACAAGTTCACTGGCCTGTGTTGTCCCATGCTGAGGGGAAAACATGAAAAAGAAGACACATTTGTTACAATACGAAAAAAAAAACCATAATCCAGGGAAGAAATACCATGATGGTCATAATTTAAAATCAACAAAATTGACTCCCGTTAAAGAAAAAGTTATCAGCCAGGAGGGGAATATTTCTCTCCAGTGATAACTGAACCTGAAGCACGTAAAGAATAAAGATATCATTCTAATAAGACCTTAAACTGCTGTTTTCAAAAATAAAATTGAGATCCAAGCTTTCACTGATCAACAGCATCATGACATGCTTCATGGATCCAAGATTACATAAAAGAACATCTCAATAATGAAAACTCCTCGGTGAAAAAACATATCCATTTCTGCCAGAACAAAGGCTTTATAGGCATCAAAGTCGAGATTATTATGATTAAAAGCAACCCCACAAATCTACGCCTATACGAGGCATTTTAAAGAAAGTACAAACTTACCCTCAATTCCTGTTAGGAATGTAGCGAATTTACAGACCTTGTGTTTAAGCGTTTTTAGAGACTTTTTTAATGCATTTTAGGAGATTCTCTGTAGAGACACTCAGTCATTAGACTGTTGAATTTTATTCAAAATTTTTATTTCTGTATTTCCGACATGTTGCTTCGACAACCTTCAGCAACTCATCAAACTACAGCAACTAATAAATTCAAAGCACAGGCAGAGATTACCTTAGCAGTTTGCTTTTTGCTTGCTAGTGATGTGACAAGAAATATTGCAGCATCTTTAGCTTTCCAGTTTTTCTCGCTGTCAGCCTGATATTGCTAAAAAAAAAAGTGACAGAAAACAGTTTAGTATAAAAAAAGTTCTCTGATCTGATTGGCTGTTGACAGCCTTGAGTTCAGCATTATTAGGATACTTGACAGTATTTATCACACCTAAGTGATTAGTGATTAAACAAATTCGACTCTCATGATTTTCCTTAATAACATACACGATGACAGAGCAAATTAGACCCCTATGTAAAATGACCATTTGCAATGATGTTTGTAATAACAATAATGAAAAAATGACAGAATTTGATAGCCTGGACCTGCTACATTGTAAAATTAAAAAACACTAACCTGAAGCATAGTGCCCACATAAAGAGAAAATATTTCTATGACGCGCTGCTCATGAAATTTACATAGTGCTCGGACTAGGTCTGAGGCTGCTCGTCGTCGTGTGTCAACATCTATAAGAAATAATATTATTTATGAACAAGTATGAGAAGCTTGCCAAGAAAAGGTGACAAATGTACTGTGCACACAGGTCAGAACCATTTTAATCTTTGCTAACCTGATCCTTCAATATCTCTTCTGATGTACTCCTCTGGATTATCCTCAAAAACCTCTTCATCCTCCTCTGAAAAGGGGGGAAAATATTTACGTTAACATGATATAATAATAATAATAATCATCATCATCATCATCATCATTGTCATCATCATATAAGGTACTTAACAATCTCACAACTCACCTCTAAACTCTACATTTGGGACAACAACATTTTCACAGATACTTTTTAAAGTTTCTTGCTTGTCAAACAGGTATTTATAGTTGCTTCGTTCTGCTGCAGAGGCGAGAAACCCAATTGCCGTACTGACAACCTGTAAATTAAGCAAACAATTAAATACACACTAACAAAATCATTCACAGAACTTCATATATTCATTATTATTTTCATCTTCATCTTTCCTGAGTACTGTATATTATTAACCAATTTATGAACAGGTCCCAGTTGGCTTGCTAGCTCAATTAAGCACTGCGCTGGTATCACAGAGGCAAGCCTGAATTTTTTCAGGCTTTCTTTTCACAACTGCATAAGTTGTGTCTTAAACTGTGATCTTCTTTGTGTTTATTTCTTCATTCTATGATTCCAATACATAAATAATTTCATATATTCATTTAGTACAGAAAATTTCAAAACTCAGAGCGAAAAATTACATTTGGTTAAATGTAACTTAACTAAGTTAACCACCACGAGCCTAGTGGTCAAGGGGTCCACGGGCTTGCAGGTCAAGCGGTTCATGAGCTTAGCAGTCAAGCAGTTCAAAAGCTTATTGGTCAAGAAGTTCATGAGCTTAGTAGTTAAGCGGTCCACAAGTTTAGAGGTCAAGCAGTCCACAAGCGGGCATCCAGCGGCCAATCCCATAAGTGCAGGCTCACATGGTACATGGTAGCTTTGTACACTGCTAGGATCTGTGAGTCCTTCGTCGACCATTTGTGCAGTGTCTGTGGAACAGTTTATTTAGTGTCTTCCCCCCCCCTCCCATCCCTTATTTTTCTTCCTTCCACTGTTTCATCAGTGTGACAGGTGCCTGGAATGGGGGCTCATGGCTGGGTTGCGGGGATTTGCCAGCCATGGGGGCAGTATTCTATCTAGGGACTGGCTGGCCACAGTGGAAGCCCCTGGGTATCCTAGGCACCCACCTTCTACTTAAGCGAGGCAATTGGTAAAAAGAAATTAATATTTCGTCTGAGTCAGTTATACTTCATCAGCGTTGTGAGGAGACACAAAATATTTAATGTTTTTCGATGACTGTTGGAATTTTCTGTACTAAACGTCTTCACCAGAGCAGGTGAAAAACCTGTTTGGTAACGTTCGTATATTCAGTCATCATTTTTAAGAGGATGAAAAATATCAAGTTTACCAACAAAGGATGTCACTTGTGAGTAAGGATCCAACAGGATATAGGATGTAAAAGAGGTCTATTCCAATAACACTCGCTCATATGCTTCGTTTTTATTCAAATGTACAAAATGTTTTGCTCTTTGGGCTTCTTCAGTGTACAAAAGTTAAAAACCAAAACCTGGATCATTTTATGTAATTATTGTCAGTGGTGTTTAACAGAAGAGATGAGACAAAATGCCCCCTAGTTTGTTTTTGTGACAGTCACTGTACACTAACATGTGCATAAGTTCCACCAGTGTCCTTCTTGGTTAGCACGGGGGTTAGGGGGAGGGTGGGTTGGGTGAAGGGTGAACTCTGGGGTTACCAAAGTCAAAAGAACACTAGAAACCTAAGACAAATGCTGATACTTACAATGTCATGCTTTGCTATTTTTTCAGTTGAGTCAGAGACAAGGAGATGCCAAATTGCCTCCACAAACTTTGGCAGGTACCCCTGCAACCAAACAAGAGTAACAAGATGAAAAGATCACTAAATATGAGGTTGAAACAAAGAACCAAACAGAAATCAAGTTCCGACATCAAACCTTTCATCTGGCAAAAGTTAAAGGTGAAACAAGGCTGAAGTGAACCTTGTTTTGATACACTACCCTCGATACCTTATTGTGTAAATCATACCGTGTTTTTTTTCCAGCATTTTCACAAGGAAGGAAAGCATGGTTGGATAAATTGCAGCCTTACAATGACATTCACTCAAAGGTTTCTTACTGGTTTCCTTACAACATGAGGTCTAAGAAACAAGTGCAGAAATTGCATAATGATGATGCCTCACTATCCAGATCTGAGTAGTGCTTCTGATTGTTGAGGCAAATTTCCCACACGGAAACACCATTCAGGAACAATACCAAACAATAATATGCAAACCAACAACAATAATAATCATTATTAATTAGTATAATAATAATATTATTAGAATACAAAAAGTAGAAGCCATTTTTCTACCTCAAATTCTTCATCATATTTCTGTGCATAAAGTGCCACATTATCACAGATTTGTGACTTGATCAGATCTATTGGTTCAGTCTCTTCCGTATCCTGGAAACAAAGACACATGAGAGTTATTATTTCAGGGTTGTCACTAAGATTTCAAGTTGCCGGGTAAATACAACAAGTAGGCGGGGAATCAAATGGCTAGGGATTTATTTGGTTCTATTTTTGTTCTATTTTCCAATAAAAGTAGCCAGGGGCCACTCTCTTAGTAGCCGGGGAAAATCTCCGGCCCCCGGCTCTTAATGACAACCCTGTTATTTTTTTTACTAACTCAAGATTTCAACAATGTATGTTTTAAACACAACTTCGTGTATAATAATTATTATAATAATACATTATTGATAGCTTCACTAAATTATTAATATAAGACTGTTAACCCTGAACTGGAAAGGAGAAAAATAATACTCACCTCTATCTTAAGTTTTTTACTGTCTATTGTAAGGAGGATAAGAAAATTTGTCATCCATTTATCCATATTTTCCTCAAAGTGTTCAGGCAAGTCCTGTTATCCAAAACAATATTGAGAGATTTGCAATATTAGTTTCAAAATTTTTCTGCTAGGTTTAAGTGAGGGCTACATTTAAAACAATGCCACACTGTCAGAATCAGTGGAATACTTGCCTAACTTCTGATACTGGTTGTGTGAAGCAATCTGCAAATTTCTATCGTTTTGGTGACAATTACATGGATCAGCAAGCACAGAAAAAGTGCTTGTGAAACAAATAAGACCGCATGCAAGCAAGCTCTTCATTTGGCCAAGCGAAGTGAGCCACCCAAGCATATTAAGCGCGACCGAGCGGCGGTGGAGGAAAGGAGAGTTTGCAACAATCTCTCATAAATTTTCATTTGTACTTCGCCCAAACGAAGAGGAATACCATTGGTTGAAAAATGACGCTCCAGAAATTAAAGTTGATTGATAACAGGCCTAGCTGGCCTGCCCTTGCAGGAAATGTAGAAACACAACAAAACTTGTGTTATGTAGAGCAATCACTGAGCTCACTCAGAAAAAGAAAACCGGCAAAGGAAGAAAATAGCTCTCTCCTTATGTGAGAGATAACTGTCGTCTGTGTGGTTGCTCATTCAAAGTCAAATTTGGATCTCAAGCCCATCATAATGGAACTGAAAAAATGTTTTAGTCCTCAAAGCAGAAGGGCTTGTTTGGTGTAAATGTTGTTTGTTTGTGTCTGCATGGCGAGTAGATTATGCCTTGGAGGGCTAAGTTTTAACTGAGCAAATGTGATTTTGCCACTTGTTACACACTGAGAGGTTGTGACACGCATATTGATTTTCTGCGGTTATTGTTTCCAGTGGGCATGATTTGCCCTCTGATGCAAGAGCATTTTCTTTTACCTTTCTTGAAATGCTCTTAATTGCAGCTAGATAAGGGTTTTAGGTTGTCTGATTTTCTCAAAAGTGCCTACTAGATCTGAAAAATATTTATTCAGCAATTTTCTTTTGTCACTGAATCTGATGGTTTCCTCAAAGTTTTGTCACACTAGGCCCAGCACGTTAGTGTTTTTAGCAGAATGCTAAATTCTCAGGGATAGTGATTTACAGATCCAAATTTGCGAATGGATTGCAACTTAAACTGAGCTCTACATCAACTATGGATATAACAACTGTGTGGTGACTCGTTGAAAGAATGGCAAAAAAAATCTTGACTCGAAAGGAAACTTGACAGGCGGTTGTCACTTTTCTAATTTGCAACATGCTTGTGGTGACAGTTCACACTTAACAGAGTCCTGGGGTTTCCGGAGTGGAAATGAAGATTTATGAGAGATAGTCGCAAGCTCTCCTTTCTCTCCCCTGCTCCCGGCTGAAGCATCTCCCCTCACGTGCCACTCGTGCATGTACTTTTCATGATACCCCGCAAAAGCAGAGCTTGCTTGCAGGCTACAAAAGATCTTTTGTAGCCTGCACACCACAGCACATTTTATATGATCAGTATGGAATGTCAGTTTTCCGTCACTGAGGCACAGATCTCTGGCTGTCACACTCTTCTGATCAGCTATGATTGTTAACTGGAAATGTAAAACCTTTCTCATTTTATTCAGAAGCAAAATAAATAAATAAATATTAAAAAAAGAAGTTGCTTGAGCAAAAACACTGCTTTAAGTTCTGTAAAATGACAACTCACCTGAAAATTCAAGCTGTAGAAGACCTTACAGATGAGCAAGATAGAACTGAGAATATCTTTTAGTTTGGACACATCAGAAGCACTCTTATTAGCCTCTTCCATGATGTTCTACAAATTGAGAATAACAAAATCAATTGTACATTATTTCAAAGAGACTTAAACAGTCAAAAACCATGAACACCAGAAATATTTCTAGAATGTTATTGTGTTGCAAGAAAAAAGTCCATCAGGTGTGATAAACTAAACTGCAAGCAAAAATGTTAATTAGTTTGTGGTTTTGTGACTAGTTCGCATGTCCTGAACGTTGTTGTGACTGGTTGTAACACAATAAACATTCCTGACATATATACATGTATTTCAAGTGTTCAAGGTTTTGCTGGTTTGACTGTAAAAATACAACTGAATATTACATTTCTCCTAACAACAGCAATTCATCATCGAGATAAAAGGTTATGAGAGTTAATAAAATGATCACCACAAGGAAAATCAGGGTGCAAAGAAAGTTAGTTTTACAGCCTGCCATTTGGGCAAGCTGTAGCTAGCATGAACTAACCCACAAGTACTTTCTTGAAACTACCTTATCAAATAACGCGAATTGTTAAAATTAGCATTAATTTAAGTTGTGTTAATTTTGTTGAGCGTTAACTTCCGCGACATTAATTAAGTGCAGCGTTAATTTCTGCTCTCTTAATTTCCAGTACTTTAACCTCAATTTTGGAACCTTTCCAGACATTCTTGACAACTAAAAAACATTAACTACAAGCTTTCTTTCTTTCCATTTACCCTTTATTTTTCATCTTTCACAAAAGCTAAGGCAAAGGTTTACAATATTTTGAGTTCATCTTCATTGTTGTCGCTGTCAGAAGTTATGTCAGCTCAGTTTTGTTCAGTTTTGAATTTTTTTGCATCCAGTGTTGAATAAATTTGTTCCAGTTGTCACCACCGTGTCTTAATCGCGTTAATTTCCTTTATTATGAAATTCTACCTCCTCTTTCGCATTAATTTTCTTTATTTGAAAGTCGTTTAAACTTGTGTTAATTTAAGTCGCGTTAATTTCCAATACCTTAATTTCATGGAGCATTAATTTCCTATAATAAGGTAGCCCCCAAACCCTTTTTGATTAGCCCGATTGATTACAATCCTTCTGTAATTTGAATTTCCCCAAAAAACAGCACTTGCCTGTCGGGCAAGTTAAGAACAAAAATCACCAGCCTGATAGCAAAATCCACCAGCCCTGGGCTATCAGACACAACTTTCTTAGCACGCTGAAAATGCTTTGATCAACTATCCTATTCTCTCAACTAATTCTTCAGGGAAATTATGGAGATCAGTCTGGAGAAATAGTATCCCTAGCCAGAGTTTGAACACGTGCGTGCCTTTCAGCAAACTGTCAGATGTGTGCTACTAAGAACTTTACCAGATGGCAACTAAGCAAACTATCACCACAACATATGTTAAAAACATTCCATTTAACATAATGTCACAATCACACAAGTCCTCTCTATAAAGCCAGTTAAATCCACTGTTTAAAAAGGAGATAATTTTAACACAGATGAAATGATACAAGAACTACATTTATGCAAAATAACTTATCAACATACCCTGACTAATAACTGCCATACACAAAGATGATGGCCATTAACCTACCATAAAAAGATCTGTCAAGGGTTGAGCAAACTTGTCCAAAACAATCTTGATTTCAGTCCACAGCTCTTGGGACTTGAACTCATGACGGTATCTAGAATGGTCCAAGGAACAAGCAATTCTTATTAATTACTACCCTCACTAGTTCCACCCATTTTCCAACCACCCAGTATAATAAATACTTAATTATCCTCTCCCCCATGGCCCTTTTCAGGGATAACGGAAAAAACAAACTTAAATGGAAAATAAAAAGGTTAAGAATCCCATCTGGTTGGAGGCAAACCAGTTGGCTATTTACAAGCATGGCCGAGGATTTGAACTCAGGATGCTACCAAGAACAAATCCAGCTAGCGGTCAAGGCCAGACTTGGAACTCAAAGATTCAGAATTACAAGTCCAGCACTCTAACCATAGCCTGCGAACCGCAGACGTTTCTCCTCAGTCATTGCCACTGAGGGACATTTCACGAGGAGGAACGTCTGCGACTCAGCAACAGAAATTCAATACTGATGAGTAGTTTTATTGTTTTAGCTATTGTTTATGAATGACAGACAAAAGACAAAAGGCCGCTAAGGTCAAATGTAAACGCGATGAATCTCTAACAAAACAATCAATATTTGTGGAATATAGTCTCCTCTAGAAGAAGCATTGGAGTTTTGCTGGAGCTTATTCGCAGATCAACACAACACTTCACCAAAATCGACCAGGAGAAATGTAAAATTGAACAAATTTACATTTGGAACCCCATTACTCCTGGATTTATTATGTAAACATTGATTGACGCTATCAGTATGGAATTTCTGTCACTGAGTCACAGACGTTCCTCCTCGTGAAACCTCCCTCAGCAGCGACGAGTGAGAAGAAACGTCTGCCATTCGCAGGCTACTCTAACCATGCCTTTCATAATCAAGGGTGTCATTTTTTTCTTTTGTCAAGAATGGGGATCTGTCAAAAATGTTGTGGGGAGATATGAAAAAAATATGCCCATTCAGCCTCCCCTTCAGTATACTTAATGCATGTAGACAAATGTTACCTTTTGTTGCAAGTAATTGGCAATTAAACTAAATGAAATGGACTAAGCCATTATGACACAGTGCCTTTACATATTCAAGTACATGGTATGCACATGGAATACACACCTTTTGAATAACGAGTGGGCAGTCTGCAAAACTCCATTTATTACGTGGAAGTCTCCACTCTTAAATTTAGCGACCATGTCCTAAAAAAATATAATTTATTAGAACTAATGAGGCAGGACTTAAGTGTAAACAAAAGATAATACATGTATACCTGAACACAATGCCAACAAGGATATAATCAAAGAATCATTACATACTGGCAATAAGGTTTCCCATTTATCAGGAAAGTCCTCTCTTCCAATCACACTGACAGCATCACTGAGCTAAACAAACAAATAATGCCACCGATGAATACAACTCAATAATAAATGCAAACATTTGTCTAAGAAATGTGTAGACTGAGACAACAATGTTAAAACACAGTTAAAAACAGTTACTTGTTTTTGTAACTTCTCAGGACTTCTAAGCATCAAATCAACAATTTCCCTTTTAACTACAAAAAAAAGAACAGTGTGAGCTAAATCACAGAATCTAAAAAACACCAAAATGAAAACAAGTGACAAAGCCCATGCAGGGATCAGTGTGCAAAGAAAGTCATGTCTAATAGCCCGCGGCTAGTGGATTTCGCTATCGCGCTAGTGATTTTTGATCTTAACTTGCCCAACAAGCAAGTGCTGTTTTTGGGGGAAATTCAAATTATAGAAGGATTGTAATCAATCCTGCTGATCAAAAAGGGTTTTGAGGCTAGTTGAAATGACTTGTGGGCTAGTACATGATAGCTACAGCTTGCTGGAATGGTTGGCTGTAAAACTGACTTTCTTTTCACCCTGAGGGATTGAAACAAACTTGCATTTATTAAGCTTAAAACTGTAGAAAGGAGGTCAAAACGAAGAAACATTGTTGCCTATCACATAATGTGATGGGCAATCATGTGATAAGTTAATAATATAGAAACTTTGAAGCACTTTTTCTATATTGGTGTAAGTACACCGTTGTCTGTCATTATCAATAATAATTTATCACTGATCAAGCAACACTCCTAAGAATATCATACTTATTTCTCTGTCCTGTTCGCTGATCTTGTTTTGTTCTCCCTCAACCTAATTTGAAACAACACAACAAGATAATTTACTTACTGTTTAACACTGAAAATTCACTTCCTAGAACATTTATTTTCCAGCTGCTAATAAATTTACCGGAATCATTGTGTAGAGCACTATTTTTTACATGAGACATCAAAACTTACAATTCTCCAGTTTCTCTTCACGCTATTTTTGAAAGATATTGCAGCAGCAATTCTGATCAGGCCATCTGTACTAGCTTCAGCCACTAGTTGCAGCAATAAAACATTATAATTCTCCTTTGCCTCAATTGACTGAAGAAACTTTTCCGCTATAATGAACAACACAAAAGACAATCACTTTCAAAGAAATTCAGAAGGTAATTCTGAGACAATGCTCGCCAGCAGTCTTTCATGCGAGATTATTGAAGGCACCCCAATAGCATTCCAGGGGGTTAAAGTGTGTTACAGGTTAAAATTATAATGTGGCTAAATGTAATTTAGGCAAAGTTAACCTCGAAGCAATGCTGGTCAGCAGTTTCCCCAGCTATACTAGGGGTGGTCTGATGCCTCTAGCTGGGGCACCTTGTGACTTATAATGTTATATACCCAGTTGCTTGCTTGCAGTTCTTTGCAAAGTGTTGTTGCAATAGCTTGCTGTTTGTGTACCATTTAGTGCTTTGGTTTTTTCCCATCCCTCCCTCCCTCTTGAGGTATGGGCCTGGTAAGTATTGGTCGGTAAGTATTCCACTGAATTGTTCAGTGTGACGGTGCTGGTGGGGCCCGCTCGCAGGGTTGCCATGGATACCTCCTCCTCATGCTAGAGCATTGCCAGGTTCCACCAAATTTGTAGGCACTAACGCCCAAGCTCATCTATTGGTGATGAGTTTAATTCAGGTTAAAATTTTTAGCCTAGGTTGATTCTCAATTTCCTTTGTCTCCTTGCCCTAATAACAATTTACCAGTGAACTCATTTTGACTGGCCTTGACTTGTATCACTAACTATTGTGATAGCTTCAGATTTCAGCTAGGATTCTTTCTTCTTATGAATAGATCATAGCTGTTTGATAATACATAACCAGCTTAGATACTTGTCTATAGTCTGCAGTAGGCCAAAGCAAGTTCACAAAAGTTGCATCACAAATGACCCACACAGATCAAGGATATTATTGACTACTTTCAAATAACATATTTTATTATACACTGTACTATCTACCTTCTCATTGGCTAAGAGCCTACAGCTAATTTTGGAAATCAGCGCAACCTACAGATTAGTTAGTTATCTGCTAGCAGATAACTGACTAATCTGTAGGTTGTGCGCGCACTGCATGATTTCAAATAACAATATCAATTCAGGTTCCTTGCGACTGTGTGTTTGTTGTTGTTTTCTTCAAATCAATGTATAATAAAACAATTATTAGATTCGGTTTTCGTGATATCTTAAATAATCAAGGTCGAGATAAGTGTTATCAGCCTCAGCCTTCGGCTCAGCTGATAACACTTACCTCGACCTTGATTATTTTGGATATCACAAGAACCTCATCCAGTAATTATTGCTTAAAATGTTTTCATCTTGGTGGTGTTCTAAGAAAAGAGAAGATGCCAAAATCATATCAAACAACAATAATCTATGTTATGGTGAACCACAAGATGAGACAGTTGAATCTTCACAATGAGGTTGCTGTTATTAAATGTATACTGTTGCAAGACTGTTGTGTTCATGATGAGTAAAGGGGAGGCTTGGTCACGTGGTAAAAATTCGCGTTGCCATTTGACAACGCAGACCTCACTGTTATTAAAATGTTTTCTGTGTCATTCAATTTACAGTCTGCAAACTTGCAGTCTGTGATCTGCATTCTGACTCAACATTACTTTATCAGCACAAGTATAAACCTGTATCTGAGTAAATCAATTTGGTAAAATTTCCTGTTCAAATAACCTTTTGGGTAAGTCTGCTTGTTTTCCCATTATGATTTCAGAGAAGGTGATGTTACTTTCAGGGAATTGTTCCTTTTAAATTTCACACTAGTCATGTGCACATGAATGTATAAGCTATTATAAGAAAGGAAAAATCCCTCTAAGAATGTCACATGACCATGAACAGAAAAAGAAACAAACAAAACAATATAAAAGATGTATTCCATTCCACCTAATTTCTTTTATCATCACAGTAACTCACAATGTGTTACCTTGAAGAGGCTGGAAAAAAGTTCTGGGTTGTGCTCTAGCAGCACCCAGTTGCTCCTGGTATTAAACCAACTTTTGCCCTTAGATGATAAGGAAATTTTTTGAACTGAAAATGCTGGCAGGCACCCTGGATTTCATAGGTTAGAGCTTTTCATTTCCCAACAATAAATAATTGCCTGTGCCTGGAATAAAGCTCTTAATGACTTATGACAAACTGCTAAATTCTCCCTCTGGTTTGCACTAAACCTGCTTGAGAATCAAAGGGAGAGTTTTACATTAGATCAGGAGTCACTAGGGACATTCTTAAGTGAAGCCTTGGGAAGTTAAGACCTTTTTAAGGTAATAACATACTTCAGTCTTTATAAATGATGTTAACTGCTAATTTGGGGGATGAAATCAACGCTCTCTTATTTTTGCCTATGGGGTAATGTAAAAAAAGGAAAATTATTCATCTGTAATGTGTAAGGCAAGTGCCAATCAGACTTGGACTGTCATGTTTGACAAGTAGAATCTGAACTTTCAAAGAATAAGTAATGGGTATTTTTAATCCCTGGCCAGTTTTAGTGCATCTTTAAAAGCAAAGGAGGGCAAGTTTAAACATGAGTAAGTGATGACTCCTTTGACCACCAGTCAGCAATATTTTGCCCCAAGATGACACCCTAAAGGCTCTTAGGCACTTGCCAGTTTTACAGAAATATGCCCTGCAATAGTGATCATTTCAACAATTATTGTAACACAAAGTCAAACGCCCAAGTACGTCTGATCCATGATCATCGTGAAACGTCTGCATGCAAAAACTGATGATAACATTTTCAAGTGGTAACCATCTTCAGTATTATTTACTGCCAAATCAACGGCTATTAAATTGATTCCCTTCCTATCTCAAAAACCACGCACCCAAAACAAGGGCCTACAAGGCCTAGGTTCACAATCTGGTACAATAAAGTCACTTTACAAAGACAACTTTTTGCTTTTCGAATGTCGTTCATTTGTACTTTTTTAAACTCCTCTAGATCTCTACGGAGGTTTTTCTGTTCCCGTTACTAAGTAACGATTACTGTAACTTTTATATGTGACTTAGGCATACTCAAGATGTTATAAGCATCGTTATTTCTTTAGTTGCACTTGACTGATTAAATAGCGACAGCAAAGGTAATTTTTGGTGACATGAAACCTACCAAAAAATGAACTCACCTTGCCTCCGAACGTTTGCATCCGGTGAAAGGGTATTTTTTAAATTTAAAGCTACTTCGTTCAAATCTAGGCCCGCCATCCTCAAGAAGTTGAGAGAAACTACAAATCTCGGCGTTCAGAGAACAGATAAAACGATATGTAAAGGGAAGTACTGGACAACTGTATTCACGAGTCGTGAAAATTCGTGCGTTTTCAAATCTTCTCGAAATGCGCCATTGCATTTGCGCATGTCACATGGTCCACGTGTTCGTTCCCAGTTCACTCTGAAGAACATCCAAGGCGGGAACTGAACAGATCAAAAGAATTGAAAGTCAAACCAAACGGAACCAAATGAACGGATTATCGAGGAATAACTTCAGAATTATTCCCCTTTTACCTTTTTTGTGGAATGAGCGAAAACTAATTTGGGATTTGTACCATAGTACCGTAAAATTCCGAAAATAAGCCCCGGGGCTTATATTTTTTAAAGGTCCTTTTTGAGGGGCTTATTTTTGGAGGGGCTTAATTGGGCTTATATTCAGAGTGGCTTATGTGCGGAGGGAAATTTGCGTTTCAAAAGCGATTGGGCTAGCCTTATTCTTAGAAGAAAATTTACCGTTCTTCTTTGTTTTACTTTGTATTTGAGGGCAATTTCCAAGTACAACCCTACCGCGCCCGCGGGCTTATATTTGGAGAGGCTTATTTTCGGAATTTTATACGGTATCCTTTTCTATTATGACCGCGTGGCTGGGTGTGACTGATATCAGGTGCGGATCCACACCGGTTTCCACCTTTTTACGGAAATCGGTCAGATTTTTTATTATAAATATATTTTCAATAAAGAAAACTTTCCAAGTTAAGGTTATGTTACACGAGACGATTCGCAACGACGATTTTTAGTGCAACATGGCGTCGTAATGCTGGCAATGTTGTTTTAAACCTACCGAAACAATGTCGCAACGCTGTGTTGCGCTAAAAATCGTCGTTGCGAATCTTCTCGTGTAAAATCACCTTAAAAATCTGGAAATTGACCATCATGAAATAATCCACAGATTTGCAAGGCTTCATCAGGGAAGAATGGCTGGCCAATATCCTGTCTGAATGACTCAGAAACCCACTAAAAGAAAAGGGGACTTTAGGGAGTTAAAATCCAAAACATTTCCCAGGGGAGCATGCCCCCGGATTCGGTCAACATATTTTTCTAAATCCGCGCCTGTAAATGTCTCAAATGTCCAAGGCATGCCAAAGGGTTGTTCGTGATAGCCATTGGGGAAAGTCTACAAGCCAGAATGATAAGAGATTCATGATGGTGCAAAAGTACGACATAAACACTAAACTAATCCAGTCTTTCCCTCCTCTAGAAGTGTGGAACTACTGAAATGAAAGAATGTCAAGGTTTTCATGATCCATTTAAGTAAAGAATGTCCCCTATGATGGTGAAGAGGTGCGACTCTAATCCTTCCTTAGCCTTGTGAGACTAATTTTATAATTGAACTATCCGCATATTCCACACTTCACACTTACAGGCATAGAAAAGTTAAGAACTAGAAATGAAAATGGAAAGAAGCGATCTTGAAGCCAGCGCTGGTGGATTTGAAAGCCATCTTTGATACCAGTTTCAGGCTTTTGCCAGCAGTTTTTCCGTAAATGGATCTGATCTGTGCAAATCATTAACGCGATTCTGGGACGAAATTTGCCCCGATTATTCACCGTCTTCACCCGGCAGTAGAGACAGTAGACCATAGAGGGTCATTAGATGGTAGATTAACTCTCGAGTTACGAGAATAATATGGGCCTGGAGTGCTGCCGCATCCTCAGTAACGCACAAGACGACACTAAAAACATAAGGTAAGTCGTTTTTATTCATCTATGAAGCATTTCTCCCGATCACTTCACACTGTTCACACTGTCACTTGAATCCAGCCGAGAGTGAGCGTTACGAAGTACAGTTGAGTATATGAGATCACATGTCACGCGTGACATGATGGTACCTCCAGCAGTTAAAATGGTCCAACCGTGGTTGCTCCCGGAAATTTTCCGACTGAAACCGCAACGAGCCGTAAAGATGTGTTCCGTTTACTTTCCAAATACACTTTCCGGAAACTTTTTCGTAAATGGTAAACAACCTGCGAATACAGTTTCCCCTCATCGCTCCCTGGCCTGAGAAAACAACCAACAATTTCTTGACGCTCACCTCTAGCCTGAGTATCAGGCCTTCATCTTTCCCCTTTTCCCCCAGAAACGCCTGATACTCAGGCTAGCTCACCTCTAGTTTCCTAGCCTCCCAAGCAGACGTTCTTAGGGGGACGAACCCCTAAGAACCTCTGCGTGGGAGGTTACTGAGGAACGAGCGCAGAAATTCCATTCTGATGACGCTTCACTACCCAGATCTCGGCAGGGTTTCTGATTGATTGAAGTAAACACTACCATTCCAGGGTTCTCAATAGAAGGCGGCACCCGGCGATTGATCGCCGCTTACTTTGGGATTTATAGCCGCTTACTTTGTGTTTAGGTCGCTTTTCTTTGCTTTGTTTTGACACCTCTGGCTTTGCTGAAGAGCCTCCTACTTTATCAGTGATCACCTCCTACTTAAAAATCTGTTGAGAACCCTGCCATTCAGAAGCACTAAACAGGGGCCCATTTCAAGTCCTACTCAGGCCACTTCCTGTATTTGTTCTCAGTTACCCTGAGTTTAAATCCTTGGCCATGCTTGTAAATAGCTAGATGATGGCCTCCTGCCAGTTGGGGCTTTTACTCCTGTTGTGTTCCATGCGAATTATTTGTTTATTATTTGAGCGGAGTGCCACTTTCCACTATAAACAACTTTAAACTTTCATACTCAAACAATTCCTAAAGAGGTCCAAAAAATGTTAGATTTATTTCATTTAAATATTACTTTATTGCCTACAAAGACGTTCGCACAGATTCAGATGACAAAGTTCCATTGTTATAATCAGCATATCAAGGAGAATACAAAGAATCAGTAAAAATTAAAGAAAGTTTGATGAGCCACTCTGGTCCATGTTAGCACTTGGATTCTTCTTTTTACGTAGTATTGAAATATGTTAGTGAAAAATGTTCAATAATAATTATTTGTACCTGAAAGAGAAAAGATTGGTGTTACTCAATACTCTCGAAATTTTAAAAAATTAAATTTGTCTAGCAAGCTGTATTTACTTAAAGTATTTACTTAAAAATCTAACTACCGTGGAATCGAGGTATAACGTGGGGCCAAGGGACTGGCAAAAATAGTTCGCTATAACAAGGGTTCATTATATCAAGGTTATTTTTCATTATACTTCACTATTTCTGGGGTAAAGAACATCGTTCATTATACTGAGGACTTTGTCACATAAAGGTTCGTTATATTGAGGTTCGACTGTAGAGTAGCAGCCTTACATAAACCAACTTTCTTTTTATATTCATTCCACAACAATATGAAAAAGTTCGTTTTAGAAATTTTTTGAGAAATTCCAGTGCTGTTGTACTGCTGATGAATGGATAGTTCAAAATTGGTTGGGTACTAGACAACAAAGTAGTAGGCCTGGTTTAATTCCCAGACCATACAGAACTCAAGGCCTTATTAAAAGGTTACCGGATACCTTCAGGGGTGTCTCATGTGTAACGAAAGTATGGCATTCCAGTTGAACTACAGATACCTAAAACCCTATATCAAAATTAAACTTATTGAACTGGCTATTATAATAAACCAACATTTTAAAAAAACCTTCACGGTAAATTTTTTTTACAATTTTTTGATGCCAGCATCCAATTCAGCTTTCAAAAGCTAAAACTCAGAGCAATTTTTTGTTTCACTAATTTCATTTGTTCCAGTCTTAAGGAAGTTAAAGTGCTAGAAAATGTGTCAGGGATTTGCCATATTTTTGATTGCGATGAAAAGTTGCAGAACAATATTCGAAACAGGGCTAAGAAAAAGAAGGATAATCATAGAAAAATGCCTCACAACAAAAAAATTTTAGGAAACCAAAAATCTGCTGAGACTTGATTGTTGCAGTCACATATGGCTCAATCAAACAAATTCCCTCCCAGTGTTAGCTATTAAAAGCTGATTTGTGTTTAGATTGATCGCAGAACCAGCTTTTATAGAACAGAAAATATTTGGATGGACTAGACAAACATATCAGTGGTAGTGAGACTGAAACGTTTGGTCTTAAGCAAGAAGTGTAGAGTAGCTGTCTGTATGGGCAGTGTCTATAATGGCAAAGTTTCCACAAGGGAGGAGTGAATGGACAGCAGTAGTATAACAAATGAAGATTGAAACTGCTGATCTAATACTGCTGCATACAATTCTCCAGCACCTGAATAGTGCAAACCCCGATGTCCTCCTCTTAATGGGCCTGCATCACAGAGATAATCTAACCCCAGTTAGTAACATCTGAGAGGCAGCACCGAGATCCTCGTTCTGGGCCCCCAACAGACTCAATGAATTAATGGATGTGCATTTCAAATCCCCTTCAACCTGACTGGCAAATCGAGAATGGCTTTTTTGATAGGCCAATCATGATGCATATTTAAATACTGGTGCACAGGTGCTGGTGGGGCTCAGAAGAATTATTACAGTGCTGTTTAGCAGACAGACTTAACCAGAGGTTTATTTTCATCTGTAGCCCAGGCTACCTCTTTAATTGGTGGGTTATAAAATCAACACTATCAAATAATAACGTTCTTAAAACTACTCTGTAACAAATGTTGTCACTTACAGTTATAATATTATTGGTGGAAATAATCTTACTCCTCCTTTCTTTTGGGATTATTGACTGCTACAAAGTGGTACAAGACAACTAGAAGGAACAGTGATACACCCAGGATGTTTGCAAAGGCTGCAAGCTGAATATCTGTAATCATGGCTACAACAGAAACAGAATACCAGTTATCTTTATGTTAAACATCGTCATATGCTAAGAAAACAACATGAAAGGGGGCAATTAAATAAACGTTTTTGAGACAGACCAACATAAATCAAACAGTTTTGGGTAGAAAAAGGGATATAGATTACTTCAATTAATGAGAATATTATTAATAATAATTGAAGGGTTTCCTAGAAAATGGACACTTGTGACTGTTTACTAGGTGTACAGACACAAGCGGCCATCTCTAGGAAACACTAACACAGCTTTAGGTCATAAAGTATTATTATTACTTTATGACGTAAAGCTGTATTATGATTATGCTTCATGATTTTGAAGGATTATTGCGGGGCTGTCAATAAGGGCTGGTAGCTGGCCAAAACCGCCGGCTAGTCAGCCATCCCTAGCCGGCTACTTTAATTTCATCTTCTTCTACTATAACTGCTAACAAAAAATAAGCACCATCGAATGAAATTGAATGCATATTTATAAAGGTTTAGCCCTGTGAAACGTGTGAACCGTGCGATGTCGTTGAACACCTAGGACATTTCAATGGCATCGTTCCCAATCTTGAGTGTATTCTGATGACAAAACATTGTGTCCGCGGTGGAAAATACCTCTTGAAAACCACTGAAAATGCCATTTCCGAGACTCTAAATTTCAAAATCTCCCTAGATGTCTTGGCCCTAAAGAATTTGTGCTTTTGGGGCGAGTTCCAAAGCCACCTTCTATTCATTACTAGCCTGCTACCTAAAAACTTTTTGACAGCCCTGATTATTGAGAACAGCATGTCCTCATATGAACTCTAGCCCTTGTGTTAATATGTTACAACCCAGTCAAACCTTCAGTGTGTGTGATGGTTTCATTATATTCTTTTATGTTCTGAACCTCTCGTAAGTGAACACATCAACATGAATATCTGAAGAATTTTTTGGTAACAACATAACATGCATGTACATGGAACCAAATTATCATTACTTTGAAACTGCAAGCAACTACATGTAGGTCTGTTCCACAATGTAGACAAGGTCATACTCATCCTTGGAAGAGACCCCCTGTGGTTCAATTCTCAAATGCAATTAACTCTTGAGAGTAACCACTAAAACTTTGCATTTTGGGCGGTCACTTAGAATCAAATGACTGCTACTGAAATGACAGAAAGTGGTTTCCTGTGGTTCAATTTTCAAACACAACCAACTCCTGAGAGAAACTGCTAAAACTTTGCATTTTAGGCAGTCACTTATCTGAGGTTTGGCTGTAAATGGCTTTATTCTAGAATCATGACTGCTACATACTGAAATTACAAAACTGGTCTAGTTTTAGGTTTCGGATGTGCAGCCACCACACATTGATAATTGCAGGAGGACTACAGTACTATGGATTGTGGAAACAGCTGTCCAGTTTCATAGCTTGGAAATCCCTAAAAAAAATAGGGCTAAAAAGAGTCCTCTCCAGCTGTGCAAATTAACAAGATTTTCCTGTTGGGCAAGTACAGGTATACTTTTTTGGCATTCAGTGACCACAGGCAAGCAAAATGAGAGAAAGGCTTCGAAAAATCAAATTCAGGACTACAGAACAGGGAACCAATTTTATTTAGTTCTTGATATTTTAAGGTCAAGGTTAGCACTTACTTTCAACTATGAGAGACTGTGGTATGCAGTCTGCAGCAAAAGCTTAATTTCGCACTTTATTAAATCCAAAAATTATGTAAAACGTGGTAGCACAGCGTGCCAAGAAAGTAGTGTCCAATAGCCCGGTGAGAATGGATTTTGCTTTCGGGCTAGTGAATTCTGTTTTTAACTTGCCTGATGGGCAAGTGATGATTTTTGAGGAATTCAAATTGAATTAGAGAAGAACTGTGAAATCAATTCTGCCTGTCAAAAAGCTTTTGGGGCTAGTTGAAATGATGTTTGGGCTAGTAAATCCTAGCTTCAGCTTTCCTGAATGGCAAGCTGTAAAAATGATTTTCTTTGCACCCTGTAGCAGTTCACTTTTTATTATGTTAGTCTCTTAGAAAATTCTGGGTTTATGAAAATTTTGGTCCAATCTCAAAATCTTGGAAGCATTTGTAGTAAGTCTCAAAGTCTTGAAACTTCTGTTTAGTCAGAAGTCTCTGATTTTTAGAACCAACTTATTCAAGACAATGGGAATGGCATACAGTGGAACTATTTTTTCAGATCCAGCAATATATATTTTGTGGTTTAATTTTATCCTGGGTTCAATTTTTGTTTTTCCTCACCATCCATACCCATATCCTCAGATAAAGGAGAATAAAAGCTGAAAGAATGGCAAAATTAAACTACAACGTATATATTAATAAGCTAAAATGAAACGCGGTTGGTATATTTACTACATACACAATGCAATATAGTATCACAGTGATCCTGCAAATTAATGAAAAAGCCTGGATATCTGACCTATTGCCATCGATCCAATCTAGCATTAGGTTGAGACCACATTTATAGATCAAGCCGAAACATTCGATAAAGGACAAAGCACCATCACCACCATATGATTCAAGGATACTTGATATGATATGATTTACAGCTCCAGATTCATGTACACGTGGGATTTTGTTAAACCTCGACGTGCAGTCTTTAACTAGTCTAATAAATAAAAAAGCTGAGTAAGGAAATAATGTAAGCAAAATTAAACAGCAACTTACTTCTTGTCAAGGTAAAGGGCTACCAGATAATACAACTTTTCAAAATGCCTTTTGTTCCTCCACGATGACCAACTTCGTGTCGACACGGAAAAGATCGAAACAAGGTGTGTGGACTGGGACGGAATTTAATTCGCAAAGGATCGTGGGTATTAAAAGTATCTGAGTCATGTTTCAAGATGGCGTTATCTTCAAAAGTTCGACAACTTCTGATGGGCATGGCTGCCTATGCACAGACAACTAAAGGATTCGATCGAGTGGCGAAAGCCGTGAGTAGAAAATAGATGAAAGGCAATACCCCAAGCGGTGCTAAGCCTAATTATTCAAACTGACTGAATTATAAAAGTAGTTTACACTTCACCCGGTGCCTTTACATGGATCCGGAGGGAGGAGGGTAAAAGCTGTTAGCTCTCGCGAGGGTTTGATCTTCTCGTGGAGTTCATTTTCTTACTATTATATTCAGAGGGTCAACATTCAGTGGCATTTATCCCCAATAGCAACAAAGTCCGGGGGGGGGGTAGGTACTCTTGGGGCCATTCGCCCCCCTCCTCCCCGCCATTGACGAAATTTTCTGACGAGGTAAACAAAAAATCGTAAATGGAATTTCTGAAAGTTGTAGGACTGAAGACCAGATTTTCTGAGGGGAAGTAGCAAAGACGCAAAAATTTTCTTTTGGCATTTAGGCAAATTTTCTGAGGATTTTGGGGAAAAAAGGGCACTTTTTTGAGGGTTAGGAAATTTCAAAGTCCTTTATCAACATGGAGGGGTGTATATGAAATCGCCCTTGGTTTTAACAGTCTAGCTGAACTACATTTCACTTAAGACAATTTTGGTGACTGCAGTCATCGGTCTTTTGTAAGGCTATGCAAGTCAGTCAATTGTTGGCTGACCAATATACACTTTTGGGACATATTCTTTCACAATGTCCAGAGGCTAAGCAGTTTTCTTAATCCATAAGACCATCCCCTTTTTTTTTCCTTTTACCGTCTTCTGACTGACCCAAATTTTGGGCATTTTCAAAAAAAAGAAAAAGTAATGACATAGTTAAACCTTTTCACTTTAATTAACTCTTTTAATCCAAAAAATAAGTATATTACAGCATAGCGGGAAAAGGGAACATTTTTTTACAGCATATTATTCTGCATTTGGTTAATCCCAATAAGTAAAAAGTAACTTTTAACATCATCCTCACTGGCAACAAGGATTTAAACTTAGTTTGAAAAATTTCAGTATATCTCTGTTAAAAAAGAAATAATTAACCTGTCGTAGTTTCTAACCAGCACAAATCCGCAAAGGTGATCTTACACAGGACGATTCATGACAATGATTTTTAACCCAACACAGCCTTGCAATGTTGCAACTCTGTGTTGGACTAAAAATCGTTTTTGTGAATATTGTAACATCACCTTTTGTTTGATACAAAAAACTCTTACCGAAAAGTGAGGGATGCTGGTAGGTTGCATAGGAGTTTTGGTGGTTGATCCATTCCTCTGTGTTGTCTTGACTTTACTATAACAGCAACAAACGCTTCTGCCATATATATTTTGTGTTCATGTCTTGTTGTTTCCAGGCTCCACAACAATGATGCTGGGGTGCCTGGCCTCCTATTCTGAGACTTTTTTTTAGTTTTTTTTTTAACCTGACCGACTGACCCAAAATCAGGAACACATGCGAGTGTACAAAAAAAAAGGATGGCCTAACTCTCTTTTCATATCATTATTATTTCAAGGTGGAACTTCTGTCATTTGAGGAAGGCAAGGCTTCATTTAAAATGATAGTGGATGAAAGTCATTTAAATCGCCCAGGAACACTCCATGGAGGGATGACGGCAACTTTGGTCGACACATTGACTACCGCTGTGCTTGCTTCCAAGCCTCCTTATAAACCTGGCGTGAGCGTGGATATGAGTATAAGTTACTTACGGCCTGCTAAACCAGGACAAGAAATTATTATAAATGCAGAAGTTGTGAAGACGGGAAAGGTTCTAGCCTTCACTGCGGCTGAACTGTTACACAAAGATGGAAAACTCATTGCTAAAGCAAGCCACACAAAATTTATAGGAGAAGGCATGCCCTCAGTTATAACTGAGTGACCATTTATAAATGGGGAGGGACAAGAGCGTTACTTTTATTTTTTACTGTGCTACTTTTGCCAAAGAGACTAATACTTTTCAATAATTATAAGATACTTCTAAAACAGTATCATTCTGAATTTCCCACACTATTAATACTATTTATTTAGTCATACATTATAATGAAATACTTAATAAGGACACCTGTATATAAGTTAACAGACAGTTCTGTCTGTCTGAATAAGAATCTTGTATATTTTCTCTAAAATTAACCCACATAATACAGACAAGGGACGCTTGTCTGTCTCGGGTAACAAACTCTGATGTATCCTCAACCTTGCTTTACCGGCCTTGGTTACCTGTGCACTGATTATTTTCCCTGTCACAATCATGTAATAATATGTATAGACATTATAGATAATGACGTAGACATTGTACCCTGTTCAAGTACAGTCAAACTCCATGAAAGCAGACACTGAGGGGACCATAGAAAGCGTCCATATTAATGGGGTTAAGCGGGTTGAATTAAGAGAAAATGTAAGTAGGACTTTCTCTCGCCACAGACAAAGAACACTGTGCATGACAATGAAGTGTCCATAAAGTGGGTTTTGACTGTAATGACAGGTTTCAATAGGTTTATACAAAATAGTGTGACATGCTTGATTTTAATAAGTCCCTCTTTGACCCTAGTATTGTAGTGCTTTAATAAAGTTATTTGCCTCCTGCTACACAAGTTTCACTTCCTTGGCTTTTTGCTGCAGTCATTGTTCCTAACCTTCTTTAGTCTTTACATCAATAAATCACGTGTCCATGATGCACCTAAAAATGGGCCTAAAGGCATATTAGTTTATAGCAGATGGGCCTTATGCTTGTTGTGTACTGATATTGCTATTTACAAAGCTTTGATATCTCTAATAATTTTAACACATTGACTGGATATATTTTTTTTCTTTTTGCCTGTTAATCAAAAAACCTAAAAATGGCCTTTTACCAACTTTTTCACCTGATTTTACATGAAATAGACAGATTTGGTTGTTTTATGCTGAAAAGTGGATTTTTTTCAAAAAGCTTGGTACTTTGCTTAACCCATTCGCTCCTGGAGATTTTGCCGAAAAACGCGTTTTGAAGGTAGTCGAGTGGTTTTCTGGTCACTGTCATGCTATAAAGAGCTAAAACTTACCACAAACTGGTTTACAGGTAGAACACTTCGCGGCCTTCTGATCCACAGGCGGCCCAGATGTAGTTTGTGTCACTGAATGAATATATTAATATTCACATGGACAAATTAATGCCATGAGTCGTCGAAACTCCCATGGACTAAAATAGTCCAAAAGTCAAAATATAACAAAATAAAGCTAAGATACCTTCAACTGAACGTATCCTTGTCTTTCCTGGCCGGTTTAAAGGAGCTGTGTCACGAAATTCAGCCAAATTAGAAAATTACAAACTGCCCGTTAAATTAAGAGAAACACAGAAATAACTGCTTAAAACTTTAAAGGAAGGTTAAAATAACGTAACAGAAACAACAGATGCCACGGATGGGCTAACCTGAAGAAGATTGAAACGGATTGAAATTAGGGTTTTTGAAAACTGTTCAGCCTAACAGTGGTGGGCGGTGGCCCAGGACATTTTGGGCAGTCTTACACCAAGTACTACCCGTCTCGGTGTTCTTGAATGCGTTGGTTAGAAATGTTACAATATTTGACTTAGGTGCCAAAGTTCTAGATTGTCGAAATGACCATCTGTGACACGAGGGAAAAACCCTTGAAGAAACAAATGTTACTGGAAACGTAGCCAAGGTCAAGTGCATTATCAGAAAAATGATGCGTTTTCACGAAAGACACGGTACTCACGTAGAGCTTTCACCTTGTAAAACATCTGCAAAGCGCATAAAGAGCTTTGCTAATGCGGTCGTATTCAGTCATCGACCTCTAGTATTGGGCGAGACATTTCTTTTTGAGATCGAAGAACAGGAAAAAGACTGGTCTGGTCATGTGCGCTGCGGAATAACAACTCACAACCCGCAGACGATTAAAAGCGTTCCACCGTATTTACTGCCTGACATGGCGCCAATGGGAAGAACTTGGGTGTTTGCCATCAAATCCACCATACAAAAACCATTAGCAGATGAACAGCTTAGGGACTATGGAAGCCACAACTTTCAACGGCAAGAGGCTGGAGATAAAGACACTAACCCCGTGTTCTGTGGAAAAAAAGCACGTGAAATGCAACTCAGACCCACTGATGTTGGGTCACGTATAGGAGTTAAAGTTAGTCCTTCTGGAGAATTGTACTTTTTTGTGAATGGTATTAAATTTGGGCCCTGTGCTCTTGATGTTCCCGTGGATAAAGATCTGTATGTTGCTGTTGATGTTTATGGAACAACAAAAAAGGTGCAAATCATCCAATGTGGAGGTCAGATTATAGTTTTGACATACAGTATTCAGATGACACCCCACACACCACTGCAGTCAGCCCAGAACAAAAGGCTCTTTTTCACAAAAGGTGGCAAAGTGGGAGGGTGGATAAACCTGATGAAAATACTTAGGTTAAAAAATATTTACAATAAAATTGCTAAGAATTTCCAGGGTCTTACCTTCAAGATTGGTGAGAGAAATCATAAGTATGGTAACCATCCCGGGGGGCAGGGGGTGGGGGGTGGAGGGAGGGGATCCCTTCTTGGGCCTAAATGGTTATGTGCCACTGAACAGGGTTTGATTGTGAAGTATTTGCTTTCAAAGTTCGGCATGTGCAAAAAGCAAAATTTCGAGGTAGTTATTGAGTTTAAAAGTGACACAGCACTCTTTACTTTTTCTTTTTGCCTTGTCTCCTCCCCTCTCCTTTTGCTTTTCTTGCCTCATTTTTATCTTTTGCTGGAAAATTAGTAGGCTTCAGTTTGGTGGGAGAAGTTTTTGGAAAAGCTTTTAGGATATTAGATGAAAGGAAAAGTCACTGGGTTCAAACTTTTCATGGGAATTTTCAGGTCAATGTTTCATGGTTTTTTTGTCTTTTTTGTGGTCCTCCTTGACTGGGTCACTCTTATTCTGGTATTGTTAAAAAAGATCTCTTCAGCCTGCATAATGTAGATGACAAAGTTGTTCTTGCTGTTAAAACTGATGATGTCACAAGCAGTAGAAGGGATGTGGTTCAGCACAGGTGTTTATGGGAAGTTCAGGGGTGAATGGGTTAACCAAAAACATTAAAATTGTCATTTGCCTATTCTTTCACCCAATTCGGTATTTTATGGTCAGATTTGGTTGTTTTAAGCTTAAGAGTGGATTTTCTCGGAAACTTAGTACTTTGCTTAACCCATTTGCTCCTGGGAATTTGGCCAAAAAAAAATTGTATTGAAGCTAGTTGAGCTGTTTTCTGTTAAGTATAAAACTTTTAAAGATGAATATTCTACATCTGATTATCTCTACCAGCTAAGACATTATGACGAACGACAGAATTTTGTTAAATTTAAAATAAGTAATCACAAACTTATGATTGAACATGGTCGATACCAAATCGATCATTTGCCAAGAGAAAATAGATTATGTCCCTCGTGTAACTCAAATCAGGTAGAAGATGAGATTCATTTCCTCTTTCAATGTAACAAATACTCAGTACAGAGACAGGCATTTATTAATCAAATCAATCGAATAATACCTGACTTTGACAAGAAATCATCTCCAGAAAGCATAAAACTGATAATGAATTCGAAGGAACATCATGTAAATAAGTTAGTTATGAAGTTTGTTTCCTCCTGCATGAAAATACGTGATTCATTGTTAGTAATGTAACTGAATTTTTCTAGATTATTATTAGTGCTGTTTTGTTTTATATTTTGATTGTCATATACATACTTTTGCAATACTGTAAAATGATGCGGTCATGCAAATAAAGCAATTTATTACTATTACTATTACTACCAGGTACTGCACCTACTACAGGTACTACAGCTACTACAGGTACTACAGCTACTACAGGTACTACAGGTACTACACCTACTACAGGTACTACAGCCACTACAGGTACTACAGCTACTACACCCACTACAGGTACTACACCTACTACAGGTACTACAGCTACTACAGCTACTACAGGTACTACACCTACTACAGGTACTACAGCTACTACAGGTACTACAGCTACTACAGGTACTACAGATACTACAGCTACTACAGCTACTACACCTACTACAGCTACTACAGGTACTACAGGTACTACACCTACTACAGGTACTACAACTACTACAGGTACTACACCTACTGCAGCTACTACAGCTACTACAGGTACTACACCTACTACAGGTACTACAGGTACTACAGCTACTACAGGTACTACAGCTACTACAGGTACTACAGGTACTACACCTACTACAGGTACTACAGCTACTAAAGCTACTACAGCTACTACAGCTACTACAGCTACTACAGGTACTACAGCTACTACAGCTACTACAGGTACTACAGCTACTACAGCTGCTACAGCTACTACAGGTACTACAGCTACTACAGCTGCTACAGCTACTACGGCTACTACAGGTACTACAGCTACTACAGGTACTACAGCTACAACAGGTACTACAGCTACTACGGCTGCTACAGCTACTACAGGTACTACAGCTACTACGGGTACTACAGCTACTACAGCTACTACAGCTACTACAGCTACTACACCTACTACAGCTACTACAGCTGCTACAGCTACTACAGGTACTACACCTACTACAGCTACTACAGCTGCTACAGCTACTACGGCTACTACAGGTACTACAGCTACTACAGGTACTACAGCTACTACAGGTATCATTGCGTCTACTAGAGCACAACCACTACAGCACTAACAGTGGTGGGCGGTGGCCCAGGACATTTTGGGCAGTCTTACACCAAGTACTACCCGCTGCTTGCAACTTCAAAAATAATGCTCAGGAGACATATTTGTTTGTCTCGGATCTCTGATGTTGTCGCTTACTGGCAATTTCTTTGCTGACTTTAAGTTCCATAGCAATTGAGGGCGAATAATAATTATTAATTAATTTTGTTTAATTTTGCCAATTATTGGCAAAATTAAACAAAATGAACTGGACTGCTGTGACACAGCCCCTTTAAGTGGCATTTTGTTGAGTTTTGCAATTGTAGGTACAATTGCAAAACTCAACAAAATGCCACTTAAACCGGCCAGGAAAGACAAGGATACGTTCAGTTGAAGGTATCTTAGCTTTGTTTTGTTATATTTTGACTTTTGGACTATTTTAGTCCATGGGAGTTCCGACGACTCATCGCATTAATTTGTCCATGTGAATATTAATATATTCATTCAGTGACACAAACTATGTCTGGGCCGCCTGTGTCTGATCCAGATGCAAAATATCAGCTTGCGAAGTTCGGGCATGCGCAGAAAGCAAAATTTCGAGATTACTTTTCGCTTTCTCTCCTCCCTTCTTTTTTCGCTTTTCTTGCCTCATTTTTTTTTCTCTTGCTGGGCATTTAGTAGGCTTGATTTTGATGGGAAGAGTTTTTAGGAAAGCTTTTAGGATCTTAGGATTAGGTGAAAGGAAAGGTAGGTGAGCAATGGAACAAGATTTTCATGGAGATTTTCAGGTCAAAGCTGGTCAATGTTACATGGTTTTTTGCCTCTTTCTCCGGTGTCCTTGACTGAATTGTGCTCATTCTCGTATGGTTTGAAAGATCTCTTCACTCTGCACAAGTTAGCGGACAAAGTTGTCCTTGACCGTTAAAACTGGTGACGTCACAAAGGGTAGAAAGGACGTGGATCCGCACGGGCGGTTCAGGGGCGAATGGGTCAAAAGGACATCAACTTGGAAACGCATATTACAGTAAAACCTTGATAACTCGAACTCAGATAACTCAAATTCCCCGCTAACTGGACCTAAATTTCCTTTCCCGTGATCAAAATTTCACTGAAATTACCCCAATAACTCGAATTCCCTGCTAACTCGAACTGTTTTTCATTTCTTTTCAGAGTTGGAGTTACGTGGGTTTTACTGTTCACAAGTAGATGACAGTATATTTAGTTACTGTCTGGTCTTTAAGACTTGATCTAAATCCATGTGATCTCTATAAAACAAAATTCTTTTTCCCTGACTGTGAAAATTCAGCATCATGATCTGCCATTTTGGATCATGCATGATACCATTCCATCCATGAAGATATTGTTGACATTATTTTTATTTTTACAAGATCAGACGACCATTTTCTTTAGGAAGGACTTTGAAGGCTCAGAGATTTTCTCTAAATTCAATTTAATTCTGTATAATAAAGAGGCAGGAGCAATAGCACTGCAAAGATCTCAGCTCATTTTTGCTAAATAAGGGAATGTTTGTAACTAAAGTTTCAGTTAAAAATAGTTGATTTAAGCAGAACATATTGGTCAATATTCCCTGCTAGCAATGCAGCAGGTAATAGGAACAACGATAAACTTGGATCAAGAGTCAAAAAGTACTTCTTTATTATGAAAACTTCCGGTATCATTAACTCCTAGAAGTATATTTCTCTAGAGCAATCATTTACTGCTGCAGTTTGCAAAAGGATGAAATTTAAGAATGTGATGCCATTTTCATTGCAAGAAAGTTCTGGAAATTATTCTTTGTTAGTTAATACAAAAATTTGTGAGCAAACCAATTTGTAAGCTCACATCGACAGCAATGACCCCATATACACATCAAGAGAAGATGTCTGTGACAATTTACAAGATCTGTTTTTGTAAAACCTAACATATACCAGAAAAATTTACGAAAGTGTTTATTTTAGCAGCAAAGTAAGTTTTTATGCTTGCCATAATGTACGACAAAAGTAATACAAATGTGAGAGGAAGTTAAGAATTTTCAAGTCTTCTTAATCCTTAAGATTAATATCAAAACCTTTTATCTTAGTTATGACTGTTACACTTGATCCTACAGCCTAAGCAATTGTTTTTTAGCTAGGACTACATGATTAGAATTTCTTCCATTCGTAACTGCCTTGTATGAGTGCATCAGGTTAGTAAGTGACTACACAGCAGTCATTGTCGTTGCACTTGTCTTTGTTAATCCTAAAATGTGTGTTAGTTTAGGTTCACCAGAACCGGAATTTGAACTAATAAGATCAAGGATTGGATCTCAGTTATCTTTCATTGAGATAATAATGATTGCAGTAATAATCTCTTGAGGTTCTTCTCTGGAATTGAAAAATCTAGCTGTAGTGTTAAGGTATTGTTGTATCATCAGCCGTTTGGGAGAGGGATTCCAAATTATTTTAGAATAATAGCACCCAAAAAAATATAAATGGAATTGACTATCAAAACTTTCATCAAAGAACAACAATTCTACAGGTACACTGCAGGGAAGTTACAATAATGTACATAATTAATAACATATCAAAATAATTTAATTTTAATAAATTAACTGTTGCCAGGTAATGCAAAGTGATCAACTATTTTTTTTACAGCATTTGATACGCCTACTATGCTTTTCAGAATGTTCTTGTCTGTGTCTGGGATGGTCCAAACCCTTCAATCATTATTTCCAGGTCCTGCAACACACACACACACACACAAAATGAAATTACATTACTGTTATTGAATAAACAAAAACATAGGGATCTCTGGGTAAGAATTTGAATAGACCCAAATTCAAACTTGGCTCCAAGGCATAGGGGAATAAAACAAATGAATCAATCTTGAGATTCAGCGATGAATATAGTCAAAACCCCCTTTACGGACACCTGCTTAATATAGACACCTCATTATTACGGACAGTGTGCTTTGTCCCTGGGGAAAGAAAGCACTTACACTTTCGCTAATTATTCAACCCACTTTATACAAACACCCTGTTAATATGGACACTTTCCATGGCCCCTTAGTGTCTGTATCAATTGGGTTTCACTGTAATACATTTCTTTTGTTTTATTTCCCTAACCCTTTAGCCAAGTATGAATTTTACCATTATCGAAATTGGTCTATTCAAAGCAAGTCTGTGTGCTTTGGATGATTACATGAAACACAATTCCAATCCCACATAAAAGCCTGCTGAAATTATCACAATATTTTCTCTACATTTTCTCACAACATTTTCAAAGCCAACTGACAACCCAACTCAACACTGTTGTGAGATGTGGCAACTGTTTAACTGGGACTTCATGGAAAAACACACCAACTATTCATCTTTTGTAATGGAAAATATGACTATCTATTCATATTTGTTCAGGGCATGTTGTGGTTGATGGTTTGAAGTGGCACGGTCTTAACATCTCTTGACATTCACTCAACAAAATGTTGAGAGAATGTGATGATCTCAAAATCTCTTTTCATTCGACTCTCCAGAAAAATAGTGTGTTGTGAGAATGCCAAAACAATGTGTGCTGTTAAACCGAGGCTTAATATTATTGCCTAATTTCGTCTATGTGCTTGCCCTGAGCAACAGAAGGAAATGAGACTCTTGGGGACATGACTTTCTCAAAATTTTGAAACTGTCTCGTATTCAATACTCGTAGGTCACAATACTTGGGGAATTAGAGGAAGATAGGATAATCATAATTTCTGAAATGTTAATTCCATTTCGCAAATTCCTGTCTCATTAGTAAGTATAAATGGACTGCACAAGTTAGTTTGTCAAACTGGTACACGTACATGTCCATGTAAGAGTGCACAGAAGTACACTGCATAAAAAGTTTAATACAGTGTACTTTTGGAAAAATTTAATGTGCATTCCTGGAATGTTGTAAAATCTGCTTTGTTTATTTGACTATCACACTCGCATTTCAATATTAGTTTGCCAAGCTCAAGTCTGATTTGGTAGCAAAGGGGAGTGGAGCTTAACCTAACCTCAGAGAAAACAAACCTTGAGAAGTTGTGTCTTATCATGACTGTGACGCTGCTTGTGGATGCAAGACTGAAGTGCACTGTAGTACCGCTCTAACATCTCGATTGAAGCACCTTTAGATGAGTCAACCAACAGATCTAATAAAACCTCCAGCTTCTCTTTTAAGTCATGATCATCAGCAAGTTGACTGCTGCAGCTGTTACCTTCTACTGATATCTCAAGTTCATTTTCAGTCGGGTTTATTTGACTTTGAGGTGACTTTTCAAGCTGTCTGTTGGGGAGATCATTGAAGGCTTCATCCCCTGTTTAATAGTATTCAAAAGCAGATGTTACAACCACACTTACTATTTTATGTGAGTTTTCTAGGATCTTGTGTGTTGGATTGGTAAATGTAATCACAGGGGGCTCTTACTTGCCGTTAGATTATATGGTATTGAAATAATGTTTATAAAGTCAACTCTCTCTTAACAGACACCCCTATAAGACGGACACCTCTTTAAAACAGACACTTAAAGTTGGTCCCTGCCTTTCTTTGACTCTCTATAAGACGGACATCTCTCTTAGAAGGACACTTAGTGCTGGTCTAGCCTGCGAAAACATCCATTTCTCCTCACTCTTCGCCGCTGGGGACGTTTCGTGTGGAGGAACCTCTGCGACTCAGCGGCAGAAATTCCATACTGATGACGCAAATCAATGTTTACATAAAAAATCCAGTAGTCATGTCCAATGTTACGTGTCTTCTGATCGATTTTGGTAAAGTGTTGTGTTCATCTGCCAATGAGCTCCAGCAAACTCAAACGCTTCTTCTAGAGAAGAGTTTATTCCACAAATATTGACTGTTTTGCGCGAGATTCTTCACGTTTACATTTGACCTTTGTGGCCTTTTGTCTGTCATTCGTAAACAAGAGCTAAAACAATGTAACCACTCCGTCGACCAATCAGCGCTCCTGACCGGATTCCGGACAGATTTTACGTCATCAGTATGGAATTTCTGTCACTGAGTCGCAGACGTTCCTCCTCGCGAAACGTCCCCAGCGGCAAAGAGCGAGGAGAAATGGATGTTTTCGCAGGCTAAGTGCTGGTCCCAAAGGCGTCTGTCTTAGAGAGAGTTGACTGTAATATGAAATCAAAGATTGTTAAGAAAATTATATTAAGGGTCTGGGGACAGGTCTGAGACATTCGGAAAACTCTTGGAAGATCCAATCACTTGCTAGGTAAAGTACGAGATATGAACGGCTCCGAAGATTTCTCAGTCCCAGATCTCGCACCAACTGCCTGCAAAACTCAAAATGGCTGCCAAAGAAAACAAATTCCATGCACTGATTAAGTAGTTCAAGAGGTGATGTATTAAACTTAGGTCTTCCTTTTTACCAGTGTCGGTAGACTGTTGGTCAACAGTTTCCCTACAGTTGGTCGAGAGACTTTTTGGGAAGCTCTTCTTTACTTTAAGGTGAGTTTAACCCAATTTGTTTAGGAGTTACACATACTTGACTGAAAGATGCACTGAAACGTTATAATGTATATTATGTTTTTGTTTTTTTTTTCACATTTCTCACCAGTACAATCCAACTCTCTATCCTGCATAATTTCGTCTGAGCAGCCTTCAGTAGGAATACCAATAAGTACGTTGGTGTCCATTTGATCTAAAACATGATTTTTCAGAGTTTTTTCAGGTAACCGTGATATTTCTTCCACATCATTTTGAAGCACAGACTTGGAATTCAACTTGGGACAAATTTCAGTAGGAGTGTCATTGTCCAACAGTACAACATCCCCATTTACAAGAGAGTCACCTCCATTCTCCAAGTGCATGATGTCATCTTCAACACTTTTATGGTTGGCATCTCTGTATTCACACTCTAAATCATCATCTACAACTACAGCTTTCTCAGCTTCATTGAATTTTCCAGATTCTTCCTCAACAGGCTTTTTGCAATTAGAATTAGCAGCAAGATCCTCAGCATCACTTTGTTCATTATCACCATTTTCTGCAAGCTCTTTTTGCTTTTGGGCCACATCAAGATCAGAGTCTAACTTCCGTTTTGCATCTGTTTTCTTTCTAATAGGTCTCTTGCCCCAGTAGATTGGAGCTTTTCGTCGACGTGGTTTCTTCTTCTGCTCAGTGCTATTGTTCTGTGATTGTGATTCTGACACAAAGGTTATATCTGACACTCCCAGTGCTTCTTTTGCTGATTCTGCTGGCTGTGTGTTTAGCGTGGAAGATGAGTTCCCTTGTGTTGCTGGATCAGTGAACACAAAAGGGGGTGCTATGGCAGTTGTTTTCTCTCCTAATTGAGAAGCAGACGAAATTACTTTCATTACTAACTTCAATCAGCAAACCACTTCATTTGACAATACTGCGATAATTTTAACTTGTTGACATGACAACTAAGAACAAAGCTATACCTGCCAACTTTTTCTGAGATATAAGCGTGAGATTTTTATCCTGGGAGTGCTGGGATTTTTGAAGACGACACGACCATTTCTGAAGATTCCCGAAGAAGTCCGAAGTCTTCGAAGACGTCCGAAATCTTCTGAAGACGTCCGAAGTCTGCCGAAGGCGAAGTTATCGAGAAAACGCTTATCCACAAAATCAGAGATCGCGAGGAAGGTATTGTCATTTATTCATTTTACACATGGTTTTCGTTCCTTACATGGGTCTGAGTTAACATATTTTTGGAAATTGTGTCAAGCAAGAAGGCAACAACTCACATTTTTCAATCAGGCGTGAGAAATTGGCCCGCAAATGTGAGATCGAAATTTTCAACACGCAGGCGTGAGACTCACACCTAAGGCGTGAGAGTTGGCAGGTATACAAAGCCAACTGCGCAACTGATGAAGTTCGGCAAAGAACCTAAATCATGGTCTTGCCTGATCAGAAAGTGGCAATAACAGAACAGTTGCAAGACTGTTAAGCTAATTAAAAGTTATTTCTGAGTAATCATTGCTTGAAGAGCAATCTTGACTGAGTTACAATGTAATTCTCCATAGTTGATGTAGCTTCAGCTTAAAGTGCAATCCATTCTTCAAAATTTGGATCTGTAAATCAGCGAATTTAACATCCCGCACAAAAAACACTAACGAGCTGTACCCAGCATGAAAAAACATTGCAGGAAACCTGGGGTTTGTATGCAAGCGTTTCCTTCCTTCCCCTCCCCATCCCCCGTCTTTCATTTTTTGGCTCTTGTGTCATTTTTTGAGCAGCCAGAACCGAAAATCCCCTTCCTCGGTCTTTCTTTGCTCCAAAACCAAACGGAAATGCTTGCGTTTACTATGCAGGCTAAAATTAAATATATGTTGATACATAAGCAATACAAAAGCACTCTTCTGAGATCATAATCGTATTACATTATTGGAATACACAAAAAATTATCAACAATATTTAGGTTTGAATAAATAAATATTACTAACTGCATCGCTAAATGGAGGTTGGGTGCTGGAGTATCCAGGGGCTATGGCTGAATGAAACCTCTTGGCATGGCCAATGCAGCACAAAGGAAACTCCCCACACCATTGAATCAAATGAAGGATGTAGCAAACAACTAGGTATGTGCATGCTGAAAGGCTGCAGACCTCTGGCACATATATATACTTTTTCAGGGGGGGCTAATTCAAATGACTTTTGGGCTAGTACATGCTAGCTACAGCTGGCCCAAATGGCAAGCTGTAAAACTGACTTTCTTTGCACCCTGATGTTGTAGGTCAAAATAAAATTTGTTAAAATGGTTTCAACCTGGGTTGATTCTCAATGTCCTTTGCCTCCTGAGAGGTAGCTTCAGGAAAGTTTCTTGGAATGGCCACGATGACCGATTTTGGGAGCAGAATTTGCTTAACAAGGAAACAATACAATATTCAAGCTACACTGACTGCTTACTGTACCACAAAGTCAAAATAGTATTCTATCAACAGCTGAGAATTTCGTGAACTTGAAATGTAATCATGCAAGTTAGTTTTTAAGGCCTATGTCCATAAAATATGTTGTAGCATTAACAATATCAAGAAACAATAAAAATAAATAAGTGCTATTTGAGGAAACATGATATCTTATCTCAACAATACCAAAAAATTACCTCTTCTTTCTCTTGAAGCAATGATTTCTTCACAGGTCTGTGAAAAAAAATTTCATACAAATGGTCAAAACAGTACAGTACAGAACAGGACAGTAGTTTTAGCAAGAGATAATTATTCAGTTGGTGCACAAATGAACTAGAAAAGGTAAGAAGCTGCCTTCCTTGATCAAAACTGTTTCAAAACCCTATGAAAATTGAGTTCAGAAAAGGTTTAACTCAACCATCCACTATCTTGGACTCTTCTCAGTAGAGCTTCATGTGATGCAAAATGTGCCCAAAACACATGTAATGTTAAAGGACTTAACTAAAGGGTAACAGGTTTGCAAGCATACATGAGTAATCTACTATATGAAAATTGATATTTGGAGTCCTGGCAAAACCACTTAATGCAAGCCCTGGACAAAAATTGGTGGGAGCAGGACTTTGATCCCCAGATTTACTTGTAAACACCCAAACCCAGCTCTTGTAATGTCATAATCAGCAAAGTAGCTACGGAAAAGCTCAGCAGGCTTTTTTATTTGTCAACCGCCTTTTTCTCCAACTTCACTCTCAAAATTAACAAATGTCTTTGTTTCCCAGAGCAATTTGAGTCGGTGGTAAACTCTTTTTCAGCCAGTTAAATTAGCTGTTAGCCTGCTCTTAGGGACATCCCTGCACAATGTACCTTTTCAAACTCTGGTTCCAGCTGAGACTTAATGAGCGAGTGAGCTGAATCACTTAGCTCACATGCCCTGTGCCTGATAAGTTTATCCAGGGGGTCTCGGTCAGGGTTGTACTTTAAAGCGTTACTTGTTATCAAGTCAACATCTGCTAAGTACTGTGCACAGGTGCTGTAGTAATGGCAATCAATTCTGTGCAGCATTGTTGCAAGATCCATGGGATCTTCAATCACCTCAAGGTAATCAGGAACCTAAAACAGCCAAGAAGTCAATTTTTAAAATAGTATCTAACCATGGACATTTGATCTAGTTTCCATTCTGCCTACGCAGAACTCTTCACTTGTATTTTATAAAGTAGTTGCAAGAAACTAACTTCCATATCTGAAAAGGTCATCCTTAGTTTGTAGCTAAATATTTCACAGCTTAAACTTTGTTATGATGAACAGCAAGAAATTAACAGGGTGTCCTCTAAGCTATGACCCACAAGACATGCAACAGTAGTAAAACGAAATGCGATGAGAACCAACAGCATGTCATTGCCTACAATCAGTGACAAAATTAGTTGAGACACTTTGCCAAATGTTGCCACCTTACAAAGGGGAAAATAAAGCTTTCCCTCCCCCGACCCTCCATGCAATGTTTTGCCACTGTTCAAACTACTTGTAGAAAACCAAAACTCCAACTTTGAAAGGAGGGGAGGGAGGAGGGATGTGAATTGTCTTGTTCTCTGAAGCTACCCCACTGGAGGACAATGTCTACACATGTCTGTCACTGATTGTAGATGAAACCTTTTATCAGTTGAATAAAACTGAGACAAACACTATTGTGAGGCTTTTGAAAGAAGTGACTGCTTCCAAGTCCATCTCTCCAGGGAGACTAATCACAGTATTCTAAGTTTATCATATAATTTCAAAATGTACCTCCAACAAATCAACTGGTTTTGAAAACTCTTTGAATCTGCGATCCATCATGAGCTTTGCATGTACATCTCTCAGGAAGATGCGCAGCTCCCTCATTGTGTTCTCTTCATCTTGGCGAACTTTTTTCAGTTCAGCTTCAGTAAGCTGCCTTGGAGGAGGGGTAGGGGCAAAGGGCAACACTTCCAAAACACAATTTTTTTCTGATCAAGAGTAAAAATTTAGCATTATAATGTTAGTTGAGACCAAAAATAACTAAATATTATTTATCAGTTTTAACAGGTTTGGAAATAAGGCAAAATTGAAGGCAACAGACACTAGATTCTCACTCGATTTGGCTGGTTTGGGTGGCTTGACAGCTTCCCCCAGAAAGAGATCATTGAAGAAAGCTCTCCTTTCATCTGATGTAGGATCAGCCACTTGGAAGACCTGGTGAAGGAAAACAAATTGAAAGATGAATACACTAATTCTATAGTAAATTATTTGTCCATTAAAAGCTGTATTTCTTTGCCTTGATTAATAGCTAAACAAGAAACTCGGAAGAAGGGATAGAGGGGAAGGAAGAGGCAATCAGAGGAAGAAAAGGGTGCAGAAAAAGTAAGTTTTACAGCTAGCCCTTCAGGCAAGCTGCAGCTAACAGGTACTAGTTTGTCTAAGAGTCACTTTAACTAGCCTGGAAAATACTCTTGACCCTCAGGATTGATTACAGTTCTCTGGGATGAAGCTAAGGAATAGATAAGCTGGCTTTTTTATTAGTCGAGCCGGCTTTTTCACTCAACGGCATCTCTAAAATTCCCCCATTTCTCTGTTTTTGCTTGCAATTTGAGCTGGTGGTAAGCTCTTTCTCAGCCGGTGAAATTAGCCAGCAGCTGGCTCCTAGCGACATCCCTGAGTTCTTCTGTAATTTGAATTCCCCCCAAAAACTTGCCTATCAGGCAACTTAAGAACAAAGTTCACTAGCCCAATAGCAAAAACCACTAACTCTGGGCTATCAGACACAACTTTCCTTGCTGCTGAAGGAGGCTTGCATGTAAACAATAAATTACTAAATTAAACGACAACAGAGTAGAAAAGTGATGACGTAACAAAAATTAAATTTCTGAAATTATGGGATTTATCAGGATATTCTGAAAGAACAACATCCAAGAGGCCTACTTGCCAAAAATGAGCATTTCTCTGAGATGTTAGCCCAGTTATGCTCTGATAACTCCATACAAAACCTTCCACATTTTTTGGGGGTTGACCCAAAAAAAATATTGGACCTTGCTCTGTCAGAATATCCTGACAAATGCCATAATTTCAGAAATTTAATTTTTATGACGTCATACTTTAGAACTCTATGACAGCTTCCTTACTTGTCCAGTTTTGTCAGAGAAGAGCTCCCGCATTATAACAGGAAGTTGCACCCAACTCTCATCTGCAGTTGCTAGAAACAGCACTGGTGCAAGTGGAGGAAGATCATGAAGCAACGACAGCAGGGTAGCATGTAGACTGTCTCCTGTAGCATTCCACAAGGCATCAAAATGTGGTGAGTATACCACACAAGGGGATGTACGACGAGCTTCACGGAACAACTAAAGTGATGAGAAAATGGGAGCATTTGAAGTTACACTACTTATCAAAAAACCTAAAGTAACACAATTTCAGATCTTACTCCTCCAAAATACTAGCACCTTTCGCTTTAAAATACATGGCCTATAGAGGGGAAAGTTTATTATGTAAACCAACTAAGTTGTTAGTTGCTAGATGCTAGTCCATTGCAGGGTTACCCCCAAGCAGTATGTCCTTGTCTAAGGAAACAACGTGACCAGTGAGGCTTGAACCCCCAACCTCCAGATCTGGAGTTCGACATGTAAACTGCTAGGCCACACGCCCCCTCTCACAAAACATTTACCATACACAAAAGTATTGGAAGCATTTCAATTGGAAGTTATTGAAACTTCTGCTATGATTCAGTTTCCTTGAAAGAAAGTTGAAAAAATATCACTGCAAAGAAGGATACAACCATACCTGAGAACAAGCTTCTTCAGGGGTCTTAGAAGTAACACCATACAAAGCTGGCAAGTCTAAACAGTAAACTGTCAAGTGTTCCATGGTGTGTAACAATGCAGGAGCAACATGAGTTGACTGACCCATACCCTGACGACCACAAATTAAGAACCTGGGTCGATATGTTGACAGTCCTCGTGCTGGGCCATTAAGCGAGCTGAAGAATGATGAACAATGGTTTTCTGATGTTTCAGGGTTGCCGGAAAACTGCTGTAATCGTCTCATGTAGCGTTCACTTCTGGATGATCCAGGAAGAGACTCAAAGATAGGTGGTCCCAAATCATCATCAGAGCTGGCTTCTTCATCACTTAACACTGCAGCTGTCTTGTTATGCTGGTCATTCCTACTACTGCTAGGATTTCCCAGAAGGCTGCAGGGGCTAATCTCTGTCACTATTTTTAAAACATAAAGGAAGAAGAAACAATGTTATAATTTTATTTTAAATGACAGCCTACTCTACCCTTACATCATACTTTCTTTAGAGCTACAGGTATATTTCTAGGCAGGTAAAGAGTGTACCTTGTTAACCAAAGCACCTAAAGGTGCATATTCTCTTGGTGTTCTCAATTATTATTGATGCTATGCTTATGTTTATTATTATAATATCATTTGAGGAACAATTTTACACATAGATGCATGACAGTTTTTACTGGGACTTAAAAGGGGGCTGAAAAAAAGGATCTGCACAGCACACTAACACCATGTATTTAGAGCACAGAAAATACTGCTAATAATGATAATGATAATTATTAAAACCTGAATCATTAGATAATGCAATTTTAGAGCTCTGATTGGCTTAGCCATCAATGGTATATGAGCCATTATACCATGCTCTCCAAACATGGTAACTGTACACATCTGCTCAAAATTAAAAACAAGCTGAAAATTGGTTGTTTTTACAAATAAAGTCGGGAAGAATTCTCGATAGTTTGTGGGTGTTTTTAATAAAACAATTATTCCACTCACGCTTGTTGGATATGAGATGATTATAGCCAACTCGGCATCTCATATCCAACGCGCACTCATGGAATATTATTGTTAAATAATAATAATGATAATGACAATGTTAATGATAATGATGATGATGATAGTAATGATAATAATAGCTGTCTTTTGCATTTGTGTGCTGAAAATGGGTATATTTCACAAGCTATGGGAAATTTGTTCTAAAAAATTGCAATAACAAGATTATGACATCTCAAGAGAAATCATAATCCTAGGTACTGTCAAAATTGTGTACCTGTCTTTATGTGAGCAGGAGGGAATACTTTCTCAACAATCTCAGCTGCTTCAGTAAGAGCCTTTTTCAGCAGTGGCCAAATGAGAGGTGAAAGAGCTCTTGCAGGAGAAACCACTGATCGCTGTGACGCAGGAACTATTGTCTTCATTGCCTTCTGGAAGTCTTTGGCTGTCACTTCAATAGAATTAACGTCTACCAATAGCTTCTTGGTACTATTATAAATTTGTGGATAGCGTCTCCTCAAGGCAAACAGGGCAGCCTCAGTACATAAAGCCTTTATGTCTGCACCACAGTAACCTACACAGCGATCTGCAACCTCACTTATAAAGGACGGCAGAAGTTTAGGTTCCCACTCACGAGTGTGAATGCTAAAAATGCTTCTCCTTGCCTAGAAGCACACAAACACCCTCTCAGTATTGTGTCAATCAGAGTAATTTAAGTTGCCCAGCCCCTCTCCACTCGTGCTGGGATTGCTTGGGTTAACTTTTGGTGGGTACGTGCCACTGGCTTTTCAGAACCCCTACCACATTATAGTCTATTCTTTGGCCAATTATCAACCCCAACTTAGTCACTTTCTGTTCTTAAGGTGGCTGAACACAGTTTTGGCAGTTTCTGAGTATAGGTCATTTGCCAAATTATGGCAAGAGAAAGGTTGCAGCTCACAAGCTGAAGCTTGGCAAGTGAAAAATATACTGATGAAAGATTTTGACTGACAGGTAAAATTTGACGTTTTCGTAGTTTCCATGGCAACATGAACGATTAAATACAACCCTAAGATTTCACCTTTACTCAGTTTACTTAAAATTCGATCATTAGATTTTCCTATAAACTCGCACACAGCTTACTATAATAATTAATGACTAATTATTAGTCATTAACATTTGAAACTCATTTGACCAAATTTTAACAGAGGGGTTTTTAGATAATCACTAATATAATAATATTGTACTGTAATTATTAAATGTGTCACAAATTCGTCTGTTCAACTTCCATTTTACAGTTCTCATCATTTAAAATACGATAAAAGTAAAAATTTCGCCAAATATCACAAAATTTTATAGGGTAGATTTTGAGAAATCGTCTTCTGTGTACCATTGCTTTTTTCGCCATGTTTGTTTGTCTAATTTAAAACACGCGCTAACGCTGACCGCCCGCAAAACTGTGTTCAGCCACCTTAAAAAGCCGTTTAACTAGGTCATCCTGAAAGGAATTGACACATCTGTTAACCATAAGGCACATGTAGGGAAAATCTTCCCATTTTTAGATCCCTATCTCGGGAACACACAGTAATGTACATGTAGCGAAAATCTTCCCTTTTTTAAGTCCCTACCTCCCGAAAATGTGAGACCCCACTCCAGAAATGCATTGAAAACACAACCCCATTATAGCCAATCCAGTCGAGAAAATGTGACCCTATCCAGTGGCACATCGCAATTAGCCTATTACTAGGAAGTAACCTCCTTCCTGCCCTCTCCCCTCCCGCCACCAGGCAAATTCCACGCATCTGAAAGGTTGACATGCCCAGAGAGGAAGGAATTTACAACCCACCCCCCGCCCCCTTCCTGAACCTCTCAAAAATCACATTATTTAACACTTAAATGTGGCTATAATTATATTATACAGTCAGGTACTTAAGATGAAAAGACAGACCAAGTTAATCATTGCAAATGGATTGCTCAACAATAAATAAGTAAACCTACGTTTTTATCTGGAAGAGCAAATTGAAATTCTCTATCAAAGCGGCCAGGTCTGCGTAGTGCAGGGTCAATAGCATCAATTCTGTTGGTTGCACCAATCACCACTATTTCACCTCTGCTATCAAGACCATCCATAAGAGCCAGTAGAGTAGACACGATAGAGCTGTGGATTTGATCCTGACGACTAGAACGTACTGGAGCCAATCCATCTATCTCATCAAAAAAGATAATGGCTGGTCTCATACTGAATGCCTGTGGGTTTAAATATTTCATAATAAATTACATGAATTCAATTAAAGGTTTTAGGAAAAAATTTAGACTACGGACTGGGAAAGCACTGTGATTATAAACCTTTTGATGTTTAAGGCCAGATGACCTTTTTTGAGAGTTAATCCAAGATGATTTACTCTGACAACTCCTACATGTAGTCAAGAGATTTGAATTTATATTGTTATCATTACCAAAACAAGAGGAAAATACCCTCCACCAAACATTGTTAAACAGTCTGATTTTCCAAGCAAAGAACAAAAATGAATTCATAATAAAGAGGCCATGTTGAAAACAAACCATTCTAAAAAACTCATTAAGAAATAGAGTCCTGTTAGCCTATATGTATAGTAACCTTCTTCAAGAACATTCTACAATACAGTGAACATTACCTGATCAAACAGTAGTCTGAGTTGTCTCTCAGATTCACCAACCCACTTACTAAGACAATCTGCACCTTTTCTCATGAAAAATGCAACCTTCTTGTCACCTTGGCTGCATTCATTGGCAAGGGCTCGTGCTACCAGTGTTTTTCCAGTACCTTACATAAAAATGTTACAGAGATCACCACTTTAAAAAAAATCAAGTACAATAACAATACATTGCCACCTAGTACTTAAACATGAAAAGGACGAGTGTCAAAGAGTTTATTGCAGAAGTGATGACCAATTAGAAATTAGAATAGGGGTGAGAGGGACACTTTTACCTCCTCTACAATGAATGCAGCTAGCTGAGGTACAGGTATTTACTGCTGGTAGATAATTCATGAATGCAAGTTTGCCTCATGTTCAATAAATCAGTTATTCACCATTTATTCCTTTAAAATAAAATGCAGTTCCTCAAACTATAGCATGGTTGGTTATCCTAGCTACATTGTATGGCTCTAAAATGGGGCTTTTAAGTCAGTGATAAATATTAATCACAAGAGGTTAGTTAATAATATTTCCCACCTAAATTCAATTCAACATTGTACCTGGTGGCCCATGGAAGAGGACTCCTCTTGGAGGAGAAATTTTGAACTTCTCAAAGACTTCAGGGTACATAAGTGGAAATAAAACCATTTCCTTAAGTGCTCGTATCTGCTTGTTAAGACCACCAACTGCATCAAACATCACCTGAATATAACAAGCAAAAATAACATTTGCTGATATCTCTTACAGTGGACACTTCCACATTTTTTTTCTTTCAAGTTTTGATAGAGATCAGTAAGCAAAATATCCACTGAAACTACTAAAAAGGGCACCTTAAATTGGAAAACCTACCAAGTTTAAAGGTAGTATATCCAGAGACAGTGCTCAAGGATATTGCTCCACAAAGCTGCACAATTTTACAGATGTTTGTATGATAGGGGGCACCCATGCTTGATTCCTGAGGTGCTCTTTCCAGCTGTGTCAACAGATGTCGGATAACTGGTCCAAATCAAAGTTGAAAAATCCATGGAAGGGTCTATTAAACACATGCTGTAAAATACTGGTTTTATGCCCTTGCTTACACAGATTTGAAGCAGGTTTGGGTTGGGGTTATACTGATGGAACATACAGGGGACAGTAAAAAATATACTCGTTGATTCCTAGATATAGAATGTGCACAATCTTTAACTCTTTTAATCAATATCACCCAATAAGGCAGAAAATCTCAGCAGGATTACCTTTCTGTCAATGTTCATGGGATCAACATCAGCCAGGCTTGAACCAATTCTAGCTCTTTCCTTCAGAATTCCTGAGGCAGCATCGTCATTAGTGAAATTCATAGGTAGGCATCGATCTCTTGCCTTAGCCATGCTCTTTGCCTTTCGTTTTTCAAATTTTCTTTCATCTTTTTCATTGTCAGAGTCATCTAGAACACACAGATATGCCCACAAAAAAAATTCAAGAAGACCAAAATTTAACACTACATGACAGACATGAATGTATAGTACCATGCAAAAGTGCTGTCAACAAAAGGGCCCAAAATTGCAACTCACTGGATGTGAATACTGGTGAGTAATCTTAAGACCTACTGGCTAATAAAAAAAAAATTCACTCAGTGTACCAGCATTTTCTTTGATAAATTCCTTTTTTGAAGTCAAAAACTGGCAACCAAAAAGTTTAATTTTGTGACTGAATTTTCTGGTTTTCGTCAGCTGATGCCTTAATGAAAAAGTTAATTTAATTCTCAGATAGCTCTGAGAATGAAGGATTTTACACAAGTTCCTATGTTTGAATTGTTGTCCTTAAGTTCACATTCTAAATAGCCCGGTTTTATTTTACAGGTATGTTCAGATTTAATAATACTTTACCAAAATCAGGGAAAATGAACAAATGGAAGGATGTAGTGGTCACATGATTCACTAAATTCAAACAACTATCAAAATTTCCTTTTACATCTTTTGGTTTCAACATCAATACAACTATTATTTTCTCAGTCAGAGATTTTCTGTGCCATGATTTTGTATTTGACTAAAGACAAAGGTAAAAAAAATGTTAATCATAAAGGAAGGAATTATCTTTTATACCAGATGAAGAAGTTGATGAGCTCATATTTATCGCCTTCCGTTTATGTCTACGCATCTTTCTCAAAGGAGAAGCATACTGATTTGGCTTTTTCCTCTCTCCACTCTTCTGTCTCACTGTCATGTGAAAGTGTCCCCTCTTCCCTATAAGGTAAAAGTACCATATACAATGAAAGAGTCTAGAAGGAAAATAAGGGACTGAGTTGAACAATGAAGTTGACACTAAGTCTATTTTAACAAAACAAAGGGTTTGCATTCCTAAACAATGGCTAATTAGCAAGGCAGTCCAAACAGGAGGGCATGATGGAATATAGTGCTAAACGTCTCTTGATTTAACATCAAATTCTCCCTTTGATTTACAACAAGCATCTACACATTGGATGGGTAATCAATTAGTTTATGGGCAGTGACATGAGGCTATATTCCAGGCTCCAATCTTTAATTTATTTTGTACTTTCATGTACTCCAATAAAGAAACCTATAAAGGTGACAACGTAGGATAAGACACATACTGGTACTGCAATTATGTGACTAATCTTTTCTTCTTTGCCACTACCCCAAACACCCCCATGGACATGGTAGAAGCAAGGATGCACCTGAATTCTTGCCAAACTACTTGCTAGGAATAACAATGAGGGTTGTGAGGGCTTTGAATAGCTTTCTCTAGCACGCAAAGAAAGTTGTGTATGATAGCCCGGGGCTAGTGATTTTTGTTCTTAACTTGCCCGTTGGGAAGTGCTGTTTTTTGGGGGGGGGGAATTCAAATTACAGGAGGATTGTAATCAATCCTGCTAATCAAAAAGGGTTTTGAGGCTAGTTGAAATGAATTGTGGGCTAGTACATGCTAGCTACAGCTTGCCCGAATGGCAGGCTGTAAAACTGACTTTCTTTGCACCCTGTTCCTTGCCTGTTCTAAGTATAGTCGACGCCCAATAACTTGGAACCTCGCTAACTTGAACCAAAATCAATTTCACCTTGATTTTCTTCCTACATTTACTGTAATTTTTACCTTGGTAACTCAAACTATCGATAACTTGAACCTCCCACTAACTCGAAGTAATTTTTGTTTCCCCTCAGATCATTTCTATATAATATTATTTTATCCCCGATACACTCAAACCATGTTTTGAGCACATAAAAAGTTGGCAAAAAACAGTGTACTGGTGTCCGAAACACTGAATTTTGAATTTCCCATAGATGTGTTGTAGGCATTTTAGTTTACTAGTGGAGGCTGATGTTGTTTGTCCCAAATCTAATATGAACAGCTTTTCTTCTCAAAACAGTATAATGCATGCTCTATTTAGGCTATATTTTGTTACATGATGCAGGGTTCGCAAATACACCAGTTTTTTTTTTTTCTTACTCCCCACTTTTTTCTTCAAGCTCCCAATAACTCAAATTACCCATTACTCTAACTTTTTTTCAAGGTTCGAGTTATCAGGAGTCAACTGTAATTCTGATCTCCAATGTGCATAAATACTGTAATTAAGTAAAAGCTTTTAGAAGTGCATACCTTTACTTGACTTCATGGGAGGTGCAGTGTATCTATTAGGTATAGGTCTTTTCTGCCTTAGGGAATACCCCTTATAATCTTTCCCTTCTCCTCCCTCTGCATCCTCTTCTTCTTCCTCCTCATCATCATCGTCATCTTCATCATTATCATCATCATCATCATCCTCATCATCCTCTTCATCATCTTCCTCATCACTATCTTCAGCTTCTCCTTGGCGCCTGCTGCTTCTTGTTGATCGTTTCTCAGGTGTTGGTGTCTGGTCATGTTTTCGTTTTACCAGGTCATACATGCTTGGTGTTTGTACAACTGTATCCTGCACGCAAAGTAATAAGTACAGCTATTATTGGTATTGGTCAAATTTAAATATTTAAAGGATATATACTGTAGGTAAAATTCATTCTAGGGTAAAGCCATTATTTAATCTAGACTGATTCAGAATATTCCTTTGTTGCGTAGCCCTAGTAATATTATTTTAGTAAAATCAAGCTAGTGGTCTATTATCAATGCTACTACGTTCTGATTGGTTGAGCTACTACTAGGCTATATGTTATAGCCCACTAGAAACGAAAAGCGAGGGCTTTTTGGCAGCAAAAAGGATTAAAGTCTAGCTTTAACTAGCTAAATTTTTTTTATTCTCGATATAATATTTTTGACCAACTAGTTTGCATGGGTTGATTTTTCCTTTGGCCCTCACTATCAAGGGTATTGTGAATATGCGGTGTGGCTACTACGCCAAGAGCAATAACCATCGGCAGTATAGTACACCACAAAGAGGAGAGGTTCCACAGAAGTGCTAAGTTCAAATTTTTTTTGCTACATTTCTCATCCTCTGAAGGCCATGACTTGATGTTTGGAACTAAACTGACATGTTCAGGGCAGGAAAATCTTCAGTCTATGCTCAAGTGAAGTTCTGGAGCAATTGGAGTGGAATGAAGGTAATTTTTGTAACTTTCTCTTTGGGCAGTGTAGGAAAGCCAAGTTTTCCTTGTCTTCTTCTTAGTACAGTGGGTGAGAAACCAAAACATGAAAACTTACTAAAATGGCATTGAAAGAGCCAGAAACTGTAAGAAAACAACACACAACTCTTTATGAGCTATGCACACTTTAATGGCTGTTTATGTGCATTTTAACTGTTTTATCAATCTTACAATAAATTCCCATACAAATCCCTTTAATTTGGCTTCCAGTAGGCTGGGTTCCCTTTTGGAAAACAAGATGGAAATGACCTGAACCAAGCTTGTTCCCAGGCCACATAAAAAGTGCATTTTTCTTCATTTATTCCTGCCAACATATTCAGCATGTTTACTGCAAAAGTGCAAATGAATAGAAAATCTACATTTGTCCGGCTTTCTGAGCAAAATTCTCCGCATTATCACCTCAAAGTCAGGATTTTAGATGTACAGATTGTCTTCGCTAAGAATGGCGCCAAAAAGAAGCAAAATGGCGCCAATTTCAAAATAAACAATACATATTCAAATATTAACCATACCTCTTCGGTCTGGGAATCGCTTTCCTCTTCTGAATATCTCTTTCTCGCAGCTTTCTTCTTTGGCGATTTCGTATTTTCATATCCCATCAAATAGCGATGGTCTGTAAGCATATGGACATTTAGAGTGTCGTAAACTTTTCGTCGTTTTCTTTCGCTTCGACGAATGAGCTCCGACTCGTCTAACATCTCATTGTTTCTTTTGCTTTCTCTCCGCGCAACAGATCTGGAAACTCTGACGCCTTTCCCTGAAGAAACAATTCAGTAAAGAATTTATGTTTAGGTGTAAACAGAAAACGTTAATCGTGCGGTGAAAGAGATCAACTGGGCTGAAGTACGAACTAAACTTACTCGACCTTCCTTGCGAATTTCTTGTTTCGACCGTCCGAGTTGTGCCATTTAGGATTCTAACGGAAAGAGAAAAATAGGTGAATACATGCAGGAAATGAGCAGTAACTACGTTCACACGCTAGTTGTGGTCTAAGAAACTCACCCAAGGGCTCAAAGTATCACTAAAGTGATAAAGTTACCTTAAAGATTGGCGAGTGGAGCGAGTCAATGGAACAGTTGCCAACGGAACTGTTGCCTCGAGGGACGGATATCCACGGTTTGTAAAGGCTTCCGAGCTACGCAAACGACGTCTTTTCGAAGGTAAAGGTTTTGTCTCTAATCCACTTTCGTCACTTGAAGGTTCCTTAACAGAAAAAGGATAAATTCATTCGGTGAATTTGACGCTGTGTGAAGTGAACGCGATCATGCATCACTCATTGGCGAGCTTAAACTAAACTTATGTCACCAAAACGTCGTAATAGTGTAAATTTTAAACCGGCGGACCTAGAAACTCGCTTTTTATACTCACATTTTCCTCTCTATTCCCAATGTTCTTTCCTCTACCGTTTCCAGACCGAAGAGTGCGAAGAAAAGGCAAATTTGCCCTTGTTTTTACCATAATGGTCACCTCACCAACTCGGCCATTTTTTACGAACTGAGCTATTGTCTAACGTGGAAGTCCCGGATGTTACACTTGCTGGTACTGCAAGTATCACAACAAGGCTCAAGGCCGCTCATTCAGTAGTCAGTACTTGGCCCCGAATGAGAACAGATCGACAGAATTAGTCGAACTTTAACCATCTTAACCAGGTTGCAGACAGAAAAAAAAACAACAACAAAATTGATGCTTAATTCGTGGGATTGCTTATCTGTCTACGCATTAGGAAGCACTAGGTCGATCTCAGAGCTGTAACTAAGATTTCGAGTTGCCGGGTATATCCAGTTAGGTAGGTGGCAAACTGAGCAGCAAAATTTCTTTATTCTATTTTCTTTGTGTATCCTCTCCGAGTAGCCCGGTGTCGTACCCCTAGTACTAGCCGGGGGGGTGGGAATCCCGGGCTGCCTGCGATCTATCCATACGCCCCATACGGGACCGTATGGTGTTGATTTCCGCATTGTTGATTCTAGTTTTTGTTGGGATCTCATAGCTTTATTCCACTGTGAGTTTCTTCCCATCTTACTGTCTACAACCTAACAGCCAAGCTGATTTAATAGGATTTATTAAATAGGACTATATTCTCGATCTCATCCGGGTCTCAGCTAGAAATTTCATAACTCAGTGTATTTTTAGTAACTACTCGTTGATAAATAACGCTCTTGTAAGTATAAGCATTAAAAACCACCAACAAGCTATTGATTCAATTGAGCAGCAGGCTGCAGGACTGGCAAAAGTCAATCGCAGGTCACTAAGTCATTGAGGTAAGAAACCCCGGCCCCTCGACCCCGGGACATATAGCGGTGGATAGTGGTGATTTAACGCGTCGGATGCCTAGACTGCGAGCAGTCTCTTATTTTTCTTTACACTTGATACAAGGTCGACCTCTAGTACCTTCCTCTTGTAAATTTTAAAGGACTTTTAGAAAGTCTAATTTTTCTTTTGAGTCGCAGCAGATCGACAGCACCCGTGGGGGGCGAGCGGGGAAGCCGCGAGGAACAAGGGCGGAAGCCCCAATCTCTTCCTAGACTACGAGGACCCATTTTTCCTCAGGGGTAGTAGGGCGAGCGAAAAGCGAGCGCGCGTGAAAGTCACCCCACGCGAGAGAGGCGAGCATAAATTTGTATAATTTTACTACCTCTCTCGCCGCGTGTGGTTCTGAGGAAAGAAGGACGGCTGCTCGCCGTTTAGCCGATGCCCACAGATTTAACGCACATTTAACAACGTGTTGGCCCTGGGGGGCAGTGGAATTGACAAAAACCTGTTTGGCCCAGTTCATGAGCGGGGATTTAACACCACAGACGCATTTTCGGAAGCTGGGATTTAACATGAGTGACCAAGGAAAAGCCTCGGTTCCCAAGGCGGTGAAGATGCGGCGGCAGAAGAGAGATAATGCTGCAGAGAATGACATTAAAAACATATACAATATTTTTATTAAATCAAACTGCTTTCCTTTCCAGTCTTTGTTCTTTCAACAATCAAGCTATTTAATGTATGACGTCCATGCTAAGACAGCTCCAAAAAGTCTACTCAATAAGTTTGCGAAAAAAACATCATTATAGTGCGCGATTATCTGCAAAGGAATGTTTTTCTGTCAATTTCTCTAGAACTCAAAAAATGAAAAAATCTTTCACTAGAATTGGTGTGTTTATTTGGAATTCTATGCCACATTCCGGTCAAAACTCTCAACATATCTAGTTTTCGTAAAAAAATAAAATCACTGCTGCTTAATACCCTAGATAAAGAAGATAATTATTCGAATGTTACTTATTCAATAGAATATTTTACGAAGTTAACATGCCTTCATTGTGATTTTAGTCTTTTTAAGTTTTTCTAATAACAAAACCCCTGTGCTTGAGTTTGTGAGAGGGGTTTTTTCTTTTGTGTGTTGTTGTATTTCTTTTTTTTTTCTTTTTTTTCTTAATAGGTAATTTAATAACGCCTTTATTAATTTATAATTTTTGTCCTGCTTAGATTAGCGCTATAGCTATTTGCAGGGCATCATGTAAATATTGTAAGCTTATGGATCTTAAATAAAATTAGCCTGTTCACAGACCCTCTATTTTCTCTTCAAAGTCCGTCGATCGCGGGTGATAAAACCTCAGGGGATTTATTGATCGCCAGCGCCGATGTTTTTGAAAAGAAGGCGAAAAGAAAAATAGAGAAAAATAAAACAACGTCTGTTTACAGGCTAAAATAAAATACATTGTTGTTGTTGTTATAAGAAAAAAGTGAGGAAGAAACAAACCAGGTCGCCCTAGTCTCAGACATGAAAAAGAATGGAACAAACTCAATCCGTCAACAGCAAGAATTGAAAAAAGTTGCCGTTACTCAACAAAGAAACCAAGTGTCAACCCCTAAAACCAAACAAAGAAAACCCGGGGAAAAGGTAAAATGACAAGGGAAAAACTTAAGAAAATAAGCAAATAGAAAGCCATGATTTCAGTCCTATATCTAGAAAATATACAAACACGATGATAAAACATCCGAAAATCGCATTCGATTCTTGTATGCCTGTGAAGCGCTCTTGCTTCTACAGAGGTTGCTTCACTTGGAAAAACTATTTTCGCCGAAACAGTTTCTCATCGTGCAGCTAATCTAGAAAACGTTTCTTACAGGAGAAAGTGTCCAACTTTGATTCTACAACATTTTCTTGCGTCCATGAGGAAAAACATTTCAAAAACTTTGTTTAGTATTTGGAATAATAGTTTTAAATCATTCTAATATAGTTCAGTAGTATTTGTTCATAGCACAATTTCACACGGCTAATTTGAAAAACAATTGTACATGCGAGTTGAAATCATTAACGTGTATCAGGGGCACATAAATCTGTGTGTATAAATAAATTCATTCAACGCGACTGCGTCAGTCTAAGGGTGTTTTTGTCGTCTTTGTTTTTGCTGTAAATAAAGCCACGACAAAAAATAAAATGAGGATATATAATCCCTCGCAGCTTCGCCAATGGTTACGAGTAGCGGCCAAAAGCACCCTAACACTCCTGTTCCTAAGCTTCAGGGGTGGATCCAGGATTTTTTTTAGGAGGGGGTGCACTCGTCTCTTGCTCTACTTCAACACAAATAAACCTCACAGTGTTTTTGCTTTTTTTTTTTGCACATTACCAGTTGTATTAGAAAACCGCAGGTCATCTCAGGGAGGGGGGTGCGCACCCCCTGCACCCTCCCCCTAGATCCGCCCCTGAGCTTCGTTGCTTCTAAAACTCTTCTTGAGTAGGTTTTGTTTATGGAGACATTTGGGTCCCAAAGCTACGGAGTTACAACTCTGCTTACGAGTTTATTATAAATAGGCCTGTTTTATCCTACTTATTCCTCTTTTCGCTAGCACGGACACCAGACATGTAGGTTTGTCACCCCACCCTCCGCCACGCAGAGACGGCTCAGTCTTTGCTCTCGCTCCTTTCAGCCTACAGGCTCTCCTCTTCCCGTAACTTATCTCAACCTGGGGAGTTTGGGAGTGGGGGCTCCCGGAGAGAATCTCTAACTGTTGTATGATCTAAAGTGAATTGAAAAAACGCGGCAAACAGGTTCCACTCTGGAACGTGGCCTGACGTAAAAGCGCCCTCGTAGCTGATAACAAGTACAGTCGAACCTCCACGTGCGACCGCCTGTCGTAAACGACCAACTCCCATAAGAGACCACATATCCAAAACACCAAAGATTTCCCAGTCAATGTCTTACAGTTGGAACCTCTCGTAAGCGACTACCACCGGCAAGCGACCGCAAAAACTTTTCGGGGCGGACGGTTACAAGAGCAGCCCGCAATCCTAATCTCCGGGTTGTTATTACGCATGCGTCGCATGTTTGTAGCCAGCATTCGTTTGGACTTCACTAAGAATGAATGGAATACACATATCACAATTTGATCACGCGCGTTTGGACCTTCTATCGCTCGTAATTTGATCACGCGTGTTACTAACGCAAAGCGCAAAAATTAAGCGAACGCGTTTTGACTTTGAACTCCGCAACCTTTGGTTATAACTAGTTTTCTATTGTTTTTAACCTCTTGTAAGCGACCACTTCATGTTCGCTGTATGTACTGTGTCACTTTAAAGTATACGAAGAACTTTATACGACGACACGGAACTACACGCCTATTGTAACTTAGAAATTGCATGCAATAAATTGTCTACCATCAGGTGGATGTTTCGGGACCTCTTCTCGGAAGAGACCCCCTGTGGATCGATTCTTGTGAGCTAATACCTCCCGTAAGCGACCTCTAAGTTTTCGCACTTTGGGTGGTTGCTTACAGTAGGTTCGACTGTTATCAGGGAACACACAAAGAAGACTCAGTCTGTTCAAGTATAAAGTTATTCCAAAAGGAATACATTCAATGTTATTGATATTCCCAAATGTTACATACTTTATGGACGATAACTCTGCATTTCGATTTATAATATACATAGTAGTATTTATACACATAAAATTCAGTAATATAATATGTAATAATTCAATTATTTTGAATACCAAATCTGACATTATTTCCTTCATAATTCGCATTCATTTCAAACATTGGAACGTAACTATCATTAAATCACTCAGTGGATCACAAATTTAAAACATTTCTCTCTCTCTTTTATACTAAATACTCATTTTCCACTCGAGAGCTTGAGTCATTTGCCATTATGCAAACAAGACGATTTACAACGTAAACGTAGTTGCCTAAATACAAGAAAAATAATTTTAAATGGACAGTGCTCTTCTGTTTTAAAAGCCAGTCGTTTTCAGAGTAAGTTACTCAAACACGTGATGAAGGAGGTAGCTTGTACCTTGAAATCTTATGATGTGAAAATTGAAGTGAGACCTCTTCAATATTACTTTCGCTTGCAATAAGGGGCCGACCATTTAACTCTTGAGGGAGGGGGTGGGTGATTTTGAAAAAAAAATTCCTGCAAGCGCTTGTCGGAAGAAAAAAATTGCATGCAGCACGAATGTAATAGAAAGCTTATGGGAAAAAAAGAGAAAAAAATATCCTGCCCACCAGATTGCTAGAAAAAAAAATTCCTGATGACCAGAAATCACCCACCCCTCCCCTCAAGAGTTAAATGGTCGGCCCCTAAGGGAGCTTAGGCAACGACCACGGCATCGAGAACGGAAAAAAAAAAAACAAAAACGAAAAAATACCCATAGGTTTAGATTAGCAAAGCAACAAGTTTGCACGTGCATCACACTTTTTGGTACATTTCTTTGCCGTCGTTGCATGATCACGCGAAGTGAAAGCGCCTAATTTCACGTTTTCTGGAAGAAGTGAACACTAGACAGCGACTTTCTAATTCTCTTTTGTAACTTAAGCCCCGTGCAAACGGACGCAACGTTGTTGGTCAAGAACTCGCAACAGTAGGGCCATTTATACGAGGAAAAATAAGACGCGTCTTACATAAGACGCGAACTTTCCGTATAAACGGCACATTTCGTCTAAAATAAGACGCCGCTCAGCTAAGACGCGTGTTATTAGATAAGACATGCTCGTATAAATGGTACAGTTCGCGTCTTATTTAAGACGCGTCTTATTTTTCCTCGTATAAATGGCCCTATTGTTGCGTCTGTTTGCACACCTAGTTGCATGTTGTTGCGTGTTGTTGCGCAAAGTTTGAAACCGGTCCGACGTTTACCTACGTGAAAACGGACGCAACAACTCCCAACATTGTTTCTTTAGATACAGTCCTTTAGAACTCAACTCCAGAAAAATTCACCATGGAATAAGAACAATGAATTTTGAAACAGCATGAATTCACTTTTCAAAAAACGTTTTCGCCAACGTCATCGTGCGTAGTTACTTAAGCTCCCTACAACACAGCTCCCTGTGATTGTGGCTTTTCCTAATAAGCGTTTTTAATTTTAATTTTTTTAACAGGCATTCTAAAGAGTGAAGGGCTCTATTACAATGAACAGTGTCTGGTGATAAAATACGAGATCTAAAGAACGTTCAAGGTCGTATGTGCGCCTGTTAAGAGATGAAACTTTAATTTGTTTTAATCTGAAGTGAAAAGACAAGCTTCCGAGTAGAAATTTCAAATACAACACCTGATTTATTTAGATAATTCTCTTAGTTGGCGAATGTGAGCATTCAAAACGAAAAATGTATCTTAACGTTTTCCAGTATGTGTTTTTTCTTTCAACCTTCCCCAATGGAAATTTTGTCAAAGGCGTTTTTTTGCCTCTTAAAGAAGCTAAGGTCTGTGGAGCGACAAAACATTAACAAAGGTCTACCAAGCGCAACAAGCAATTTACGTTCAATCAAGTCAATACATTACAATACATTAATAAAATAGTATAACTATTAAACCCTTCCACTCCCACAATCAGTTGTAGCAACATAGACTGTAAATCTAAATGTTGAGTCCAAGAACGAAATACCACGCTGAGATCACCCAAATAAAAGTAGACCATCTTAACATGTAGTTCTAACTTTTGAGTCTGTGGGTAAAATCCTATGGCGTGACCATTCTAATGTAGCATGCAAGTACAGCCCTCTCCTCTCGCTCCTCGCCACTGGAGACATTTCTAGGGGCGTGGAGCCAAGAGAGAGGGCTGTATTCACAAGCTAATTCCAATGAAACCTTCTCTATTCATTCAGTATACAGTTCTAACTTTTTTAGGCCGTGAACGAAATTCTACGGTAACAATCCTCCGTGATAGTGCTTTCACATGATGCCATTCGCTTTTCGATATTTCACAAAAAGAAACCATGGGATGTCCTTGAATTATAGTAACTTTGGGAGTGGTAGGGTTATTCAGTTACGAAGGGCACCGTTCGTTAGCTTGATTTGTAGCCACTTACAAGACAAGCCCATAATTTAGTTTTCGGAAACTAAGCTGACAGCTGTGCTCTGATGACTACCATAAATGATTTGCACGTTAAGAAACAAAACGCCACACAAACTGCTGCTATTGATACAATATAAGAGCTGTACAAACAAATACTTGGCATGTATGGCGATATAACTGCATGGTGCGACCTAGGATTATGGGCGCAAGTATAACTGAAACAAAGTTTGTTGCTCTCCTACGTAAGAATCTCCAACTCAACTCTCTTATGGCCGTTACTGGCATGTTATATCTTTAAAAAAGTATGCTTAAAACCCCAAAGATTGCAATTTAAGTTCCATTTCACCTTGCACTTGATACTAATCGTCTTCCAATCTCAACTTTTGAAGCTAAAAGTGGATGATAATATTAACGACTACAGTGACGCTTATCTTCGATAAGCCGGTCTCCCCCTTCATCTTTTTGACCAAAAAGCTGTTGCAAATGTAAGAGCACTTATGCAGTAAATCATTACTAGAGATGTCCCAGGTCCAACGCGTGGTGCAGATTGATCAAATCGCTGTGGGTTCCTATCCTCCAAAAAGGGAATCCCATCTGAGACGAAAAGAAATAAGTCAAGTTATCCTTTCAAGTCTACAACATTAAAAAAAATTGCACCTATTTGTAAACTGCCCTGTATAAGGTTTCTTACCAAACACTGATGTAAATGAAAAATCTGGTTGACTTTGTCGATGAAGACATGACGTAGAGGTCATGCATGAGATAGTAGGCTGATTTAGCAACAGAACGTGAGCGTCAGTTGACGACGGCGCGCGCAAATCAAACAACTGGCTTGACCAATGGCAAAGCCGGAAATTGCACACCGGAAGTCCAGTTTAGTCCTTTCCGCGCACTTTCCTGTCGTCAAATGACGTTCCCGTTCTGTTGCTAAATCAGCCTTTTAGGGACCTCAAGACCCAACGACGACGACGACGACGACGATGACGTCAACGAGAACATCAAAAACCAACAGGTTTAGATTATTAAAACAATAGCTCTGCACGTGCATCACGCTTTTTTGTACATTTCTTTGCCGTCATTGCACGACAACGACGTGAAAGTGCCTAATTTCACGTTTTATGGCGGACGTAAGCAAACGAAGACGAAATTCTCTTTTTCCACTTGAATTTGAATATTGCTCTTAGGGATTCAACTCCAGGAGAGTTCGCCTACATTTGAAAAATACGTGAGTTGGAATAATAGTGGTGAAGTTTGAAAGAACGTGAATTCACTTATAAGCGACGTTTTCACCACCGCTGCTGTTCTCGGATCTTAAGGTCCTTATTATTGCTGGTTTGCACGTGACGTCACGGCGGCCATGTTGGTGGTCAACAACAAAAGCATTTCTCTCCTCTGGGAACTAAACTCTATTTTCATGTAAACTCTTCGAGGAAATATTCTTTTATTTTGACCCCCAACCTGGCTGCCTTATCACGTGGTTGCAAACCAAGAATAAGAAAATCGCCACCAAAAGATAAACAGTAAAAGGGCTTGTTTTTGAACATTTCTCTATTGTACCATGGGATAGGCTATCTAATAGGAAAAAAGGAACTGGAGAGCTAAAATGAGAAGGCGAGAAAAACCCTACCAAGTAGAGCCAGCGACGCGAGCCGTGAAGAAACTCGTAAGGTACAATTGAATGAACTGAAGCCAACATATGATGACTACATGCGGAGTAAGGCGTGTGACCAAGTCACGCATAGCAGAGGGCTTACTCCTCATCGGTTGATATTACGGCGCCAGATTTTTTAGCCAATCACAAATGGTGACAGCGTAAAACAGAATGGTAAACTTTTTCTTAGGGAACAGTCTAACACCGTTTTTTCTTTCTTTCCGAAAGTGCAAAACAATACATTACTGTTTACAAAGGGCGTCGTTTATCGTCGTTACTTAGCTATTGATCGCGACGCTGCACATTATCCACGAACAACAATATCTTTCACTACATTACTGTTGCTGTTGTTTTTACCTGCTTGCTTGCCATTTCTTCATCCCGTCCGTCGCCTACGACTACATAGGTACACTTCTTTCCGAAACGATTTGAGATTCTTTCAAAGCAGGTTTCTTTTCCTATTGAAAATGAAACAAAGCGTGAAAAAGTCCCAAGTTTATAAAGCAACTAAATAACGTAATGGACACTGAATCTTGCCTGTGTACAGCCACCCCCTCCCCTCAATGACAAAACCCGGGAGGGGGGGACTGTACACAGGCTAAGCTCATCCTTATTTTCCTTTAAGGTAAATACAACTTTAACTGACACAACCAGGGGCTTCTGAATAAGTTAGCAAAGCTCGATCTCAATACACGTTTTGGTGCCGAAGATATCGCTAGCGCTGGATAAAAACTGGCCACAAACTCTTACGGATGTATTTGAAGTTACCTGTGGCATCGGCGACTTCAGAGCACAGATTTTCTATTCTCAGACAACTCCAGAACTACCTAAGAAGTAGCGCGAAGCAGGACCGCCTGAACAACTGCCTACTGGTGCATTGTTACAAATCGATTACAGACACACGAGACACTGAAGACTGCAAACACGATTGCTTGTGCCAATGAACAACGCACAGGGCATTTTAGAAAATCTGAGTAGGGGCATGCGTATGGCTGAGTAAAAGATGGGCCCCATCCGCCACGTTTGAAAACGCTCCGCCGCCTCTGCAGTATAATTAAACCAGTAAGTCTAACCCACAATTAGGCCAAAAATATCTGTTAGCGAGGGTTCAAAGCAAAGCAATTCCCCGAAGACAGCTATCGCAGCGTTTTACATACCCAAGTAATGGCGATCAGACTCGAGTTTAAGCTTCCCACCGATAATCGCCGGATAAAAACAGACGGTTAGACTGACTGCCTACAACCGTACCCAATAAAGACGAAGTTAATAATGCTGGGCTTCGGAGGTTAAATTTCCGTAGTCTGGTGTCCGTAAGCAGAGGATTGTATTTAATATGTAATTAAGGAAGAAAGCCTTACCAACTTTTGTAGCACTATAAATATTTTCCAGTGGAAAAATCCCACCAAGTCCATAGAGAAGACACTTTGCAAGTGCAGGAACAAGCTGTGTTGTGGTCACCATTATATTAAGACAATTCGACCTGCAACACGAAAAAACGCAATGCTAATTAAATGGCCTACTTCCTCATTTTTTTTAAAAAAAAGTTCCAAACTCCGCCGATTAACAAAAACTCATTTACCACCCTGTAGCTTTAATCAGTGAGCAAAGATAAAAAAGAAAAACTAAATTGTTTGACAAAATATTTCATTCAAAAACTGAGGCGGTCAAGGATTTTTTAACGTGTGGCGATTTCAGTGCGCGTGTCTTCTTGCTTAAGTTGATGTTAGGGTTGATTTCCAGTGTCGCGTAATTTTTACGCGTCGCACGTGAGCGTAAAAATAGAACCTCGCTCATCGTTACGTTTAACCTCAACACTTTATATCTTGCCTCTACTTTATTTACGTGATTCAAATTTTCGTGCCTTACCGTGCGTAGCCAAAAACGCGTCAGTGGAAATCAACCTTTACACGGGACCATTCCCATGACGATTTGTAGCGCAACACAGCGTTGAAATGTTGGAACAATGTTGTGACTATTCGAAACAATGTCGCAGTTACTGACGGTAAGTAGACCTTATACACGATACTGCCATCTTCTCACCCGCTGTAGGATCGATGGCATAAAAGCAAGGTCACCTGGAATTCCAGAGGGCAAACAAGTGATAAAATTTGCCAGTACGAGTAATCGCGGTCGACTTCGTTTATTCTGTAAAAACGAGACGCAATTTAATAGTCATACAAAATGTACTGTTCGAGTTTCGACAAGATTTACAACATCACTGCTTGCTGTGAAGACATCTACGGTCGCTGCTGCAATCAATAAAGGAACAATGATCATTCCACCTACAATTTGCCATTATCGTCTTTAAGATGAAAAGTTCTTCCCTTTCTGTTGTCTAAAATAAACAAAGTCGACCACGGTTTCATGTATTAGCAAATTTTTTCACTTGTTTGCCCCCCGTCAAACCACGTGACATTGCTTTTATCCCATCAGTGCTTGAGGGCGTGCAAAGATGGCGGGCATCTTGAATAAGGTCTATTAGTCAGGAAACGGCTGGAAGGGGAAAAGAACTAACTTTGAGTTTGCAAGGAGGTTTTATAGCCTGAGTGCGCGAGACTCTGTACGCAGGCTACAGGTTTTCACCAGCGAAAAATAACTGCAATCGTCAAGAAAACCACTACTACTAGTTGTAGCGACATGGTAGGCAGTGACCTTCTGTTTTGAACACTCTTCTTTGTTTGCTACGCAGTAATCACCTGGAATGTATGAGTGTTAATGCTTTCAAAGCAAGCGTCAACCACGAATCTGTAATTGCCTCCAATTCCATTCGTAACTGCAACCACGTTTCTCTTTTGGCTGGACCAAGAAGACCTTTAAAGAGTAAAACATTAATTTAAATTAAAACAACAACAACAATTTAAATACCAGCAACTTTACTAGAAGGTATCACTAACACCAACGCCTGATCCTGCCCACAACATCGGCAAAATGTGCTCACATTATAACGCAACATCCAAGAGATATACCCTACATGAAAGCAAAGGTTACCTGTCCAGCTTACTCAAAGGAAAATTTTGTCTCCGTTACCATTGTCACTTAATAATCAGAGGCAGTATGGGAAGTCGAAGTTTTCATTTCTACTCCTTTGCAGCTGGAGTGTCTCTTCGCTACCCACGTTCAACTCCTTATGCAGGTTTTTAAAAACCCACGTTGTTCGCCTCTTGCCAGTAAAAATTCCAAAGTATTATATTTCAATTTGAAAAGCGACCGTTGAAGGTCATACACTCGCTCTTACAGGACACTTAGCAGTGCGCGGAGCCTCAGTGTTCCAGGATTTCAGAGGGAGGAAACGGCACCAAGAGATATGAGCAGGAGAAACAGCGAGGGGTGGGGTGGGAAGGGTTCGTACCCTTTTTTAAACTAAAAACTCAACGACTTTTCAAGGACTTTCAAAAACGCATTTCCCATTTTCCAAGGACTCCATTCAGTGTAAAAAAGAGCCTTGAGTCTATGTAGTTTTTAGTTCTTCCACAACATGAGTAATTTTATCCTGAAGGTCTTTCTGTGTTTGCTCCGTTAGGCACTTGAGAATCTGGGTTGGATAAAGTTAGCACCGAAATTCAAGGACTTTTTTCCATCACCCGCTGCAATTGTCAAGGACTTTAAAAATCTTGAATTTTTATTTTAACATTTAAGAATTTTCAAATAAACTGACAACTTCAAAAAATAACAATAATGCACATCAGCTCCTACTTACCTCCCACATTATTCCTGTAACTGTTGTAGATCTCCTTTATCCGCCTGTATCTGTAAGCTAGTTTCCTCATCCAGTCTACTCCGCCTCGGACGCCAGTTGCCAGGCACAGGTTAGCTGATGTCGCGGCAGCATGGAATCCATCTCCCTCAAAATTGTAGGTACTGCACACATGCAAAGAGGTTCTGGAGTGAATATTGGATTTCCTTGATTAAGCGCCTCTGGCGCTTATTTCAAACGTCTGACGACTTGACGGCCGGGGTGGGGAGTCGGGGTTGGTGAGGGTAGGACATGAACTCTTTACTTAAACAACACCACCTGGCTTACCGGTCGTTTCGATACAAGTTGATTCATTTGAGGTGTAAATAATTTTGCGTAGTTGGCTTATAAAACGATAAATTTTCACGGCATAATTTTTTCTTGTTCCCGCACTTCCACCACCTGTAGTCCCAAGAAATCGGGCATGATTTTTTTTATTCCTAAATAAAACCACAACTTCCAATTTTTGTCCATACATTTGTAGATCGTAGAAATCACTTCATTAAAGACCAGTTTTTCTTCCTGATAATTAATTATTTTTGCAATTTTTAGCAAGCTGTATAACTATTTTTAGCTAATATAAACATATGTGCAGGCAAAAATACACAGAAACAACGTCCAAATGTATCTGTACGTTCATTAAGTAATTGCGGCTAAGTAGTTTATGTGATAAATTATATGCCTTAACTTGTGAGTTCGATTGCCCTGATTCAAGCTGGTATTCTCCACTTCAAAAACTCTCGGAAGAATGGGTACAAGCTTTGAATGCGGTGATTTCTGGGATCGCTTAGGTGGACAAGCATTAGTTATGATTGGTTGATGTGTAACCAATCATACTTTCGAACGCTGAAAAGTAACACTTTAAGTGTTCTTCTCTCATGTAAATGGATTCCATTATTAATATTACCTTAGATCTAATCCGTTATCATCTGCCGCAACATCCTCGATATGAACTTGATCACAGTCCTTGGAGTAAAATACAATAAAAATGAGATGACTTGATGGTTTTACTAAAAATGCTAGAAAAGGGATCACTGAAGAAAATAGCTAGACTTCAACTGAAACCTTGCAAGGACATTCAACTTTCTGGGCTCTTACCTCTAAATCATTAAAAAATAAATGAGTATCTGCTAAATTGAAAATCATTTCTTCCATGCGAAGTCCTAAAGACACTGAGTTAGGTGCATCCTATGCAAAAGAGAGAAATACCAAGAGTCAATCCACAAATAATGGGGATCCTTTCAGGTTACTAATGCCTGTGAAGAGAGTTCATTACTGTTCGCTTGTTGTAGCATACCACCTTGAATTAAAGACCCATTGTCACTTCCTGTGAGGAAATGCGCCTTGTCCATTCTGATTTCAACAAACGAGCTGAGCTAGCTCAGTCAAGTCTCGTGTCTGACCGGTCAAAATGTTTAAAATCACACGAGAAGCCCAAAAAGCAAAAACACAAAGTGAAAAACGATTTATCGCCTGGTCACTAATATACATGTCCAGTCAAATTTGTCCGGTCAAATTGACTGGCAAACTAGAAGTTTGTCCGGACAAACTAATGGTCATCTTGGCTGGACATTGTTTGCTGACTGGTTGTTATTTTGAACCATGTAAAGGGAAGACCTCTGTTAAGTATGCAGTTTGAATGACATACAGACTAACCAAAATATATGCGTGCTTGCTGTAAATCCTTGAAAATAACCCTCAAAAACGATGTTCAATAGAACAGGGCAACCATCTTACCTTGCCAAATTTGGAAGCAAAGGTCCCAGTTAACAGTGAATGGAAAATGATAATGGTTTCATCAAGATCCCAAATAAAAATACGCTAAAATGTAAAAAGCACATACAGTTAGATGAAAAACAGCGAACAGAGGTGTAAAAATGGGAATACAATCAAACTTGTAGCAGTCACCCTCTTTATAGTACCAGAGATCATTTCCCTCAATAACTGTAAAACTGACCTGTACTAACGGGTCACCTCAATTAAGTGGTCGCAATCACCTTTTTCGAGGTCCCAATGAGTTAATTTGCATCGTCTACACCTCTATTAGACGGTCACTTTGACAGTTTGTGCCACACTAGTGCAACAGATACAGTGTGAATGGAATTTATTGGTCTGATCCAATTTCCTTTTTTGGAGGGCACAAGAAGAGGTAGAGGCATGTTGAGGTCGTTTTGTAGTGGGACAGATATTTTGCTCTTTCACCATCTTTATTTTCTTGAGTAAGTCTTAGGTTTGCCACACCCGTATTAAAATTTAATACTGACCACTGAATGCAGGTTGACCATTTAATGGTCAACCTGCATTCAGTGGTCAGTAAGCCATTTCTCAAGGGGGGCCACTTAATACAAGTTTGACTGTATATTTTTTCAAGACATCAAAATATATTTTTATGCCTGTGAAAAACTTTTGGGCCAAGTGTAGGAAGGTAAAGTGGTATGAACCACAGATTACCCAAACAATCAGCAGGTAACAGAGTTCCTGAAGCATGATGCAGCCTGAAGCATCTCTACTCTCCTTTTGAAAGTGAGATGAAAAGAGATTTATTATATACCTCCAGCATTAGGTGCCAATATTCACTAGATGGCAAATATTAATACCGGGGGTACTGCCACCTTTCATTTCTCCCAGCTGCCCAGGCATTCAAGAAAGAAAGTTAACATGCACAAAAAATGACGCCAAACCAGGCCGAAAGGAGACTATAGATGTAGCAATTTCATGCAAACAAGCAAGAAGTGAATGCCAGGAGAAGAAATTGCCATTATGAGCATTACTTAGCAAAGTACAAAAAGATAAAACAAAATGCAAGGCTGATGGGACAGCTAAAACTTGTAATGTTTTCATCCTAAACATTTCAAAGAGACCAAAGAACTCACCTTCAGCAGGGACAGGAAGAGCTACTGTGTAAGTAAAAATAAGCTGCCCAATGAGCATTCCGCTTGGTTTTATCTTTTATTAAATATTGCTGATCCCAAGGTCTACATCACGTTCTGGCTTGACTTCACTGCTGTTTCTCCAAGAGGTCCTTCCATTACAGAGAGTGTATTTCAACCCCCTCCCCACCCCCCACCCCATTCCCCTTTTCCCAGCTGGGCATACTGGTATTGTTACATCATTTATTTACAGGAAGATGCCCATGACATGTACGGATTTTCCCAAACTAGTCCATAAAAAAAATTGAAAAAACTAACGTGGAAAGATGCTATTACCTCAATGTTATGGTCAATCTCAGGTGGTGGTCCAGAAGTTGATCTTCTTCCCCTGCCCCCTCCACGGCCTCTTCCACCTCTTCCTCCACGACCACGCCCTCTATTCCCTCCCTGAACTAACATCCCTGGTGAGGTTGTCCCTGAATCAACAAGGGTTTGCACCCCACCTACTCCATCTTGTCCAGGCATTCCGACATTTGCAGACACTAAAGCCACACTGGTGAGAGAGTTCTCTGTTCCTGTCACTGGTGAGTGAGGAGGGCTAGGGGTCGATGGAAGGTTGGGCGAATACTGAATGGAGGCATTGCCTGAGTATTAAAGCATAAAAAACACATCTTTTACTGGTAACTAAAGAGCCAAAGAACATAGTATTTTCAGGTTTAGTAACAGCTTCACACCATGCTCAGAGATTCCAGCCTCTTCAGATCTGAAATCTGGATGTTTTCTCTTCTTCCCTATCCCTTCATTCTCATTAACCCATCAAACATGTTCCCTGTGGTAGCTTACTTGCACCTCCCCCTGCCTCATACAAGTACTTGTCCACAATCAATCCTGACCCCACACAACTGGATAATCATTGGTTAGAAACCAACTAATTGTGAGATTTTATTGCACAGGGAACTGGTGTGAGTTTCAAACTTAAACTAATGGATAAACTAACACCACCATACAAAAGGTCATGTTCAGATTGGTTGTTTGTCAAAGTTGAACAAGGATCAAGATATATGACTCTTGAAACATGGTTAAAGATCCATACAAACGTCTGTAATTTTGTGACAGTGTCCCCAAAAACAATATAAACTCTTTAAAATATTTTTTAGTTTTTCTTTTTAACTGTAAAATTCGTCATGCATCTACTACTTGGAAGGAACTAATTTGAAAATCACTATGTTTGCCCATTTTCAGGAATATCACAGAAATCGTGAAAAAAATTAAGAGTTTATATGGTTTTGCGGGACGCTGTCACAAAATTACAGACATTTGTATGGATCTTTAACCATGTTTCAAGAGTCATAACTTGATCCCTTTTCAACCTTAGAGCACCAACCTCCACATCTTATATGGAGATGTAAGCTTATTGATTAGTTTACATTTGAAACTCGCCCCAGTTCTCTACGCAACTCCGAAATGGCCGATAAAAATATTATATTACATACTGATCTCTAAACAGACATAAAGTTGAGAGTATGTACTACTACAAGCTTTTTTTTCATGTCGTAAGCCACACTAATTAATATGCCCATTTTTAATATTTACCCCTCCTCCTCCTCCTCCTTCTCCGCCCACATCAAATGCAGTGACTGTGTTTGGTGGCAAATTACTTTATATTTTTACCCAGAGGGGTAGTTCTTGTCTGAGGAACAGACCCCCTTGGCTAATCTAGTTTCATTCTGTAGGGCAACCCATCTAACAGAAACTCACTTGCATCTAAGACTGACTGTGTTTTAAGTATATGATATCTGATTTAGTGCATGCAGAATGTTTTGCAGCATATAAAGCTGGCCAAAAAAAATTATACATATCTTTTTTTATTCCTGCAAAGTCTTAAAAAATTATGACCCCTACCTTCTGACCCTCCAAGCGCCTAGACATATAATCAGTAACCCCATGGGGTCTAAACAGATTGTTTCCTGATGCTTTATGAGATAAGCATAATACAATTTCTTATGTTTCCCTTCACTTCACACAATCACTCATTATTAAAACTATCAGGGATGTCTACACAATATTCAGCACAACACACTGAGTAGCAATTCATGCCAAACCTATTACAATGGCGTTTTTTTTTTTTCGGACAAAATTCCTTATTTATTCCTCCTTGGAAGAACACATTTTACAAGACAAAAGTCTGTGAGCATGACCAAAGCCTGTTTTACATAAAATTGGAAAGACCTACTTTAAACTACTTGTTTCTATGAGTATATATGTACACAATGACTCCTTAATGTCTGCCAAAAGCTTTCAGGACGCCAACAAATAGTATGTGGCTTTAAGCAATTAATTCTCACACGTAGGCAAACTAAGACCGAACTTTGTAGTTTTTATTAAAGAGATCATCTCTTAGCAAAAACCAAACAAAGAAGAAACACATTTCCTCTGTTTGGCAAACTTCCTGGATGGTTAAATAATGTTTTGTAAAAGCATCAATTAAACACTGCAGATGTGTGTGTACATGTGTAGTTGGAGTTAAGTTGTTTTTCTATTGTTATTTTAATTGACTCCATGGCATGCACTTACTGTTGAAAACATCTGTTTGTTCATGCTAATGGTCTCCTTCCTTTAAAAGTTTACTTTTCTCAAAAGCATTAAAAATAAAGGATTCTTACTCCAAAAACATTAATGAAACAATGAAGAAAGCTTCAATTAAATTCATTCCCAAGCTGAATAAATCCAGCAGGCATTTTAGTCAAGTTTGCAGTTGAACTAAAAATACAAAAACAAAACTCGAAAGCAACATATGTGTTGCTAATGGCTTCTATGCCACCAAAGAGGTCTTAATTAATTCATTACAAAGTAAAGTAAACATTTGGCACATCAAATGGATTTCCATCTAAACAAATGCTCCACAGAAAGGAACACATGCCAACATGCATTAAAAAAGAAAAAGTAGAGAAAATCAGTCCATTTCAGCTTTGACAGAAACTGCTCTTTTTCCTCCATGCAGCAAAGTTGGCTTTCTATAACAATGCCCTTATAATCTTCATTTCCTGATTAATTAATTTTGTTGATAACATCATTCTGTTTTTGTAAACCCAAGCATGACAGGATATTATATTTTGTATTTTTTACATGCTGAAAATTATTATTGAAAAACAACTGGAACACCTTCAGTTAACATGTTAAAAAAATCAGAGAGCTAAAAAATTGCACTCTGCAACATTCTTTCAATACAATGATATTATACAGTACTATTTTTTTATGTTAACTGTTTGGAACATAAAACATGTTTGTGACCTCAATAAAAAGAAACTACTGTTATCAGTCTCTTGACCCTTAAAGTTGCAAGAGTGACCAACATCTTTTTTCTCCAAAAACTATCAAACTATAATCAAGAAAAAAAGTAATGAGAATCAATCGAATGATCGCCAAAGGCCAATTTCATCAAATTTTCTCAACCAATTCTGTAAGGAAATTTATGGAGAACAGGCTGGAGAATTTGTATGGGGGTATTGGGGCTTCAAGGGTGAAATTAAAGAGTACAATTATTTCAGTTATCCGTATAAGCACCGCACAATTTACCACACACTTTTTTGGGGTAAAAGATAACTGAATAACACAGCATGAAAGAAACTGTAGCAACAAAATATAACGATGTAACCAAATTATTTTTAAAAGGCACACAATAGAAAGATGGTCACATCTGCAGTAAAAAAAAACATCACTTCAAAAGTCTGAGACAGCTGATAAAAAAGCTATTAGCTTATGACTGAATGAACAAAATATTATTTTGTCAGAGAATAAATACATGTACGGCTCAGCTCACTTGAGCAGACAACTTTTTATGGCTGATAAGTAGTAAGTTGCTGCTTCTTCATATCTTCCACAAAAAATTAAAAAGCAGTGTTAAAAATCCATGCAGTAAGGGCAATGTTCAGGGTCATCTCTTGTTGTGAAAGTCATGTTACAATTAAGCAAAAGTGAGCATCCTTTGTTGATACAACTACATGGTCGTTTATCTTGAAAACAGGCAGTTTGAGTGCAACAAAAGCAAAGGAGACTACAACTCAAATTGCTTATTCATGATCATCTGATGAACAAAACAGGATTTTTGTAAAGGGAAAACAGATAACAAATTCCCTCAAGTATTTACTACATGTAGATAACTAAATAGATTTTCGTCATCACTATTGTTTTGCATTAAATGATTGTTTTTCATCATAAATAGATATTCCGTACTTACAGTCAAACAGGGAAAACTGTGAACACCAGAAATATTTCTGGGATGTTATTGTGTTGCTAGGAAAAAGCCAATCAGGCTTAAGAAACTAAACTACAATCAAGAATGTTAATTAGTTTGAGGTTTTGTGGACAGTTCGTGTGCCCTGGTTTTTGCTGTGATTGGTCGTAACACAATAAAACATTCCTGAATTATTTCAAGTGTTCACAGTTTTGCCGGTCTGACTGTAAAAGTTCAGAGCAACTAAATTAATAAGATCTCTAACACAAGACAGCTCAGGTAAAACGCCCTTACATGTACGATCATGACACTGTAGGCTTAACAAAAATCGATCTTTTGTCAATTGACAACAATAATGGTAAATGTATGTTAACTGATACAAGAATACAGCTGAGCGGGCAGTCAGTCACAATTAATTAACTTAGCACTTCTAGCAGTTGACTTTAAAATAACAGGGAAATTGCTGTCTTCAACAGAGGCAGTCAAATCTCAATAAATTGTTGGCAAATGGCAATGCGCTCCCTACAGTGTTTATACTTATTCAACTCTTGTTATGGCAGACATGCTCCAGATCAGGAGATACATGTAGAGTCCTTCTTAGAGAGAGTCACATTGGAAATATTTCTGGAATGTTGTCGTGTAGCAAAGAATAATCAGGCCAATCAGGCATGAGAAAACTAAACCATAGCATCAACAGTAATTTATAAGTTAGTGGTTTTGTAGTCAGCTTGTGAGTCCTGATCTTTGTTGCGATTGGTCACTGAACAATCAACATTCCCAGGGTTTGAGCCAGGCCGCGCCATTGCGCCAATCCCGCACTGCAATTGAAATTGTCCCTTTAAAAAACGGCCAAGGGGACAATTTGTCCCCTTCAAAATTTAGGGAAAAAACTCGAAAGGAAGCACACACGAAGAGATTTATTTCGGTACAGAAGTTGCAAGCTGAAACAGAACGTGGAGAGTATATTTTATCGCACCTTTAAAGTTCATTCCAAAGTTACGTTTCAGTCACGCTCTACTGCTATTTTTGTCGGAAATCTAAGACAGGGCTTCTGATTTTTCGCGCGGTCGCGGAGCCGCGAAATTCGGTAGAAATCTTATCAAATACATGTCTGTACAACATATTTGAAACTTATTTCAGCTATAGGGGCTATTTACTTGCCGTAAACTTGCAAATTTGTCTTGGAACTTCGTTACTGAAACCTGCAAACAGATTATGTTGCGAAAAACTGGGTACTAGCCATCATGTTAAAGGCTTTGCCATTGGTTCATTTCTGGAGCGTACTGTTGTTGAAAGAGCAAATGATGACCTCTGTTAGAAAAACGTTAAAAAGGCTGGTCTGATCAGTGAAAAACCGATCAATTTCTAGCGAAATTTGCCTTGAAAATAACCACAAAATCGGCCGTTTTTTACTGATTGCTTTTCAGTGAAGTTTGCCCCGAAAACGCCCGCGAAATCGGCCGATTTTTCCGTGAAATTGTCCCTAAAAATCCCACGAAATTTGACTTTTTCGTCCGAGACCTATCAGAAGCCTTGCTAAGAAGGAAGGGTGTACAAATTTCTGTCCCCCTAAAAATGAAAATGTCCCCCAAAATTTTAGCCAAGGGGACAAATTGTCCCCCAGTGATCAAATCCTAGCTCAAACCCTGCATTCCCAACATACTTTAGGTGTTCACTGTATTCTGAGACTGACAGTAACTGACGCTTGAACTGATTGGCTAATTAAGTCAAGATGTCGCTGGTCATCTGTCAGTTAAGCGATGAAGTTATAGGCTGTTAAAGCTCAAAAATTTTAATGTGAGAGGTGCATCTTGATATGTTTCCTGTTATTGCAATATAATTATACATGTTGTGGTAAACGACAATGAATCAAGACAATTAAACAAACATTATTATTTATCAAATACCTGTGCTTGCAGAATGGTTTCTTTCTCCATTAGTGGTTACAGCTTGATTTGCCTGTCCTGATACAAGCTGTGTGAGTTGGTAGGTACTGGTCTGACCAGCCACAGCATTGGGAGGCGCCGTATTGTTTATCTGTGTGATATATTGGGATGGCGAATATGCTGGTGGTGGAGTGTTGAGATAGTTGTATGGATAAGTTTGTGGATTAGTACGGTATCCATACTGAAATGAACCCTGCTGGTCTGACTGTTGAACAGAATATGCAGTGGTGCTAGTAGTTGGGGTTCCTGTAGATACTACGTATGTTGTCCCGTAAGGTGCTTGATATGGATTACTATATACTGCTTGTCCAGTCTGGATAATAGCAGGGTATGTAACAACAGTTCCATAAGGATTGCCATAAGCTGGATTTGCTGGTTGTCGAAGCGTCGATATGTCTGGAATGTTGCCTACATGGCTTTCCCCTTGAGAAACATTCCTATTGTCAGCTGCTGTTTTTGCAGCAGCTGGATTCACAGCTGGATATCGCACAGTCTGTACAGCCATGGGGTATCCTGGTTGGGGTCCAGTTTGCGGGTACACATACCCAGCAACCTGGGCAATTCCAGTGCCCTGAATAACACCACCAGTAGTCTTATACTGCTGCATCCCCTGCTGAGGGGCAGGAACAATATGAGGATAAGGACGCTGGCCATAGTAGCCAGCAGTATTGGCAGTGTATTGTCCTTGAAGCTGCTGGTACTGACCAGAGCTATCCGTTACTCCAGTCACAATGGTTTGATTTCCAAAGCCACACCCATCTAAGTTTGTCATGGTGGTTGACCCATCTGATGCGGGATAGCTTAGTGCTACCGTGGATACTGGTGCTACAACATTTGGTCCTCCAACTCCGAGATCAGCACTGGTCACGGTAATGGTAGATTCATTTCCATCCCAGGAGGAGTCATTCTTCTCTGATTCATGGCATGTAATGACACTCGTCATCCCAGAAGATGGTTTGCTTTCCCTCTGTGGACCATTTACTGGACGATGAGTAGGAGATCCGCTTTGGCTTGAATCATCACTGCTGTAAACCAAAGTTTCTGTTTTAGTTACATCAAATAGAAAACTTATAAATAAGACAATTTTATACCTGAATGTAGTTAAACCAAGATTAAACTGAGCTGTATGTTACATCAACACTGTACCCAGATCAAAAAACAACAGTAACATTTTACCTCTCCTTCTCATCATCACTGTTCTCTTGCCTGGCTCTTTTTGCCTAAAATGGAGCACACGTTGTTTAAGGACAAGTTCCTCAGTTACCAAGGTAAGTGCAAAGTCTTTGATAGAAAAACGACTTTTCTAATTCTAATGTAAAGAAACTCATTTTCACAAGAAAGGTTTTTTACTTGATCTCGAATGGCTTACATACAGTCCACTCACGGTAACTTACAACCTCTATAACTCGAACCTCCCGCTAACTCGAAGCAATTTTCAATTCCCTTCAGATCGTTTTCTATATAATTTTACTCTCGATAACTCTAACTCCCAATAACTCAAACATTTTTCTATTTCCCTCTAAGGTTTGAATTATCCCAATGTAATATGTAACTTTTATTAAGCAATGACAAACAGATTTCATAAACCTGAAACATGAAACAGTCTCCATGTAGATTTTGGTTCTCTTTACTGCAATTTTCAAAAACACACAAATCCTGATGTTTAAAAGCCAACCAATGTTTAAGTTCTTTGCTGCTGTCCGTCACTTTAGACCTCTTAGGAAACAGAAGTTCACTTCAACGAATTCAAAAGTTCATGGTTTGTAATTTGTAATTGGTGTGTTTCAGCAAAAAAACGCAATTGTAAGCTGGCTTTTAAATTTCAGAGTTTGCATGTTGTTGAAAAGTGCAGTAATAATTTATCTTACTGGCACTGTTTCTAGGACACTGCTAGATTCTGACTGCACTGGATCTGTTGCCATCACCTACAAAAAATTTCAAACTACACATTATCATCACTGTTGGAAGGCACATACAAGGAAAACATGACTTTGTTGTACAGCCCTCTGTGATTGTTTTGGTCGCCACAGCAAGAAAATATTGGCGACTTAAATTGCAGTAAAAGTGGCCAAATCGGCAACCTGTCCTTAAATTCAATTCATTTAACCTTAGCTGTCTAGGAGTTAAGTTCTGAGATGTCATGTCCACCTCCATATCCAACAATGGGCAGCCATTTTGATCATTTCTGAAATAACTGTTCCTTTAATAATTCAACACAACACAGCCCTTATAATCTACCTGGTGACCATTCTACAATTTTAGGTCATCAAAACGCAACTTTGAAAAAAGCTCACCTAGGAACACTGTTGAAATTCTTGGGAAATCAATAGTTTTTTTAACATTAGCAAGATATTTTAGTTTGGACTAAGAGTACAATTAAGATTAACTACAAGTATGGCCTTGAAATTGCAAACTACCCGTGTTTTTAGAACTTCAAATCATTCTTGTTGTTAACCAGCCAACGAAAAAACTTCATGCTGATTAGATTTCCTGTTACAGCTCAAAAATCTTGGAATGAAAACTCACACTCACACTCCGACTTGCACTTGCAGTTCTGGCTCCAGTTGTTCCAACGCTGGATAGTGCACTATCCACCTTTTCGAACAACTGGAGCCAGAAGCCAGAACTTGTGCTCAAAGGAATGTGGGAATGGCTTGGTTGGATTTTGTTTAGAAACTCTAAGACCACTATGATGCAGAAATGTGATGATAATTACAAATGGAGTCATTTGTCACCTGCACCTAGCTAAATTACTGATAACACTCATGTGGACACTGAAACAGTATGGTAGATTTTCAATCAAAGATAAATGCATCACATCAAATTTGTATGTTAACATTTGGGTGTCTATAAAACTGGGCCCTGTCTTTGTGTTGCCACATCTATGTTCCTCCTGTTAGAAAGCAGACTTGGCTTTAAAAAGTAAACCTTGCAACATGACAAACAAGAAACAAGAATTGAATCTAACAGGAGGAACAAGGATAAAAATCATTCAAGAAAACCTTGAGATCATCAGGTTAAGTTTCAGCTAAACAAAGTTTAACTGCTTACAATATATCTTGGTTCATTTCAGCATTCATTGAAAATTTTATAAAACAAGAATATATCATATTAAGCTTTATATTTTCAATACATTAATATCTTTATTGACAGTTGTAAAAAAATTAAGAGAAATATAGTGACAGAATCATAATATTGGAACACAAGAGTCCAAACATTTTGTGGATACAGAGACTTTAATTTAAAAAAAAAGGGTTATAATATTATAAACAACTAATTAACTGAGCAAGTTGATGAAAGTGGCTAGAAACTTTTCCAGAAGCAGTACTTTGAATTAAAAGACAAAAAAAAATTGAACTAGTGCCCATTAACATATTAAATTTAACAACAAATTAAAGTTTATAATTTAATTTAATACCTTGTGCCTCATGATGGGGTAATATCTAGAACCACAAAGAAACATTTGACCATGCGTCTGAGTATGTCTTCTTCACAGTTAAGCTTGAAGGAACAGAAGCAAGTTAAAAATAGGAACTGTTTAACTCAACAGGGTAAAAGGGTCCTTATTTAGAAACCTGTTCATTTTAAAGATTTTTATACCAGTCGATACAATGTTTATCTTACGATTTAACTTGTTATTATTATTTACGTAAAACTGAGAAGGAATAGCTGTGAAGAAAAGTTTCTTTAGGGGGGGCCGACTGGGTCAACAAACATGTTTTTTTCGGTTGTTGTTGTTTTTCTTTACGTGAAATATACTGGGATACTAAATGTTGTTAAGAAGGCTGAAGGTTGCTCACATCAAAATCTAATGTACAGCAATCAAATAATCACAGCAAAAAACTCGGTTTTGATTTACAAGGAAATTTTCTCGAGATTAGACTGAACATTTATTTTAATTATTTAAACACTAGCAAAAGTATACAGCTGTACACTGTAAGTGTATTTCAGGCCACCAAGATAGCCCTGCTCTACGATCTCAGCTTGCTCTTAAAAACTCCCCATGTGGACCACCATCCAGCATCAGTTTGCAAACAAAGTTGTGAGTGATAGCCTGAAGCTAATTGGATTTCGTGATTGGGTAAGTGAATTCTGTTCTTAACTTGCCTGACGAGCAAGTGAAGTTTTTTAGAGAATTAAATTAAAGAAGTACTGTAAGACAAATTTCTGGTAAATTCATGTGGACTGTAAGCTCTTTCACATGTTGTTCTGACAAAGCAAAATCTGCAAAAATAACCCTGTCAGCTGGGGTCATATTTTGTCATGTAAACATTTCAAGGTAGGGGGATATAACCACCTAGCCAGGGTTGGATTCATGTAACATCAAATTTGTTGACTGGACTACTAACTGTCTTTGGCGAAAAGACAGTAACCTAGAGACAGTTCACCCTGGGACGGCAGGGTTGGAATGTAAACACAGGTTATTTTTTTACCCCAGCTGAGCAGGTTACCTCACCTACCTGGAGTCCCCCACCTCCATGTAAAGAGGCCAAGGTTAAGCCCACAACTGTAAAATGGCCTCATGTAAGAACAGATGAGTTTCACCACATGCAATATTTTCTTCCAGCTTTGCGCGACAGGTTTGTTCATTTTCATGAAACAAAAACTTCACTCCCTCCCCAAGTAAATTCTTTTTATTTTTGCTACCAAAAACTCCAAAGGAGTTGTTCAACAAGAAACCCTTACAAGCTCCCAGTTGTAATCATAGGGATGTGTGTCTTGTGACCACTTTTTTGTGGTGCCACTGGGTTTTTTCTTAACATTCTATGCACCCAAAAGTAGTTTAAAATAAAAAATAATCTCTTGAAAACATCTTTGCTTTTTGAAACTATTTTAAAATAATTATTTCACCTTTGTTTTCTTTGCTCTAAATTTTCTTCCTTCATGCATTTCAATGACAAAATAAATCACATGGTGACATAGAGAATCTGCTCACAAAATTCAGTCACAGAGTACTGATTTCAAGTGGTTCTGCTGACCAGTATCATAAAGCTATATCACAGGCTCAGCACTTCCCATTGAGATCACACACTACTTAGAAAGTTACCACTGACCTATCAATATCTTTTAATTCGATTATTATTTATAGACTTGAGTATTTTTAGTTTTCTTTTACGAGTTTTAAAGTTTGCACCAAGTAAACTGTTTGTGCATGTATCTATTTTGTAAAATGATATTAATTCTCTTTGGAAAACCAATTAAGATATTTGATTTTGTTCACACTGCACTGAAACTCATCGGCAGGTAAATATCAAGGACTCAATGTTGTAGGATAAAAGAGTCAAGATCTAGTCTACGAGTTAATATCCATGGTACTGCGAGTCACAGTTGGAGCCCTATAACGTTTCTGAACATGATAAATCGGTTCAACACGGTTTTTTTGTTTGTTTTGTTCTGTTACTTTGCTGTTGTTGTTGTTTTGTATCAGAGAGACCAAGAGTTTCATTGCCGTTGATGATGAAATAATAATAGAAATACAATATTAACAGATTTAGATACACCTAATTTCACTAACATTTTCTTCAAGAAAAGCAAAAATAACCAAATTATATAAATTCATTAGTCTTGCAAATTATGTTTTGATATTTTCACAGTCACAAAATACCAGTACTTCAATTTTACATCCAACATTAAAATATTGGCAAGGTGAATGGGCTACTGAAAATATGTTTTCTGCTTCATTCTTTAGTCAGACCAGATCCTTACATGTAGTGAGTGTGCCTAATTTATCTCCTATTTAGGTTTTTTCAATTTTCTTGTTTTCATTTTTCTATGACAAAGTTATTGCAATTAGGTGTATATACGTATGTATATACATTGGCAACAGGTCCAAATTAGACTTGTGTCAATCCAAGTTAGCACTAATAATTTTTTTAATTAACAACATGTTCATCATAATGTCAGTTTTTTTAAGTGGCTATTTATTTATCGTTTTTATTCTCTTTTTCAATTTTATACCCTAAACCTACACAACAAAGTTAATGAAACAACTTCATGGAAAAAATAAGTCTTTCATGGTAAAGGAAGGGCCTTCAATAATACTGTATTTAATCTCAGATTAACATTAACGTTATTTATTGGCTTTGAAGGAATGTGACCCGGAACATGTGACTGGGTTTTTGTTCCCAAGGGTGGTATGGTTCAGATCAAGAGAAAAACAACAGCAGAAAAAAAACACTGAAAAGTTAGCAGCTGTATGTTGATGCTGGTTCATGAAATTTCTACAAATAGTATGTTATAAGCTCCCTTTTTAACTTCACAAATGTGCCATTTTCTCATAATCACCCACTTTCCACCCAGCAAAAAAAAGGAGTTTCAACTCTAAGATGTGAACATCCTTGAAAGAGACCCACACAGCTCCACTCTACTAAACAAAACAAGCCCTACCTGAAAAGCCCTCAATCTAAAGATAGTCCATGGACCAATATATAAACAATAAAAATAGGTTAAGAAGCCTTATTAAAAAAACCCAGGGATTGAATTCCAAATTTAATAGTTTAACATTGGCTCTAAAGTTTATTGTTTGCCTAATAGCTGGTGCCTTTATACACGAAATTGAACTGCATTAGACAGTTTAAATTGCTTATTTATTATTCATAATCTTCTAAAGCTCCCAAGTAGCATATAATGACCCACTAAAAATCTCATTTTATTACATGAATAATGAAATGATCATGCAGTGATCCAAATATTTGACATCAACTCTAACATTTTATTTTATATAGATTAAGTTCTTTCACTCTTGAATCTGTTTAGAAGCGTTCTGTAAACAGATACTGACAGAATCAGACTGGGAAACTCAACCACCTGAGGAGAATTGTCTGGCTCCTATAAAGAGGTGACTTTAATTCCACCCACTCCACCATAATAACAAAATGGCACCAGTCCTAACAAGTTGCATTCAAATTTTCATCCATGTTTTTTAAATAAATCCAGGATAAGATTGCTCTTTGCTTAAAATAAAAAATCTAATGTGAGATTAACAAAATGAAAATATCTTACTAAGCACCCAGGAAACTGGTGAGAAAAATTTGTTTCTTTCAATAATAACTCGTTGGCTGAATTGCCTCTGGGGTGTTGTTAGAGTAGCTTCATAAAATTACACCAGATGTCAGAATAAGAATGCACATAGGTGGCATAGATCTCCCCACAAAAGAAAGAATGAAAATCTGGGGGAACAAAAGTTGGCCTAGATTACCCTTCCAAGTTTTTTCAATCAGTTTGACATTTTTCAACTTTACCAGCTAAATGTTTATATCATGGAAAGTGGTTACACCAGCAAACACTTAGAGCTGCCCAGTATATCCAAGTGACCAAGTAGATAGTCAGCTTTAAGAGTAATCTAAGAACATCTAGCTATATATGGGTAGCCACTCATTAACATAGACCTTGCAATGATTTGTGTAAAGAAGCATGCCAAAAACAAAAGAGCCATTCTTATTCAGTGATGCAAAGAAAGTTGCTGGTATTCTATAACTATAATCAGCTTTATTCAGCTGAGAAAAGAAGGCAAAACCTGAGACAAAACCAGATATTAACAAGTACCACGCTTTTTTTCCGCTGGGTGCGAAACAGAGGCAGCATGTTACTATAGCTGCAGTTTGTACTTTTGAAAATCCAACTTGAGACTTGAAAACACAGGACGTGAAATAAACTGTTTGATTGTCCTTTGATTTAATGAGATTTGTAAAAACACCTTAAAAGCTGATCAAAAAAACAGGGAAGTCTGTTTACTATTTCCTCTGAGAAGATCAAAAACTAACAGAAAAGATGGTACAAAGGACAGCTGAACTTGTTAATTGCCAAAAAAAACTTCTCTCTCAGAAAACCTAAGGAAAAGATCCTTAAATGTATACGTAATGATTTTTGTTTAAAACAGATTCAATGATTACAGACTTAAATTAATTTTCTATTCTTTAACTTGATGAAAGAAAGTTATGGCAGGATGCAATGACAGATATTTTATTTAATGACAAAGAAAAAAGACAAATCCACAGGCAGCTGCCAGTGCTGGGCAAACTCGTGCTTCCACAAACTTGTTCCCCGATTCTTTTAATTTCTCGTATTGGAAATTGCTTCGAAATTTGGACAGGACGCGAAATTAAGGGGGGAAATTAAGACTTCCCTGGAAAATGCAAAACAAAAAACGGGCACTGTATATACTTTTCAAGGCAAGTTTGAATCGACAGACACAATTTTCTTTCGTCTATGAAAACGAGCAAAAACAATCGTTCTTCTTGTGCGCTCTAAACATTTATTTTTATGTGCCGGTTTTGCAACTAAGACAACTAACGCCTGTTTCTCAAAAAAGTTTAATTTACTCGAGCAAACTTCTTATGAAAATTGTTTTGTTCGATGTTTGTCTTGTACAATAACAAAAGCTCTTTGCACAAAGGCACAATATTGACAAAATATTCAAAAGACGAGCATATTAAAAGTTGACCATAAACGATAACAGTTCTCTTGCGGTTTTTAAGTTATCTATACAAAAAGAACACGCACTCTTCTAAAATTGACAAAAGCATTGAATCGGATTAAAAATGTTGCAATTAAAGAGCTTAACGACGAAGAAAACTAGCCACGCATATTTTTCCTGCGCAAAATTAATGCTTAACATAAACAACAGAAGACATAAAAAGCTGCTGTTTGATACAAAAATGGGGAAAGAAATTTAAGAGCGGTCTCGCAAGACGATTTGTCAGACAAAGTAGAAAACCGAAATTAGTAACCTCAGGCAGTGCAAACGACGAAACTCGCCGCTTTGTTATATTTATTGTCTTACACCTTAGCTTTTGCTTTGCGCCATAAAATTGTTAACGCAAATATTATAATTTAGTATAATAGTAAACGGCCTGCACAATTGTTCTGCTTTTGTATGGAGAACGTCCTCTCAACAGGTCAAGGCAATTATGTAAATCTCACAGGACGTGAAGCTTAACAACGATGTTTGAATATGATCAAAGTTACAGGATGGTTCCCAAATGGACCAATACTATTGTTTATATTATAGCTTTCGATCAAAACAATTTACTAGTACCATATGGGCAGAACCTTAACTAAAACCTCGTTTCATAACAGGTCATCTCAAAACTAAAATGCCTTTTCGGAGAGTTGCTTGTTGTTTTCACTTCATTTATTGAATCTCACTTTCAACTCGTCAGACACTAACAAACGTCAAATGAAAGAATTAAACATCTGATTACCCTCCAAAGAAAATTATATGAAAATGAACATTGGTGTTAAAAGTGCCGAAAGTTAATCGCTAACAAATTCAGTCCTGAAACATTAAATACACCTGAAGTAAGAGCGAATTTGACAGCGTTTTTTGTATCGAACACTTTTTACAACAGCTTGATTCGGAGCGGCTTCGAGCTGTAATTTGCCACATAAACACGAAATTCGTTGTGACAACAAACTTTCAAAAACCGTGAAGCACGTGTTACGTACTTCCACAAAGGATGAACGAGCCGTTTGGTTATTACTTGAGGCAAGGTTTACGCAGCTCTAAACATCATTCGACGAAACCACAAAAGGAAATGAATAGAACTTCCATTTGAAAGAAGCAAGATATATTTGTCACGACATCAAGCCAACGGATACGACCGGACGACAATCCCTAGATTTTTTCATACGAGTTGACAATTTAAAGCTGAGGTTTGTTGTTAACTAACAGAGCAATTAAAACTTGTATTGTTTCTTTGTGCAAGCATTCTCGGATCAAACTCAGCTGAATGCACTGAAGCGCTTCCTCAAGACCCTCCAAATATTAAAGCAGTGGCGTAGTGACATAGCCAGCGGAAGACCGTTACTATTTCTACCTCCCAAGGAAAAATTTATAAACAAGAGCGCACAACGCCGAAAAGGCTCTTCCCGTTTACGGTGCAAAATGCATTTGACTAAAATTCATGGTGTCACTTCGCGAGTTTGCTCGCATTCACACGTGTTTTGTTAGTCACGACTTAAGCGACACCGCATAAAAATAAATATCGCCGACGATCCATTTATACAGTTACAAGGAGAATGAAGTGCTCAACTTACCTTAATTCACCATTCACCGCTTGCAATCAAAACTCGCGCTTCAACTACGGGACTCGTCTTACATCGCATCGAATGAACCACAGAGATAGAGCGCGGTCACTAGTGCAGCCTGCAAGAGAGAGAAAGCTCGCAAATTCATCCTATTTTCATGCAACGGCCTCATAACCTCACGAATTAAAACTCCGCCCAGCTAAAGCTCACATTTCCGTACCGTGGATACTATATTCAGCGTGTTCAACCTGCTAGAGGAAAGTGGAAAATGCTAAACTGTGTAATAGGAGAACACTAACCGAACGCCACCAGTTCAGAAACTCCCTCATCAATTTTCACGAGGGAAGCTAGTGGGGCTGCAACGTCTTGTGGGAAGGACGCCAGCGGCAACTCTCTTTGATGTTTGCCTAGACAATCAACAGCGGACCAATAGCTGCTTTTGCTGGCCATTTTTTGGCATTACGATAAGAACAGCAGGCCTAATTAGTTTAATTACTGTGAATTGGTGACACTCGGAGACAATTGAAAGCATCAAACGAACTAAATGGAGAAGTGTTGATAAGAACGTTCCTTGCTTTTGCGAGCTTCAGTTTCATGACACTAGTTGACGTGAAATTCCCCTCTTAAAAAACGATTTTCGGAAGAATACTTTTCTTTTAAGTTTCTTTACCTCACTGGTTAACGCTTGCGTTTATTATTATTTTTTATACGAGAAAAATATCTCTGTGATTGAACTCTTTTAGATTGCCGCCCATTTTGAATTTGCCCTTCGGCGAATATAACAAAGAGAACAAACGATACTTGTTCGAATCAAAGATATCTCACAATTATGTGAGAAAAAAGTGAATTACCCGGACTTGTTGCAAAACCTCTTTTTTATCTATTTGTTATTCTATTCAACACAAAAAGGAAGGATTTCTTGTTTTGCACTCGAATTAGATCTATCTAGAAATTCAAAGGGACAAGTTTTGTCGCCGATGAATAGGATCTATTAAAAAGATTGATCACTATCCAGGGACTTAGGGCGAGGGTAAACAAACACTAGGTGAATTGAAAAAGTCCATATAGCTAAGAAAAACACTTCAGATTGTTTGACAGAGCTGTTATCTTAACTTTTATCATTACCAGAAAGAATAATAGCCCTTTGCAAGCTAGTTGTCACATTTTTCTCCTATCTTCCTTAACTGAAGTGCATCTGCGAATGGTCTTATTCTAAAGACACGTTTTAGCGTTCGCTAGCCCAGATGGGACCAAGTTTTACTACTGCACCGTTCAGAAAGTGACCGCCCGCAAGGTAGCAGGAAATAACTTGCGTGTCATTTTTTTTTTCCTCAGACGATTTGGGAAACTTGCCAGGCTTCTCGCCACCTTCAAACAGATACCGCTAGCGTTTGATTGGTCTGTTCGCAACTGAAAAGACAGTTTGGGCATCTGAGATGAAAGCTGCTTGGCGGATTACGAAATCTTGTGCTGCCAAATACCTCTTGTTATGACTTTTAAAAAGAAGAGGATTTCCGGTCTGTTACCGCTAATTATGCTTTTCGGTTTGGGAAGAAAGTAAAAATTTTCTTTTTACTCTTGATTGTGAGGCACTTAATATTTTCAATTTCCTATTGTCTGACTTAAGGAAGAGTTCATTTAGCCAAATCATGTTAAATTTAATACCGATGAAATTCACTTATTTTTCATGAGTCAATTTCCTGCAGTTGTAACGTCATAAACGAAGTTTATTAATCACCACCTAAATCGCTAATATTGAATAACAAGGCCAATTCACAAAGCACGCTAGACACGGTGAAAACCTTACTACACGGCGGGAAAAAATTGCAAGATATATATTGGATCGAGATACGCGACCCAATCGATTACAACAAGGCACTGTATGTTTTATGTTCATTTATATTGAAAAAGGAGCGATTTTTCTGAAACTTCATAGAGATCTAAGCTCGAGGAGGGGGGGGGGGGGGTACTCCTGGGAATTCTTGGCGGGTATGCCGCCCGGTTCTCCAAATCCTGACCCCATATCGGACCAAAAAATGTCATTTTTCACAGCCTCTAAAATCTACACTAGTTGTCAGTGACATAGATTAGAACAGTAACAAAAAAGATTTCTTAAGACACATTTCGATTGCGCAATTTTCTTTGATTTCTTTCTTACTCATCTGGAATTGAAACGATAAAAACGTTCATACCCAGAGTTCCCGTAGTTCCTTCAAAAACCATACCCGATTCCAGACCAAAATGGGCAAAGTCCTATACCCGCTTTAGACAAAACGGCGCAAAAACCCTACCTTTGGGGCGGTACGTACCTACCCCCCGGGGATCTAAGGACGGTTTCTTGTTAGTGTTTACCCATGTTTACCCTTTTGAGCCATTTTCTAGCGGCTGTGAGAAGTCACAGATCGAACGCTTGAAAGCTCTCGTTAACCAAACAAACTTAACGAAATAATTTAATCTGTCAAAAGCCTTCCGCAAACCGCAAAAGTTTATTTTTATCAAATTTGTTTATTGTACAATTTCTCCTCAAAACATAAACAAGTAACCTGGGCATGTATGTTAGGAGAAATAACAAACTGATCAATTAAGTGAAAGAGAGAGAAATTCAAAATCAACAAATGCTGTCAAGTTTGCAAAAAAAATTACACCGGGGACATTACTTTCGCTTCGGGACCGGAAATAAATGCAGGAGAACTTGACCGTTGTTGATGGGTCTCGATGGATGGCGTTGGTCTAATCAACCTTTCAAATCTTTTGGCGAATTCATTTAGCCATAAAAATAAATAAAGTAATTATTAAAGCCTAACGGTTAAACAAAATAAAGCTTGGCGGCTTTCAAGTATCACGATGACCTCGGTATTGACCCATCGTGTTCAATTCCTCACGTCTTCATACTGTTCATACACCAGCTATTCCTTATCCATGGCGGCTGCTCCTCTCACATGGTTTTTCGCAATTCTAGAGGGTCCTGGAGATCTTTAGACATGTTAGAAGTAACAAAATGGGAGACAAAAAGTTTCACAAGTCTTGCACCATTGCACTTATGACGAACGTCCTGTAATGAGTTATTATGCAATTAATTTGGAGTTTTGATTAATACCTTTATGCAATTAACTCTTAGGATCTAAGTTCCTGCAAAACAAATGAACGGGGACGGTAGGAAAACCAAACTGTCAGAACTGTGCATTCCATTGGATCAACCCTTTTTCAATTGCAATGTAAATTACTTTCTTTTTTTGGCGTTTCTGGCAACCCACTTGTGTCTGACGCTTGATGCAGTTTTCACTCACATCTGTGAAGATTGAAGTCTTGAACACATCCTGAATAGGATGTGTCATAGCACTTTTTTACGAACCCCTCAAAATCCCACTTAAAAGCCACTGATCTGACTTAAGACAAGACTGTTCTTTTTACACTGGAGCTAATCATAGCCTTAATCTTCGTGGAAACTGAATCGTACAGTTCTTGTTTAGAGAATGGACCCTAAATTCTCTAGAAATGAGACTGATGTTGACTGGCAAGTGACCCTGCAATCAAAGGTCGGAAAAACCAATGTTTATTTTTGCGAAGAAAAGCTGTTTTGGACTTCCTTAGTTAGATAGAAACATGTTTGTTTTAGCTCTCTTGTCAGGCAGTACTATAATTTAGTAGCAGGTAGCACGCTAGTTAAGTTACAGGTGGATGAGAGCCTAAAATAATCCGCCAGGTTTATTAACCGGCGATCCCAGGGCGATACAGCCAATAGCTTTGTCGCCGTGTATGTTTGTCTAATTTTATCTCAAAAGATTTCTCAGTGAAACAGTGTAGTCAACTCCCTTTATTGCGGACACTGTAGGGACCTCCAGATAGTGTCCTCATTACCGCGAGTCCGTAAAAGCGGGAGTTTATTTCAGTCAAACGTCTGTAGTTTATTTTTGCCGGGGATTTAGTTGCTGTCGTATTATAGGGGTGTCCGACAAGCGAGAGTCGAGAGTTGACTGTACTAGGCTCGATTACCAGCCGCTGCGCGGGAAATGAGCCCGCGTTCCTCCCACGAAGAGAGTCTCACGGAGGAACACGACCGGACCCGAGAGCGCGGCGAAACAGCGTGCTAGAGATGATCATTCACGGACTTTTTTTTATCTACGATGCATGCAGAGAACCCCTCGTTCTTTTTTCTCAAATCGAGGAACAAGCTGCTGAATGCCATGAAGCAAGGGTGAACACTTTGTTTATATCAGTTTACTTTTAGGGCCTAATACAAATCCCTAATCTAATTTGTTGGTAATTTTCGCAAGACTTTAAGTCTTTCACACGTTGAACAGCAAAATTAGGGTTACGAACCCTTGAGTTGGGTTGGGAAAAGACCCGAAAAGGAAAGGTACAAATAAGATACTAGTAATAGCCCGCGAAAACAACCACCTCCACGAACCTCTCTCCTGCGCTCGGGACTTTTCAGGACAGTGAGAAAAAATGACGACCCAACGTGAGGCGTCTGTATTCGCAGGCTAATAAAGTAATAGTGACCTTTAGATTTTAGCAAGAGCTTGATTTTAGTGATTACGAGCAAGTAGGAAATTGTTTCTGAGTGCGATTTTGGAAGTTCAATTTAATTGTTATTATTTCCTTCATACTATAATTCTTTCCTGCTGTTGACTATAGCACACAGATGAACGAAGATTGATGTGATAAGTAATTACATGAGGCACAAAAATTGGGTTTGTAAACTACTAATCATAATCCAGTCTATAAATATAAAAGCAACCTGATCCCAATAAACTCTTAAAGGTGAAGCCGGAAGATCAAAATATAATTATTTTTTTACATTTCAGTATTGTGCCTGGTATCGCGGTGTTTAACACTTCATAGACTTTAAATTTTATTTTCACCCACTTCTAGTCGCCGTAAGAATGGGTTTTGTTTGGATATAGAGTGGCCTGTCCAGAGAGGTTTTTTACTTTTTACTTTTTTTACACGAATTTGGCGAGTGCAAATCCAAACGAGCGCGACGGAGATCGCTACGGGGGGTCAATAAATTCCCCGAGCTTTTATCTCTGTATGCTAGCACGATGACCTCCAAAGAAAATGCAGAAGGTCTGTGAACAGACTAGACTGAGAGGAGCAAACTCGAGGGAGGAGTATTATAAAGCGTGGTAAATCGGAGCCGTTCCGTTGAGAAGCCAATTACCATGTCGGGGTCCTGCTGGCTGCGTGATTTCTTCGCTTTGAAGTGGAAACCGAAGGCTTGCTTCTCGTTCTTAGTCATGCGCAATAGAGATGAGCTGTTGTAAGTGATTGGAAAAGCTGATTGGAAAGTGACGACCATGCTGGTGTGACGCATGCGCAGAGCCAGTTGCAGCTATGGAAACCATCCTCGACCCCGGTGCTTATCCTGAATCAGCGTGTTTTCTCTCCCTGCGCCATGCGACTGGTGGTCATGAGCAGAAGAGCCCTGGGGTAGAGGTTGCCATGGAATTTTCATGTAGGTCCAGGGATTCCGGGGACGTTTTAGCATCTTAGCGACTGAGGAGAGCGATGAAAATACTGAGAAGGGACTCAGTGTATTCGCAGGCTAAATTTTAAACAAATCTGTCAGAAACAAAATTTCGGTTTGCAACAAAACAAGCCTTCTGCAGAACCTGATCAGGTACATTTGTTAACTGTTTTCTAGTTTTATTTTTAGGATTTTTGTTTTAATTTGAGGTCCTCCTTAACAAAGCGCATTAATGGAGACCCTGGAAAAGCACAAATTAATCACTGGTTTCGTTTCAATAGAATGGGTGCATATGAATAGTTTTGTCAGAGGCTTTGATAATCTTTGTTTCTTGGATGGTTTTATCTCATTTCTAAAATAAAAAATATCTTGGTCAGTTTGTGCCAACATGAACGATAACATCAATGTTGATCTTCTCCTAATCGCTGGCTGGATGAGAATGCTTAAGTCATATCAGCAGGAAATGATTACCACCCGAGGAAAAAACATGAGTTCAGGCAGGGCGGATGTTTAACTAAGGATGTCTCAAATAATATACACACATTAATGACATTAATCCTGACCGTCCGCGATAATTAACGGCCTCTAACCTGGGTGGTTTAGCATTTTTGTTATGTAGTTTAATCTGCAAATAAACAAACAAATAAATAAATATTTGAATAAATGATTTTGCTCATGTGTTAGTAACTACAGGTTAACTACAGGTTAAGTAACTACAGTTCATCTTAAACCGCATCTAACAAGACGTGCTACTTTCGTTACTGAATGTTTGACATCAGTGGTCTTGTGGTTCCGGCTGAAGCAGATTGTAAACATAGCGCACGCATACAGATTTCTAAAGATCGTGCTATGCATTTGTCCATGATGGTTTCTTCCACAATTACTTAAATTAGTGAGCAAACCAAGAAATCTAATAAGAGAAAAAATGAGTTATTTCACCATATTAGCCGCTCTCACATGAATTTCACGGAAAACTAAATTTGCGCAAACCTTGCACTTATGATAAACTCTCTACCAGAGTATATGAGAAAGACCAACTCTCCTTGGGGAAGTACGCTTGACAAAATATTATTTAAACTATCGGATACCCAATCACTAGCGTCGCTTGCGATTTAATGGCTTAAAAGAAAGAAGGAGCGAGATTCGGGATAGTTATTGAAGGGCTCCAAAAAAGAAAAGAAAAAACAACCTCTCCAAAACGGAAATGAGTCAGGGTCAGGGGAATTCCTTGCATGGAGCCCTTCGAAATTGAATTATGAAAGGGATGCGAGATTTGGCGATCAGGGAAATGTTGATCCAAGGAAACGATATTCGATAAGGAAAGTTGGATACATTTTTTCAACGCAGAATATCGTCCTTTCTTTTTGACCTAACAGAAACTGTGCCAAAATTTCCTCGACCTTGTCACATGCCTTTTCGTACGACTATTTTAAGCTGATTTTCCTGGCACAAGGGAATCTGGAGCCTCAGCAGAGGCTGAACTTTATGGAACGTTTGTTCGGGATCGGATTAACATATGACAACCGGAGGGATTACGGGGTTACTGGATCGAAGGAAAATTTTGATTAGGGTGCACGTGTTGGGATTGAAGCAGCCTGATTGAAGACCCGTAGGTATATATCCTGTTCCAGGCTCTCAGATAGTTGGGATGACGCGCCAGCAAAAGACAAGAGCGAAATATGAGCTGCAGTTCTGAGAAAAGGAGGCGGTAACGGTTTCCTGCCGTTTTATTCTCGTGTTCGCCCTTTTTCAATTCTTTAGACCTGACTATCTCTTAGCCTGGAACAGGCTAGTAGGTATGACCATTAGGGCCATTTATACGAGGAAAAATAAACGCGCGTCTTTCATTAGACGCGTCCCAAATAAGACGCAAACTATCCCGCTGAAACGGCATTTTAAGAGGCAACTTAGAAAAGACGCGTCTTATCGAAGAACAGGTCTTAGGGGCTGTTCTTAGATAAGAAACGTCTTAGCTCAATTTCAAAGGAAATGTGCCGTTTATAGGGGATAGTTTGAGTCTTATTTAGGACGCTGAGGTTGTAGCTCTTAGTTTTAAAGAAAAAAAGAAACAAAATAATGAATGGAAGACAGATTTTAAAAGAAAACCGACGTTCCCTTAACTTACCTATCCTAAAATGACTTCATCTCCACTCAAATCCCTTTCTCGTAGGCCTTCGGCGCGTGCCGAGTCTTGAAGATCTGGGCCGGAGTAGCATTATAGAAGAGAACACTGAACAATGCGTCTTCAAGTTTCTACGTTTTTGTGTTATGACTTTTATCGAAAACGTGTCACTGAATGAGCCTCAGCCTCTACGCTTGGTGTTCACACGTTGCGGAAGCAGCCGAGCGGCGTTTCGTGCCCTTCCTCCAAAAACAAAAATTGCTTGTCATATACACCTGACTTTCTCGATAGTAATTTTAGAAAGCATGGCAAACTCATCACCAAAACCCACAAAAAATCTGTGACCAGCAACAACTGAGCTGAAGCAAGATTTAATGGGCACAGACAATGAAACTGAAGATAATTACTAACCAACCAACAAAAGGTAAAAAAAATATGAAAAAAAGACAGAAAACGTGGAAAGCTTCGATCACTGGGTTCCCTCAAGAAACAGTCTCTCCATCTTCTGATAAGTTAATCTCTGGGCATGTGATTGAACTTGCGAGTAAGAGAAAGCAACCTGCCTGAACTCGAGAGGTCCATCCGCCATATTGAACCTTGTTTATAGAACGTGACTCTAGATTGGATTGTGATTGCGATTGCAATCAGAGTTTTGTGAATGGTTCGCGGCGAAATTGACACAATAGCGCATTCAACTTAAAGTATCGGGGCACCTATAAAGAGAACGTTTGGAATGCGTGCTGGCGTTTTCAATAAAAAAGATCAGCTTTAGATCAAAACGATGTGAAAATCTGTGTTTTCTCAATCAAGAAGCCAGCAGCAGTTTTCAGAAAGCAAAAAAAGAAAAAAAAAAACATCCAGAGGCACGTGCGTTTCACATTCTGTTACATTAACTGTTTTGTCCAGCGTTCCCTCCCCCTTGCAAAACAACAACGACAAATACACAAATCCTAGGTGAACTTGAAGTCATGATGGTTAATTTCCTTCTTAAAATGAAAAATGTTGACCATCATCTCACACATTTCATCTACGTTTGTTCTAGCCTGCGAATACGGCAGTCTCTCCTCGCTTCTCGCCACTAAAGACGCTCGACGAGAAGCAAGGGGAGGCAGCTGTATTCGCAGGCTATCAATTGTTTGTTCAGCGCGGTAAGTGGCTTTTTCCGGACAGTGTGCGTGTAGTACCCGCACCCTGGAAATTCGTCTATTGGCTTGTTATCAAAACAAGTTTATTTTTGGTTTCGCTTTGATACGAACCTCTTTTCTGCACAAACTGTAAATATGGAGGAACGCATGCGTGTGTGTATCAAATGAGTGTTCTTACTCTTTGGGCTCTCTCTGCACTTGACCTGTCTACCTATGTTAAATGTTTGTGCTTCTTTGGTAGTTCAGCTAGTTGCCTCATTCAGACAGAGTGGTTTGCCATCAGTTGTATGTAGTGCACGGAATAACACCTGTTTCCTTTAAAACAATTATTCAATGAGCCCATGTTTAAAACGAGGAAAGAGGTAATACATGTGCTTAGCTTAGTGCGAAACGAAGTGAAACGAACCGCAGGAAAGGGAAATACAATATCTTTTGTGAAATGACACCGTCTGTGGCCTGCGGGTTTCAGCTCAATATTACGGTTCAAGTTAATAACTCAAAGTACAGCCTTAAGCGAGATATCGTTCTCACCCTGAAGAATGGCGCTGGTGGGTGTACCACTACGCCACCTGTGCATGCATTCTGACATGTCGACACACTGGGCTCTCGGTTATTAAACCAGAGTTTAAACGGTGCGTTCGAAGGGACTTTTGAATTTGGCCAACCCTCGCATTTAAACACTGCGTCAAAAAGGCTTACAATTCAGCTTACAAACAAATTTGGAGGCCCACTGAATGTCTTACACCGCGGTGTAATCTATACTTTGTTTAAAAACTGATCCAGTCTGTCTGAGTATCAAGCGAGCCAACTTCAAGTTCAAACTGAAGTTTATTAAAAACACTTTTGATACAAGCCATAATTAATCCTTGCCCGCAAAGCAGCCTATAGCTAATCGAGGCGGGAAGGAAAAGTAAAAAAAGTTACAATTATTATAGGGTTGAATCATAACAATAAAGTTACAAGGATACACGAACATCAACATTCAAGTATATAAGGGCCGGCTGGAACTTTTAATTATACAAACGGCACAATAAGTTGTTACCGTGGTAGAGGTGGAAGTGGAAATAAGTGGGTTAAGTCAACTCGTAAAACAAATAATCGTTGATTTATTAGGGTGTAAAACTCTCAAGCACCGAGTTAGTATAGAGCGTAACATACAAAAAGCAAAGGACAGACAGAGAGAGAGAGAGAGAGAGGGCTAAACAACAGAAAACTATAACAGTGACACTTTTCTAGTGATGTCAAAATCAATACTTTGTTTATAATTAAGGAGCTTTAAAATGATAAACTATACTCTGCGAAATGAACTACTAGAGGAAAAGCAAAGTTTTACCACATGCAGATTGATCTGTCATTTGGGAGAACAATAAAATGACGTCCGAAAGACTTCCCCTACGCCATGCCATGCTACGTTGACCACACCAGACAAAGCCGGCTTCTCATTGTGATCTGTTTACTCAACTGAGAATCACCTCGTGGTTTGTTTGTCACAAGGAAAAGCAATAGTCTATGTTCCAGCAATTGGATATTCAATAGAAATAAAACAACAATTGAAATTATAGATTCAAATAAATTCCTTTCAAATAGAGCGAAAAATGACACCGTTGCCTCTACCAGTAACCACTTAATCTGAATCCACGTGTTGGCTTTCATTTCAGCCGCAATAGAAGGATTGTTTTTCATTTTCTTTGAAGTGTTAAGTTAAAGAATCAGAATCAAAATCAGGCCAAAAACATGACAGTTAAGTTATGAAATCAGGGGTACCTTCTAAATACTTTGAACAAACTTTTTTGGCTATTTAAAGTACTTTTAGATTTCTAGAAATGTATTCTAAGCAGCGCTATAAAATTTGTATTCGTTCCGTCATTCTAGGGCAACTTGAGTCTTTTCGAATTACAAGGGCTGCAGTATTTTTTCCCCCAAAATTTTAGGTGTAATTTAACTTATTACGAAAGTGAGAATTTTTTTGTATTCTCTCTCCATCGCATTTTTGAATCCGAAATTTAGGTTTCCTTTCTTCTACGAAAAAAGGTCTAACCTGGGGAATGAAATGTGAAAAATTAAACTTCAGAAAATCGTTGGGAGTTTATTAGATAAGCTTCGAAAATTGCACATGAATGGAATGTTCATCTAGAAATTTTTAGCCGTCCTCAAGTAATAGAAAATTCTCGGCAATATTTGATTCTCCGAACAGATATTTTACAGAAAACAGTTGTTGGGTGCCCCATGTGAAATCAAATATAAAGTAAAAACTAAGTATAAGATCGCACTTTAGAAGACACGGTGTTATAGTTGTTTACAACCGTGGAGGGGATATCTTAGAACTGGGAAGGAAAATCTTACTAGGTAGATCCAGGAGCCGATTATCGGCTCCTGGTAGGTTAAAATAAATAAACTGAAAACTGATCCTAGTGGCAAAGCGATTGAGAAGTAAGCAAATGATATGGTAAAAAGCTGGGGAAAAACCCAACAAATTTGCGCGATATTTCCGACGGTTTGCAAGACAACCCCTCCTCGATCGATCCTCAGGGGCTAAAAGGTGAATAAGGCGGATAACCCTGGCGCCATATGCTTTTCATTCTCACTCTGATGATGTGCCAACGGCAAGTCGTTCATGGCTTTAGGGCTATGAGAATCTTAGCACCATATAAACTGCCTTCGCACGATTTCCGCAGCTCTTTTGGCTCGAACAGCGGCTTGTAATCGAACCTACTTTCACTCGGGGATTCCTATACAGGCAAGAAACAAACAAACATGGCGCGGGCCGGAAATTCAGTTTCTTTTGTTTTAAGAAGGGATTTCTCTGATGATTCTGACAGAGGTAAAAGCCCCGCTCGTCGGCGGTTTTCTTTTAGAGATTCAAGGCCCAGCCCTAGGGACACAATAAAATTAAGGCAATCAATCGATTGAAAACACTAATTCGAGCGTGTCCCTATTCGTTAACGTTTGGGATCAGGGGCTGTATCTTACTTTAAATATTATCTCTTAATGGTGAGCAGTGCAACAAAGAATGAATTTTGTCTTCAAACTGATCACATCCGTCTAAAAATACGACAGAATCTGCTATTGTCTCTTTTGTGACTGATTTGGTTGTATATATAAATCTATCAATCTCATCATGAGCTTGTGATTGCTTATATATCCGTGAACTGAATAAATGTCCATTTCTACAATATTTTCTAGTAAGTTCAATGATATTTTGACGGGCGCGCTTATTTTCGACGTATTCGTTCTTAGGAATCCTTGATATAAAATTCTACTCTTTAAGAGTTTTGAAGACATCAGTCATAAATCTCATTAAATCGGTGATGTGTTGCGGATTAGATGATTCGTGGAATATTGTCTTCATGAGATGAAAGTAGTGAAGACTACAGTAGAACCTCCTGAACCTCCGAAGGAAAACGAAAAACAGATCGAGTAAGCGGTAGTTCGAGTTATCGGGGTCGATTGAATGTCAAATTTGCCATCTTAACAATTAAAAGTTACTGATTTTTCAGCACTTCAGTGTATAGTACAGTGCAAATTTAACTTATTTCACCAGGAACGGTGACATGACAGCGACATAATCATGCTTTTTTAATATTATAAAACGTGATCTGTTCGTAGCACCAATCAAAATTAAAATCCAATGCTGTAGTGTTAGTTTTAGCGTTTTTACCAATTATACAATAAGAAGACTGAGTTGATGGAATGATATCCAAGTGGAGTTGAAAGAACTAGGATTGGAATTAAATTTCAGCTGAAATTTCAGTGAAATTTTGATCAAGGAAAAGGAAATTTAGTTCGAGTTTAACTATTCGAGTTTGAGTTAACCGTGTAAAAATCACTGAAAATTGGGGTGAAATCTAAGGGAAATGGCACTTAGTTCAAGTTATCCGAGCTAGTTCAAGTTATGGGGGTTCTACGGTATGTATATCGTGGGAGTGTAGATCTAATCATAGTTAATTGAGTGGAATGGTTATGAAACCCGTCAGACTCCTTTGTTATATGTTTTTGTGGACCTGAAAGTGCACAACGTTCAACAGAATTCCTATCATTTTGATTGTATTGACCAATAAAAACGTTGCATTAATTTATTCCGTAACAATTTGCCAACAGAAAACAAAGGATTGTGCACTTTCACGGTGCTTTGAACATAAACTGCAGCACTGTTGTTTTTATCATTGATGTTTGCCGCTTTTCATAACCAGTCTCCTCTAATAACTATGATCTAATGAAACAAGAATCGCCGAATTTTAACCTGGCTGCCACGGGTCGATTATTTCTGAGGAGAGGGGGCGGTTGTACACACCTCAGGCTACCCCCCGGGGGGCATTTGGGTATTTTTTGGGTGGGTATGTGCCGCCCAGAACTCCAATTTGGCACGCCGTTCTAAAAAAAATTTTCCCGAAAATTGATACCCAGTTCCTGAAATGGGCCAATTTTTTATACCCCGTTCTAGAATTCTCCCTAAAACTGATACCCCATTCTAGAAATGGGCCAATTTTTTATACTCCGTTCCAGAAAGTTTGTAAATCGAAATAGCCCTGTTTTTTTAAAAAGATATTTCTTTATTTGTTCGACTTATGCGTCAAATAAATGCTTCATTATAATCAGCAACAATTTTAAGCAGAAGATAAAGCCGTGATCCACAATTTTTTATACCCCGTTCTACAAAACGCCTCTGAAATGGATACCCCGTTCTAAATCAGGAGCTTCAAAATCACGACCCCGTTGGGCGGCACATACCCGTATAGGCAATGTATGGGAGTACCCCACCCCCCCCCCCCTCCCCGGGAGGCTACCATAAAACCTAGTGAACAATTTTTATAAGGACCACTGGACAAACAGCAGCGAGAGAAAGCCGGATCTTGTAGTAGATCAGGATCAGCAATACAAAAACACTGAAAAATACAACACTGAAAATTGAAGGGGTAACAAATTTATCTGCCCAATATCAGTTTCGACTAGACAAAACTAGTCTTCATGACATCAGGGGCTAGAAAAGCTAAGTGAGAATAGAATAAACGGTTACAGACTATTTAAAATAATACACATATAAAAATAAAATGTGATTGGTGGAGGAATGCAATAGCTGAAAACATGTATAAATATAAAAATAAATGTCAAAAGATTAAATTTCATCTCGTCTGTTCATCCCATAGGGTTCAAGTGTTTTGCCTTTAGATAATGTTTTTCTCGAAAATTGTCTGATCTTGGTGAGTCTGTCTTTGCTTATTATAGTCGTTAAGAAGAAACAGTTATAATTATCCCATTGAAACCAAAAACTTTCAGGAACTTTCTTTTGCCCTGTTTACCCAACAGAAAAAACACTTGCATGTTCGTCATACGTCAGTTTTAATACAAGTTTGTTTGTTTGAAAGTACTGAATTGTTTTCCTTGTACCGCTGTATAAGTCGGACTGTTATCATTTATTCAGGGGAGGGTCATAGAATTTTAGGACGCTTTCTAGAGGAGGGTCGGGACATTTTAATCCCTTACCTGGGGAGGGTCATTTTATTTTCAGCGTTTAACTGAAAATCTCCACCTCCCCCTCCCCCCTGCTAATTTCTGACAAATCCCTTATAAAGTAGAAACAATAAGGGTCATAAACAAACGATCTTGATGAAAATGTTTGTTCAGCCTTTCTCTCACGGACTGCAAGTTCTTATGAACATCTCATTTTGTTTGAAGAGCCCAACTTCTCCGTAAGTCAGCCGCGTTTATTAAATGATATCTGAGTTAAATTTACGATATCGAGTACTGCGGTTCATGATTGGACCGCTCACAAATCACCTTGAGATCGTTTCAGATTTCGCACAATTATTTTGATTGAATTTTGTTTTGCGAAAGCAGACATTTGTTCCTGTGAGTCTTTACGCTAAAACATGCTCATCCTCTACGATTTTCTCTGACGACTGGAAATGTACTTTTCAAGTTGAGTAGCAGCTTCGTCAACTCAAGGTGATGTTACACGGGATCGGACGATTCGCAACGACAATCTTTCAGGCAAAATACAGCGTTGCAATGCTGGAATAACGTTTTAACCGTTCGAAACAATGTCGCAATAATGTTGCAACACTCTGTTGCGCTAAAAATCGTCGTTGCAAGTTGTGCCGCGCAACATCACCCTCAGTCATGACTGATTCCCCTCTAAAGATGATGTTACCCGAGACAATTCGCAACAACAATTTTTAGCGCAACACATCTTTGCAACATTGTTGCCACATTGTTTCGAATAGTTATAACATTGTTCTAACATTGTAACGCTGTGTTGCGCTAAAAATCGTCTTTGCGAGTTGTGCCGCGTAACATCACCCTCAGTCATGACTGATTCCCCTCTAAAGGTGATCAGTTACACGAGACAATTCGCAACAACAATTTTTAGCGCAACACATCTTTGCAACATTGTTGCCACATTGTTTCGAATAGTTATAACATTGTTCTAACATTGCAACGCTGTGTTGCGCTAAAAATCGTCCTTGCGAATCGCCCCGTGCAACATCACCTTAAAAGTCCTAGGCCTAACGTCAAACCTCTCCTGAGACAAACCAAACTCTAATTTGTGTCGACCTAAATTTAGTCAAGATCGTCTGTTGGTTCAGATGTCGAACTTAGAACGCGTCGAACCAATCAACTGGATCAGATCGGTAATAAATTTTCTCCCGAAATAGTTCGTCGCATGTGAAGTTCGACGTTTGTCCCGGAGACGATCTTCAGACGTTCTTTCAGTCTGAATCAGACGGATAGAAAGTGTTGGACGATTGGATCTTATTCAGACGAACGCACCCGACTGAGCAAAACGTCGAACTTTTCATGAACTTATAACTCACTAAGTTTGGTTGGTCTCATGAAAAGTTTGACGTTTGGCCTAGGCCTAAGCTGTATTCACTGTACAAGGTTGTTGTTCCAGAATTGTTTAAATGATTGAGTTTCTGTACGGAATGCATCTTTTGTTGCTATCCTGCTTTATTCGATATTATCATAACTTTTTTTTCTAATAACTTTCAAATAGACAAAAATGTGCGCCACATCGAAGCTTATCAATTGTAGTATCAGCGTTAATGGTGCGTTCGAATGATCGTGATTCCGGAATAAGAATACGCAAAAGTCTGGTTATAGACCTCTTCTACAGTGATTTTTGAACCATTTAAACTTTATATAGATCGGAATATTTTATTTCTAGCAGTTTACTTAATATTGCACCACAATGAAAGCCAAAAAAAGCGCTGTTGATTTCTTGGATCTATTCCGTTTATTCTTTATTCCGGAATACGATCAATCGAACACGCCTTAACTGTCACATCAAGTACGAAAAAAGGTAACTGTCCGTCCACTGTGGTTTCACCTGGAAAAGCATGAATTGCTTTAATCTATAAATGAGCAGTGTTGGCAAATTATCTGATCTGAGATGGACTGATTTAAAAAGCAAGGTATACACTGACCACTGCTAAAACTAATTAATAATGGGGTGCTTAAGCAACCACGATAAACGATAAACCAACATAAAGGCAATAGGTTAAATTACCAAAAGAACAACTCTTGGCTGCATCTTATTTTTCACGCCACGAATATTATTTTTTCTCTCTTATTATGAAGTGGAGGTGGTCCCCAAGAATTAATTTCCCAGAAAATTTGCTTAGTATATAGTGGTTTGATAACGGTGAGGGTAAAAGGCGGAATGATTTTGTGGAATGGCATGTGGCATGGCTTGCGGAATGACATAATTATGTGGAATTTAATTTGTGAAAAATGGCGCAAAGAAAAAAATTCAACAGGAAAGTATGTGCGCGTCTCTGCCGCGCTATTTTTTTGCGCCAATTCGAGCGAGCAATCGATTTGCTGGTCCATTTATTGCAAGGCTAAAATTGAAACACAGCTGATACACGAACTACTCGATAAATCATCCATAACTCGTTTCCAAAATAAACTGAAACGGTTCTTTACTCACGTCTCTTTTCCAGTGAAGCGCGTTGAAAGTACGAAAACATGTCACGTTTAAACAATCTTCTATTGAGTCATACTCTCCTCATTACATAGAAACGTCGTAACGGCGGACGAGGAAAAATAGAAAGAAAGAGAGAGGACCCTGGGATCGAGGCTGTTAGGAAATGGCAGAGTCAGTAGTCCCAAATGAAATAAAGAAATATAAGCCTCGTCAAATACGTGCAGACGTACTGTGTCACAAATCTGTTTGGGTTTTTAGGGGTATATAACCTGTGCTACTCAAATCAAGGGTCACTCTTTATGGCAACGCTAGAGGGTAAAAAACGCTCTCTGAACGTGAAGTTGGGCTATAGCAACAATTCTGGGGATTTAAATACGCCAGTGAACGAATAAGATCAAATTCGAGACTAAATGAACGCCTCGAGTCAAACATTAATCCGTAATCAACAAATAGAGTGAAGCGGCGAACTTCTCCCTTTCTCCTCTAGGCTTTTCCGCTTCTCTTCGCACCTCCCTTGTTTGTTTGAACTAACCAAGTCATTAATATGTATTTTTTTTTAATAGTTATGTATTTTTTTTTAAACAGTTAGTGTTATGACGAACTGGCTTTACTAACGTAATAAAGGAAAGGTAAAGGTAAAGGAGAAAAAATGCTGAAAGTAGGAAGGAAAAGAAAAAGAAAAGAAAGAAAGAAAGACAAAAAGCACACAAACTCTATTGCCAGGATTCGAGCTCGCGCATGAAACTTCACCACGTAGCCAAAAAACAAAATACAAGACACGTTCGATCTCTGAATATTATGTCAGGAACAATCACGCGACCCACCGTCTGAAAAAGAAACACTTCTCACAGATGAAAATAAACTAAAGAAGTGGCGTTCATCTTGCAAATATCTTTTGCAGAAAAAAATTAAAGCAGAACATAGAGTGACCTTCCAAATCATCTTTTCTTTAATGGCCGACTTTCGTGATGTAGTATCGGTGCTGCCAGCAGCCGGACTAATAAAGGCAAGTAGAGTCTTTGTGGCTGAACAAAAAGCTAATCGACCGTGAGACATCAAGGAGTCTTTCCTGGCTTTTTGATTAATGTTGTATATAGTTTATAAATAATATTGGAATTGTAATATAGAATATTTTATTTTATTTTAACTTATTTTTTCGAAGATATTAGCTCTACAGCTACTCTGTAAATTTCGAGCATAAATAAAGTATATGTATGTATGTATGTATCGCAGTCGAGCACGCAACAGTAAAGAAACAGCTGCCTGTGAATTGATTGGCGCCAAAAAAGGGTGCAATTTTCAGTGTTATTCATTTCTTTAACATGACACATAATTATGTCATTACGCAAACCATGCACATGCCATTCCGCAAACTCATTCCACCTTTTACCCTCACCGGTTTGATAACTAAATTGAGCGTCTAGTAAGCATAACTGCCAATTGAAAGAATTTGAAAGAAAGCGAATTCACTTTTGATAAGTGACATTTTCGTTGGCGCTTTTAAATTCACAGCAAGAACTCTTGTCCACAGCCCCCATGTTTTTGATGTCCACTAAAACTCATTATAGAATATAACTTTGAAAAAAAGATTGTTTTAATTGACTCAGTTGTACAAACTGACACCAGTCTCTATTGATTACATCTGCATCCGTCAAAAATTGTTATAACTGAAAAAAACTATGAATTTTTAGTAGGTATTTTTACTGAGTTGCCTTCTTCAGTTTAATTTATTATTTATAAAGATAAAAAAGGGGAAACGCTGTTATATTCTTTAACAGGTCGTTATAACTGTCCTAAAATAGCGGTTTTTGTGTGAGAGAACTGAGTGAAATCGAATATGGAATAAAATTCTGGAGATATACTATATTTTTGCCAGTTGATTTAATTTAGATCTTACCAAGATATCATACCATCTAACTTATCATTTAGGGGACTTAACACCATTTTGAATTATTTTCTTGTCGATACAACACTTTTTTGATGAGTTACTCTTTCCTACCAGCGACATTAGCTTCGGCCGGGTCATGTGCTGGAGGTTCTTTGTGTCGCATTTTAATTTCATCCTCGGTTCTAGATTAACTTTGAAGTTCGGTTTTATCCTGTAATTATCATGCATATATTTCCATACAGAGATACTCAAAAGAAGGATTAAATTAAGAATAATATTGAACCACAGCCATTATACTTGTAACTACCGGTTGTAATTACACGACGATCAGGTAGAAGAGAATTAGGATAGGGTTGGGCAATAGAAATTGGATACGAGAAAGGATGGTTATGTGACTGACTTTATTCTTTACGTAAAAGTCGACTTATTAGAGTGATAATTAATACTGTAAATTGACAAGAAAACAAAACAAACAGCACTACAGGCAACTGAGTGAGATCATTGAAACCTCATGCAGTTATCTCGTCTCACGGTAAAACGGGAACTCGCAGGGCTGCTTTTCCTTTTATACAGTCAGGCTATGTACGTGTTGGGACAAAGAATTCCATGGTCATTTTTTCATTGAAAGTATTTCGTGAAAACATCCCTGTGGATAGCGACCTCAATTACTGATTCAAACAAGGTAGGTACATCACTTTTTACCGTTATGCATTATAAACAACTGACAAGTCTACAATTTTACTAATGCCTCCGCTATAAAATATCTGAAATATCGGTGCGTTCTCGTGTATTTTTCCTTATAGATTTAGCAAAGATGAGACGATTAATTGCTTCACCATATCCTGTTTGCTTAGAAAAACCGACAAAACTTTGTCAAATGTCGCTTTTAATGCTACTAAAAAATATCGAAACTAGTGAACAAACTATTCCTTTGCTAGGGCGAAACCAGAGGAGTTTTTAAGCATCACATTCAGAGCAATGATATAAATATTAAAAACCTAGTACAGGTGTTCACAAGCAATAGTTATTTAACATTTAGTATTAATATGAGAAGGCTTGACGCATGATCGGTAAATAAGTGGATGTTGTTTGTACGGTGTATGAATACCACCTACATGGACCTAAAAGCTTCTTGTTGCTGTTGGGCGAAAACTTGGCAAGAAGGTACGGGCTTGATGAGGGCTTTTTAACTTTTTTTTCAAATGTTGGGACTTGAAACATCCAAAATACTGCTATCTTATTACATGGTATTTTCGCGACACTTCAAGTTCGCGATTAAAGTGACGTGAGTGTTGCGAACATAACGTGAGGCGAAATTATTCTGTGAAAGGCTGCGAGCAAGCAGGAATTACTATTGTTGTAACTGAGAGTAGGGTGCCACCTTCCGTTGACACTTTTCAAGATATATACATGCATAACTTCTTGTGAGGCTTGTTTATAGTAGGTATCGTGGACAATTGACTGGAAATAATTTATGTACAAACATGAACTTCTTTGGGGACTTTGTGAGAACCTCTTTATTGTTAACGTTTAATAATGTAGAAGTCGTTTTTTTTTTTATTAAATCTAAAGTTAAATCAATTGTGTCCTGCAAAAAACGCGGAATTTAAGTGCCTCGTAATGTCGCGAACTTTCATGTAAGAAGGTATTTCAATTTGAGCCTTAAAAATCTACTTCTTAGAACTGCAGCCGGTCCAATTGAAGGTCATCCTCGGAGACCCAGGGGCAGTCAGTCGGGTCGAGAGAAAAGGCGCGACGAAAGTTTTCAAGTACGGGCGAAAGAGTCTTTCGCCCGTACTTGAAAACTTTCGTCGCGCCTTTTCTTTCGACCCGACTGACTGCCCCTGGGTCTCCGAGGATGATTGAAGGTTGAACTTACAGGAGTTTGCAACGCAAAAGCATTGTTACACAAAAGTTGTCAAAAATTGCCGAAGCATTTTTGACGATAACTTTACAACTTTATGTTCGACGAATTCTGAAATAAAAAAAAAGGACGAACCAAGCCTGTAGAAAATTCAAACAGTACTCGGTCTCGGTAAATGAAGGGTTTCGACGAAAACAATCATCTTACTATCTTAAATAAACAACCATAGCGTGTTGCCCGAATCAACCAGTGTAGGACTTATGTATTGGTCACAGTTCTTTTCCATTTAAAGTAGTTTTGCTAATTTGCACAGAAGAAACAAATATTTGCGTGATATTATGCTAAATTTGTTCTCAAAGACGGTTATAATTCAAATTTAGAACAAAACTTCCTAAAAAATTTAGTTAAACCCCATTCTGAACCTCTCGTATCACACATGATTGAATTTTAAACTCACTGCTACAGTAAACTCGGCATAACTCTTAAGTTTGTGTTTTAAACAATGTGGCTGGCTAACAGATTTGTTTAATATGAAAAAAACTAATATATATATATATTTATATATATATATATATATATATTGAGGTACAGACTTCAGTATCTCAGTAAACCTTTTCTGTAATTTAGGCTTTTCCGTGAGATAGTGACTTGCCTCAAGTCCGAAGCATGCCGATGTGTAAAACCACCATTGGCTTAACGTTGATTGGTCCATGGTTTCTGAGCTTCATCCAATCAGCTACCCTGGATCTGAACGTGGGTGCATATTTTGAGATCAACACTACAAATAGGGGATGGAACAGTGCTGGGGTATGGCCAGCGGTTCAACTAGCAGTGGATCATGTCAATGAACGAGATGACGTGTTACCTGGATATAACTTGAAGCTAAATGTTAAAGACTCCAGGGTATGTAGCAAAATAAATTAATAGTCTAGATCTGGAGAAAATTTGAAAGAAAAAAATGGAAAATTGAAAATTTGCTATGGCCTACTTTTGTTCCCCATTGTCTAATTACCACCAGTCAAAGGGACCAAAAATTTTCCCAGTCTTAATCAAGCCCCTATCCTAATAATTACTAACTGTTGGAGGAGGATAAGAATATACCCTTGTTCTTTAACCATCTTAGCCTCAAATACCACCGTAGTTTGCTTGCTATTTCTTCTCGGGCTGAGTGCTAAATGAAGGATTATGCAAATCGAGGAGGACAGATAATGACTCTAAGATCTGAATTTGATACAATGCAGTTGACAGAAAAGGCTAGTTTTAGAAAGACCTCAGTAAAATTTCGCGTGAGCAATTATTAACTTAGGGAGTAGCCTGCAATTCAGGCGTTTTCTTCGGGCGCACGAATATTTTTGCTCGCGAAAGCGCCATGTTGAAACTCCCGAGGAGAGAGGAAATGAGCCAAGTCAAAGGGTGCGCCCTAGCACCACCCTCAGGGTTACTATTTGTACTCTCCCCAATCTACCTCTGTCATAAAATCAAAGATGGGGGCTACAATAATACGAACATGAACAAGCTTTCGCCCATCCAAAATACGCCTGCAGTGCAGGCTACTTAGGGAGCTGAAGCAAAGACATTTTTGAGCAATGCACGTCAACCGGAAGTTGACCTTTTTCATTCATGGGAAGTGGTTTAGCCCAAATTTTCGGCCAAATCGTCTCTATGAAAGTAAGGACACTTAGCAATACAAATTTCGTAGCGTCAAGGCATATCATAAAGGAAAAGGCCTAACTTTCGGTTAACGTGCGTCACTCCTGGCGTTGCAGTTAAAAACACCTTTACTTAATCTCCCTAACAATGATCGAGACTGAAGATATGACCAAAATCGTCACGACAAAAGATGATCTCCAGTTTTGTGATTCCAATGAAGTCGAACATGAAATTCATTTTCTTTTCTACTGCCCAAAATATCCTGGTCTTAGAAATGAATTTTTCGCTCAAGTAGGGAGATTTCCAGAGCATTTCCAGCAGTTGGGGACATGGTGATGGAACTGATCAACTTCGTCCACAGGGCTTTTCCTTTTCCGAGGGGTCCCGCCCTTTCCGTGGGAAAAAGCCCTGAGGAAGTGGTTGTATACTGATAAGCTCTGAATAATTCGCGTGACAGTTTACCATCATTTGAGAATAATGTTACTTGCCTTTGGCGGTGATTAACACCATTAATACACAATCAAATGTAATGTTGTTGTATTCATGTAGTTGTCGTTGTTGTATAATTTTCAACTTGTTCTTCATATCGTACAAAATCTGAAACAAATAATTGATTCATTGTTCATATGCCTTGTTCGATCTATGTAAAAGTTCTCGTCTACAAAACATTACACAAAATACTATATTGATTCACTTTTTACAGTGCTCAGACGCATACGCAATCAAGGCCCTGATTGAGCATCTCAGCGATCCGCTCACTTTCATAGCCCTATTTGGGCCTGGATGTGCCCTTGCCACCGAACCAGTTGCAAGTGTGGCACGTTTCTGGAACCTCATACAGGTAAATTCTCTAAATGAATTCCTTGCCACCAACACCTTTTACGAGGTAGAGCTCACACAGAACTAAAAAAATTCAATAGTAGCCACGATAACATGATCCTTGTGCATGTACACTTGAGGCAAACTGTGTCATTGATCGCAGCGTTTCGTTTATCATAGATCATAGCGGGATATATGGCTTAGAATAGTGTGCGAACACTACTTTCAAAATAGTTCTCTTGTTCGGGATCGTCGTCACGTTCCTTTCATAAGTCGGTACAGGCTACTGAATAAGGTCCCGTTTATACGGAGCAAAGTTGTCCCTGGGAAGAGTATCACCCTTCCCTGCAGCTTAGTCCGATCTCCAGCGAGCATATGTGAGAAAAACTTAACGTTTACCTATTGAATGAGCCAAAAAGGCTCGCGCTGTCGCGCGTATTCTGTTTGTCGTGCCTTGACTGTGTGGACTCGGTTGGGCGAGCCAACGTGTTTCTCTGAAGAAAATTTGGCCCGGCTAGGAGGGTGACCCTACCATCGAAGGGTGAACCGGCTAGGGGGGTCACCCGGCTTCAGTCGAGCCAAATTTTTGTTCCTCATGTAAAAGGTTCCTCTAGTTTTGTAAGGAAATATAAGAAAGTGTGGCTCTCCCAGAGTAGGTCAGGTTGGCGGTTGACCCTTCAACAACTTCCTGCCGGGATAAGATTTCTACATATAAACGGGGTCTAAGAAAATATCCAGGGGAGGGGGGGGGGGGCGAATTTCGGGCAAATCAGTTAGAGACCTTACAGAGTGGTGTTTACCAAGTGACCCCGTCGTAGATTCTACAAAGCTGGGTTGGATGAGGGAGATGAGGTCAAGCAAAGTTTTAGCCTGATGGTTCTCATGATCGAGCTAGAGCTGAGCCATGCTGCTATGCTCAGGTCCTACAACCTCCAGGACCCTTTATTGCAAAACCTCAACATTTTCTCTCATGCTCACCCTTTGTTGGCTAGGGAGAGCCATCATATGAACGCAAGACAGGCTAAGTATTATTGAATCTTGGACCTTACATGTTAAATAAATGAATAAGCAAGCATTTCTTCATGATGTCAATAAAAATGACTCAAGAAAGTGGTAATTTTTTAAAGTGGTATTTTCTCGTTTACCCACAGATCTCGTACAGCGCTGGTTCTCCGCGCCTCTCGGACAAAACACGTTACCCGACCGTCTTTCGGTTAAACTCCGACGAGACGAAATTTAATGAAGGAATTGTGGCTCTCTTGAAGCATTTTAAGTGGAAGAAAGTTGCAGTCGTAAAACAAGATGAAGCCATGTTTAATGACGTAAGTGAGAACTTTACTTTTCTCTGAGGAGAATATTTTGGTACTCAAAAGATACCACCGAGGCCGAAAATGAACAATTAATGAATGAGGCTGAATAACCTGTGAAGAATTATGGAGATCCAGGAGGGTGTTATCGGTCGAGGCCGTAGGCCTAGGCGGATAACACCCTGCGAGATCTCCATAATTCATCATATGATACGAAAGCCGAATTCAATATTTGTTTTGTTATTCATTCAAAATAATTCGTAGTTTAAAAACATAGTTAAAACATCCTTACCTCCATCGATCCATCAACGTTAAGTTCATCTTCGATAGTGCACGTTAAGAGTTGTTCAGCTTCGCAAATATTCTCCAAATAGCAGATATCGCTCTTCGAGTTGTCTTCTTGCTGTTCTTGCCATGTTTTTAGTTATTATTTCGCCTAGTTGCTACTCTCGAAACGAGTGAAACGTCCGCCATTTTCGTTTTCACAACCAAAACAACTCAACTTCGTCCCCAGGTCTTCTCGGTTAACGGTGCATTAACCTGCCAGAAAGGGGCACTTTTGACGTCAGTGGTTCATTAAACACGAAATTCTTCCAAATTTGGTCATGCTGCGTGTGCTTTTAGCCAATCAGAATTGGGGAAATATTTTGAATGAATAATAATAATCCTTATTTGGTGTAATGCGAAAGTGACGAACTGGTAAAATTTAGTAATAATATGTCGACAAAAGTGGCATGATGAAAAATGTGGGATTTTTCTACTTTCTGTGCATAATGGTATAAAAAAGTAGCAAATTCCGCTGAATGTACAGTTGTAGCATGAAAAATGGTTTTTCTCGAAACTGTTTGCATTTAATCAGCGTGTCCCCAGAAATTCTATATCCCATCCTTGAATGCAAGTTATATAATCTTGAAGACCGGGGTGGGGATTATCTGATGGTTGATGCGCCGCACGTTTAGAACACGGTCAACGTTCCTCTGGTAGGATCACGGTGCGTCCAACAAATTTTGAAATAAACAACTTTTAAGGACAACAAGCATTTTTTTGTATCACTAAACACATTTTAGGTTAACGAGGTTCTTCAAGCAGTGTTCAAGAAAGAAAACATCACCCTTTTGGCAAGCAACAGTTTTGTTGATAACCCAGATAATGTCATCAAAGATCTCAAAGTACGTGGTATTGTTTCGTATATTGTTGTTAACATTTATACAACACAGGAGCTCAAAGAACAGCTCGCATGAGCAAGTTTACCTTTTCGCTACTTTCTGGATTCATTGTATTCAACTTCAAGAGTTCCCCTAGGCTGAAGAATTCATCAAGAAACGTCGTTCGTCCTTAATCCTTATTTTCCATAAGGGGCAGATTCTTTGGTGGGGTGGTTCAGCTGGTGGTTTGCAGGGTTTGCTGTACCGCCTAATCTATTATTGCTTGGTCTTCGGTTTTGTGATTGCAATTATGTGACTACGTAGAAATAGCGGTACCTTCTCCACTTGGGGATGAATGCTTCATGTTAAATACATTAATAGCCAAATAAAAAGAGCCAAGGGAAACGAATTACTTCTTTGATTTCAATGTCAGTACCGTAACTGTTTCATTTTAATGTCGAAAACCTGTGCAGGAGTACGAATATTAGGAGCACTGACAGTTTTAATTGTCTGCTTCATACTAAAGCATTCATAGGCTGAAAGTGGATAATGGTGCGGATATTTTACAAGCCGAAGCATTGTGTTATTCTTTGCTTTTTCTTTCAGGAGAAGGATGCGAGAATAATCATTACTTTAATGTACGAGGACAGATGTAGAAGGCTCATGTGTTCCGTAAGAATAGGTTTCTGATACATGCCCCATCTTTTATTATTAATTTTCTCATGCATCTGCCATCTGGTGCGCCCTATCCGAATAATTTGTAATAAGTAATAATAATTAAAGCTAGCTTACACAATTGCGAACTTATTGAGGACACCTAACGACTTACAAACTAAACCACATGATGTACTTTTACAAACTTAAAATATAATATATTGATTTAGCCAGAGCTAAAAGCGAAGCCTCAGTTTATGCATTTTAAATTTACTTCAGACAATGGACTTGAAACCATTGCAAAGAAGTCTACAAATCTATACTTAACTTTGGGGGAGAACCATATGACTGAAAAACATAAACTTGAGCCTACGATCAATTTAAAACTAATACCTGGTAAGCGGAAAACTTCACGAAACACGTGACCTCAATGAGTTGGCACCTGAGCCCGCGGTATGGTCATGCTGACTCTGGTCAGCGGGACACCCTGTTTTGACAACTGTCAATTGACTATCATATGGATGTCTATCATCAAGTTAAACACAGATTACAGGGTCCCACACTAACTAGAAAGTTTGACTCTTCACATTGGATTTAGTTTGGTGCAGACGGACGGGCGGACGCATGGGTAAAGACGATTTTTAGCGTAACAAAGCATCACAACATTGTTGCGCCATTCTTTCGTAACATTAAGACCATGTGTTGCGCTAAAAGTTGTCGTTACGAATCGTCTCGTGTAACATTACCTTTAGGTATGGGGCTGAGAGTGCGCGTAGACTTCCGCTATGAAAGATGTCTAAGAGAACATAAAATGCAAATTAAAACCCTCTCTGAGAGATCCTAATAGGTCTTGGAGAGTTTGATAAAAGCCTGCCTGTCCCTCCCTTGGTGCAGTATTTCAAGGTAAGCAAGAGGGCCTATTTCTTTGAAACTATTTCACCATCACTATTGCCTCTTTCAGGCTTATAAGAACGGGTTCCACGGTCATCATCGAGTCTGGTTTTTGAGGGGATGGTATACAGCATCATGGTGGAATAAAACCGAAAAGGATGTAAACTGCACTGCCGACCAAATCAAACTTGCGGCCGGAAGTTACTTAGCAACAGAGACAATTATTTTCAGTGATGTTCCAAATAAACCAACAGTAGCTGGTTGGGTAAGAATATCTGTTTTCTGACAAAAGAAAATACATGAAGCCTATAAAGCTGAAGATCAGAGAGACCTTGGAAATGGGAGTGATGGATTGAGCTGGAGAAATATACAACCAGTTGTTCATATTTTATTTTATCACCGACAAAAATTAAGACTTTCGTATCATGTCATATTATCGTAAGTAGTATAGTAAGAACAGGACTTTCCTTTTTTGGTGGGAATCTTATAACGGAGAAGTACATTAACGCCCTTGACGTTAAAGCCATTGTATTTATCTCCTGAATAAAATGCGAGGAAATCTCATTAAGATAAGGTCATGTGCCATTTTTAGTTTTTTTTAACCGGTTTAACAGGTTTTCTAGTTATTTTTAGGTCGATGAATTTCCTGCTTTTTTGATTGGTTGACTAAAAAAGAATGTCGAACTTTCAAACCGCTTAAGCCATCTAAAAATAGGACATAACCTTGTATCTAAATGAGACTCGCCCACATCTTATTCAAGAGATAAATAGTCAAGAGACAAATGGCTTCCCTTCTCTACTACTAACGTAAATTTCTTTTGTGCTGACAAATCCTATCAAGTAAGAGAAATACTAACAATTCTTGATATCGAATTAATCTCAAACTAAATATTTTTCCAGACTGCATCTGAACTTAGGCAGTTGTATAAAGCCAGGTTGAAGAACACGTCTCAAGAAGAAAACAGTTACGCTCCATATGGCTATGATAGCATTTGGGTTTTAGCTCTCGCACTTAATCAGACCATGGCTCTACTCACTAAACACAACCTATCGCTACACAACTTCACTTACAAAGGCCAACAAAGTCGAATAATTAAAGAAAGTTTGCACCAGTCGTTAGTGGAAACCAGGTTTATTGGCATGTCGGTGAGTGAAAGCAGAGCATCTCATGCCCAATGCGCTCGCTCGGAGCACCATGGCTTAGAAAATTAGTTTCAAAATAGGCCATTTCCGTGTTCCAAAAAACTCTTACTTTCAAAACGAGGCTATGTGCAAAATTGTTTTATTATAAAAGTGAGTTTTATTTGCAAGAGAATAAAAAAATCCATTTCATTTCAATAGCTTCGCCCTCAACTTCGCTTTGAAAGAGAGGCTTGGGCCAACTGGGAGATGGCCTTATTTGATTATTCCTTTACCATAAGCAAGATAAGACCGTGCGCCCGCAACATCATGTATGCCATGGTGAGATGTCATACTTGGCCAAAGATGTTTTATGAGAATTAAAGAACACCTTCGTTTTTAAAAAGATATACCCCTCCCATTTCAAAATCAATTTACAACTATTAAAATGGAACACTCCCTAATTTGTGTTACATAACGGTCACAGTTTTGGGGCGGGTTATCCGCCCTCGGCCTCGGCAGATAACACTCTCCTCGATCTGCATACTAAGGAAGTCTTTAGGTCATATTCAGCCTCATCCAATAATTGCTAAATGCTCGAATCAGCTCACGATTAACTATAAGCATATTAAGCTGGGGAGCTGGGTTTTCTTTGTTCTCTAAAAGAGACCACACCCCCAACTCCAAAATGGAGGTCTTTGTTTTTTTTTCTGTTTTTACAAATATTCTTTACGCACAAACCTAATACCTTTATGGGCAAAAATAACGCTAAGCCAGTACAGAATCTGCAAGTTCTAATCCTAAGGCAAACGAAGTTTTTGCCATATCTGAATTCCATCCCCTGGCTATAAATATAGTTCTTTATTTTTTAAAAAAATAAGAGTGAAAGCCAATACCTGATCATTCGTGTCTCCCAACATGTTAAGGGTGATGTTGGATTTTCAGAAAAAGGAGAAAGGAAAAACAAGATATGGATTGAACAAATGCAAGGTGAGGAGTAAAGAGAATTTAATACTAACAACCTTAAATATCTGTTGATAAATACTCGGCTGATCGCCCCAATTCACGGTGTCTTCTCCCCATTTCCATCGATTTCATGAAAAAGAAAGACGTTTATGTGTTGTAGGTTTCAGTGCACTTTTCCCTAGTTCAATCATAACGTTAGCAAGTGTATTTATGGGAGTTTAATGAGCGCGGGAACAGCTGGAAACGTCTGCTACACTTCAATGCAAACTGCAACACCAACTGGGGGCAAACCTCACCCACACGATTGCCGAGAACAAGTAGAAAGCAGTAGCCAATTACTTAAGTAATCGGCTCCTGGTAGAAAGGTGTGAAGGACATGGAATATAGCAGTAAATTAAAAGAAATAAAAGCACAAACGAGAACATTTGTGCTGGAAAAAAAAGGCCAGTTACAGACTCTTTGCATGCCTCCTACAAGAAAACTAAGGTATGTGCTCGCGATATCTCTCGTTAAAACGTAAAACCTATAAAATAGGTGTGTGGGCTACCTGAGAACGTGGGATTTAAAAACTCGCAAGATTTATTTATTATATCCTTCCTATTTCAGGTACCAAGGAAGTCAGAGTGGGAACCTTTAGCAGTGAAAACAGTAGTATGGAAATAATTTCAAATAGAAGCTTCAAATGGCCAGGTGCGTAAGGCCTAGTTTAAACGTCGACCTTTTCATGTACCAAACCTAATCCCTTGGATTAAGTACTTGAAAAGATAGACGTTTGAATCAATAAAGTTCGACGTATCTAATTTGGGTTGACCCATGAAGTAAGATCAAATGGCCCACATGGGAATTTTGACTGTGGACCAGCTTCGTTTCGCCGAACGTAAGACCATTGAACATCGTAAAAATAAATTGAGCGCGACTAATTAAGTTCGACGTCTGAATCAACCGTCGAACTTATATCATTTGCGACGACCTAAATAGGTATTAAGTTCGGCCCAAGTAGAGTACAGTGACCTATCACGCATGTACACCATCAGGATCTACTTATGTCTCGTGATCTCTCAGAGAAAACGGATGAAGCAAGCAAGCAATTTAGCTTGCCCTTGTCGTTGGTACCAGAAGTTTCTTTCTTGCGTGTTGCCTAATGCTTTTAATTTTGGGCGCCTTCACACGTTCGGTCCATGCCGCGAGCGGATAACTATAAAAACTTGACCGAAAGCGCAAGGAAGAAAAAAGTCTCTGGCAACCACTTGGTAAATACAAGTGGTCAAGTTGGGTTAGCGAAAACAACAAAAAATGAAGAAATTTGGGTCAAGGTGATCTTTGCGGTGCGATCTTTTTGAAAGCAGAATAGCCTGTTACGGGTGTTCAGATAGTGTTCGGTACTTTCCTCCTAAGTTAATAGCACATTAATATAGTAGCAAGGTAGGAATGAAATTACCGTTTTAAAAAGAGGAGGAGGAGGAGAAGGAAGAGGAGGAGGGAGAAAGAGGAGGAGGGGGAGGAGAAGGAAGAGGAGGAGGAGGAGAAAGAGGGGGTTTGTTGAAAATTGTGTTTCGTAGGGCAAGAATCTGCAATGAACTAGGAACCAGGAAATTAGTTGCTCTCAATGAACAATGAAAGCGGCAGCAATAGAAATTACAGTTCAGTGATTTTAATTCACAGTCGAGCTGGCGCTTATTCCTTCGACAACATGAATCAAGCAATGAATGCTCTTCTTAATTTTTAGTCAACCCATCAAAAACTTAGGCTTTTGTCGACCTAAAAGTAGCTAAAATACCCGAGTCTAACAAGTTAAATATCTTAAAACAGGAAGATTAAACATCTTATCTTAATGAGATATTCCCACATTTTATTAAATATATAAAGACAAAAAGCTACTACGTTGTCGGCGTTAATGTATTCAATGTATTACCCTTAAAATTAAAGGTTAATTTCATTCCTACTATACTACTTTGTATTTTTTCTACAGACGGAAAAGGAGTGCCGTCTGATCATCGAATAATGATTCAGAAGCGGGAAAAAGTCAGCCTGCTTTTGTTTATTATATTGGTATTGATGTCCTCCTTGGGAATTATTATGGCTATTAGCTTTCTCATCTTTAACATACGAAACAGAACTTCAAGGTGAGTTTTTGTTTTCAAATCTTTAACGGATTACTGTCTTCAGTTGAAAGAAAATATTGTAGTTGGCTGGTTAACAATTACCTCTGTCAGCAAATTGGACTATTTTTGTTTTCTTTAAATTTGCTCCATTACACCATGACATGTACCGTAAATAATCCAATAGAGGAACCGCAAGCGGAGGTGTTTATTACGTAGAAGGTGTTTAAAAGAGAGAGGCGTTAATTTTCATAACTGTAATAAACTCCAAAAAACTTATACGGTTTCGACAAATATATCACCACAGAATATAAATAGGGTAAATGTGTTTGCTATTTACTTGTTTGATAATAATGTGAACTGCGGAAATACAATTTTTTAAATGTAGATACGATCGCCGCAGTGGTGATTAAAATTTAAGCAACTGCAAATAAACCCCCAAAAAACTTCCGGACTTCAACGGGATTCGAACCCATCGCCTCTGCGTTAGCGCTGCAGTGCTCTTCCAACTGAACTATGAAGACCCAGCTACGCTTTAAAGTTTGTATCAGTCGCCCCTCTCCAATAAACAATCCCAGTCTGATAGACTAAGGGAAATAGACTAAGGGAAATAGACTAAGGGAAATAGACTAAGGGAAATAGCCAAATATAGTAAAATCATTCAACTTATTTAGTTTCTTGTTTGATTAACAAACGTTTGCGCATCGCATTTTGCTCAAGTTCAAAGTAAGTTCTATGACATCAAAGCTGACTTTTACAAAAACGATTCTGATCTCTTAACAGCCGAGACGTATCAATGGATTGGATAGTCCGCTATTTATATCTAGAAACGTTAAGAGTGCATAATCGGTTGTCTGACAACTATAAAAACTCAATCAATTAACAGCCAGCACGCACAATTTTGAGCTACAAAACTAGTCAAAAGTGCACATTATGCTAGCAGTGGTTTTTTCAGAAAATAGATGAAAACTATACTCGTAATGACCAATTATGCCAAAAATTATGCCAGCACAATCCGCAATCAAAGCCTAGTTTTGACTGCTGTAAATGAACCACAACGTGGATGGGCACTATCCGATTACAGGCTGGTTGCAGGGGTCCCACTCTGTGTGACATTTCAGATTTGTTTCCCTATGGTGCGGACGCGGTGGTACGGTCACGTGACTACCAAAATGTTTGAATGTATAGCTAACCAAATTTTCTTAGCCAAAAGGCTCCGCTTGCGCACGCGTACAGCTCCGCTATTAAGGCAAGATGCTTTTATTTGAGAGAGGACGTCTATTGGATCATTTACGGTATTTGCTTGAACACTTTTTTCTCTGCATATTTTATACCTGTTAACAAATATACTCAAGTGTATAAAGTACAAACATTAACCACAAAGGACTGCAAAGGACCGCAGACGAATATGCCGAAGAACGTAGGATCTATAAAGACCTGATCAGCAAAAATAATAATGTAGACGTATTAAATTAATTTATATTAATTTCCCACCCGACCCTTTTTTTTAAGGGAAAAGCCCTGGGGACGAGGTTGTGCAATGCTGATCGTACTACGTGAAAATTAACTCTGCAAGACGTCAACACGACACCGAAAGAACTCAAAACAGAGCGGGATTGTAGCCATAGACAGCTGTTTTGCCTTTTTGGGGGCTCGTCAGAACTTTTTCTGGTTGTTGCGCCGTACTGACGAGCCCCAAAAAGGGCGAAACAGCTGTCTATGGCTACAATCCCGCTCTGTTTTGAGTTCTTTCGGTGTCGTGTTGATGTCTTGCGGAGTTAATTTTCACGTAGTACGATCAGCATTGCAGTATTCAAGTGTATACTTCATCAGCTTTTAACATCTGCTAGGTACACATGTTCAGTCGAAGCATAAGTCAAAAAACAAGGTATTTAGAGACTTGTCAGAAATTAGCAGGGGGGAGGGGGGTGGGAATTTTAAATTTGGGTTCGGAAATCAGGTGACCCATTCCTGCAAAATACCATAACATATCATAATGCTCTTTGTTTGTCACCCCAAAATTTTGCATAAGCATTGTTTTCAGTTTCTTTTGGGGCCATTTTTACTTCCAAGAGAAATAGAAGACAATGCTTATGCAAAATTTTAGGGTGACAAACAAAGAGCATTATGGTATGTTATGGTATTTTCTGGCGTGGTCAATGGGAGTGAAATTTGTTAACCCTCCCCTTGACCTTGGCCTAAAATATCATGACCCCCCCCCCCCCTCTTGTATAAATGATAAAATTTAGTTCTTGCAATAAACTAGGGTGAGTCAGTATTATGAAAGCTCAAAATATATTTCTAATCTGTGCTTTATAATGTCATATACATACATTTTAGATGACAGCATTAAGAGTCCGACTCTGATTCTGACAGCTGATCACTCGACTCTCCTATTTCTCCCAGGTTTTTTTTTTACAAAATAAAGAACTTCTTTTTTCTTCTGTGGGTGAACCTCTACATGATCACACACACATATTTGCATGACCCTCCCCCTTTAAACGGCCCATTTTTCATGACCCCTCCCGTTTCTGCAGTCTCAAAAAGTTGTTTCCACCCCCCTTCCCCCTGGTAATTCCTGACAAGTCCCTTATTGGATAATTCGGTCACTTTTAGTCTCATCAAAATGTCTTCTCCGAATATAAACAACATTATGGCAGTGGGCTGTATAATGTGCTACGCATGCGTGTTCCTATTGGGAGCAGACAGTTTGCTGGATCACGATTCTCAGATAACAACGCACTCAACACTATGTAAGGTGAGGAATTTTCTGTCATCGTTCTCCAGTTCTCTTTCAACTGCTGGTTCGGATGCTACTCCCCCCAAGTTACTCGTCATGCCTGTTGACGACCTTTTTTATTTTTTTGTTGAGGGGTCGTAAGCAATTGTCGAATGGGTCAAGTTGAGTTCGTATGATGTTTGTTGTAACTGCTTTATAACGGGTTGTCAAAGCCGTGTAAGACTGTGCAACACAACTGAATGATCATAATCGCGTCCTGTTTTTACCAAAAATAGAAGAGACGCAATTTACTTTGCTTGCACTTCTTGCTTGGCACCCGTCTTCGCTCACCAATTATTTTCATTGTCTATTTGTTGTTTCGCGTTTCTCTCTGGTTCAGTCATGTGTATTTGCGCCTGGTACTGTCAGTATGTCACCGACGCTTGAACTGGTGAAGATGTGTTTTGCCGCGCTCGGCTTTTGTTAAAAGCCTGGCTAAGGTCGGCGCTGGCTGCATGTTGTCTTGTTTTTATCCCTTCATTTTAGTTTTCTACGCTTGGCATTACTCGGTAAGTTTTTGTATTCAGCGCTATCATATGATCTTTCTAGTGATAGGTTCTTCGTATTTGAGAGGTAGGAAGGTCCAAGCACTATGTAAACTGCTTTCGTTAGGAAGATCCTGGTACTAGGAACAAAACATACATAAATGGCGGCAGTTTGTTCAATTGGGAGTCTTTTATTTTTAATCTCTTCTGTACTGTTAACTACACGGACCGAACTACATGTAAGTCTAACGAAAAGTTGTTCCACCTTCTAGGATCTCTCTGGCATACGTGGATCCTTCTCCCTCTATCTAAGCTTTCCCGCGTTTGATCATGGGTATTAGAGTATTTGGCGATTTACGTAGACTTGCTGCAAGTCGATCTCACGAGTTTCTTAGCGAGCGGGGCGAGCTTTTTAGGCCGCGAAGCGGCCATGCGAGCGACGAAGTCGAGGGAGGTCTACACTTGACGCTGCATTTTAATTTCCAGACTGTTAACAGTTACTTTTCCGATTGCTGGCACTGGTCATTTGTCGTGGTTTCTTTTCTTCATAAGGTGTAGTGGAGTAGAACCACTGACAGTAGTTTCATCTAAGTTTGATTTATTGCATAATCTCTTTATGTCAGGGTCTATGCTAACAGCATTTTTTTAAATTCGAAAAGAAAAAATCATTAGAAACTGTCATAATTTATAGAAATGAGATCGTACTGCTGTTTATCATCTATCTCTTTCAATTTCTCAGGCTCGTCTTTGGGTAATGTCAATTGGATTTACTATCGCTTATGGTGCTATGTTTGTAAAAACGTGGAGAGTTTACAGGATATTTACGAACACGGATATGAAAAAAGAGGTAAGTATATCATGATATCGATAATTAGTCTGTTAACCTGAAACAATCACCGGGTGATCATGTGTATTGGTGAAATAAAATTAAAGAAAATGCTGATGAAACATTCTCGGCTTGTTCATATTTCACTAATTCCGACGTCATTTTACGACTTAAAAGAAAACTAGTGGGTTTAGAACAAAACAAAACAAAAACTAGGAAATACACAGAAGATAGATCGGGATTGCATGTAGTTAAAACTACAGTGAATTTTCGACTATTTTTTTTTGGAAAAATGGCGTTGATTCTTTCCTTCGTCCAAGGAACAACCGCGGCGGATTCAAAAAGCAAAAGAGAAAAAGGGCAAAAGGGACTCCAAGGCTCGTTCACCAAGAGACTATTTACATTGCGGATGTTTTGGCGTCCTATATGTTTATTGGCTTTTGTGAAAACGTTTCCATAAAAGCCGTTATCACAAAAAATAATTAGGCACATCGCTATCGCTTCTTTCTTTCCCTGGTTTAAGAGATGCCACCATATTTATTTTTTGTTTTACGTTCTCAGCTCGGAAGGCTTCATGACCGTCATCTCATAGGGATACTGGCCGCTCTTGTTATCTGGGATCTGTTATACCTGTCTGTTTGGCAATCAATCTCACCTCTTACTACTGAGAGCAAGATGGTTGGAGTAAGTATCTCGACCAAAACGTCCATTAAAGGACGTGTCAAGAAATTTATCAGAATTCACACGGCGGTAACTGCGACCAAATTGAGTGAAACATAAAATAAATGCTCATAATGTTGAAAGAAGGTATAAATGACGCTGCAAATACCAAAGGAAGCACGGATGGATAAACTTGAAGAAGACTGAAACGGATTGCAATTGTGGTTTTTGAAAACATGTTAGCCTAACAGCTTTTCAAAGTTCATTTTTGTTGTATGTAACGTTTGATTTAGTACTTGGGAGACATATTTGTTTGAAATAAAGCTGCTATTTTGTCATGTATTATTTACAAGTAATTTATCAAGTTTTATAGCGAATGAAGACACGTAATTGGCTTTATAAACAAGGCGAAATTAAGTAACCAACCGTGACACAGCTTCTTTAAGCTTGAGTACCTCATTATTTCTCAATCCGCAGCCACTTGGTGGAATTCGAGTAGGCGAGTAAGGGATTTGGCTGCCACCAATTCCCTTCAAAATAAGTCATCACACATTGTAAATTTATATATTTTCCATCATGTCTACTAATTGAATACTATTGGGCGTTTTGAAACTGAAAATTTTTGCAATGAATGATCGCATACTGACACCTGCATGGGCAGATCCAGAAAATTCAGAAAGAGGAGGCCGGGACACTTGTCCGCTAGGTAAATACCGATAATTTTAATGAGAATTATTTTCAAATAATACAAAATTTGACCACCTCTAAAAGCGCCCTTGCATCATGTTGTGGCTCATAGAGAAAAGCTTGTAAACAAACTTGCCTGTTTATCATACGAAAACGTGCACTTTCGCAATTGGGTGAAATAAAGTTTGCCAGAAAACATACTGGTGAGGAACAGTAAATTTATACCCCCTCCGTATAAAACGTCCCTGGATCCGCCCTTGCCATTGCCTCGTACTGTAACCTCTAAACAAGTTTTTCTCATATAATATTAATTCCTGTTGAATAATTTTTAAGGTGTTGATGCCGAAAGATGAAATCAATGTGAGACACTTTGTATGGGTTTGTAACTGTGAGCACATTGGAACGTGGACGGCCTCCTTATACGCCTACAAAGGGCTACTCTTGGCAATTGGTGTCTTCCTTGCTTGGGAAACAAGAAACGTGAACTATCCAGCCTTGAACGACTCAAGACAGATCGGAATCAGCGTGTATAATGTAGTTCTCTGTTCCTCAATCGCTATATTGTTAGATTTTGCGTTAAAGCAACGGACAAGTGTGAACACTTCATTTGTGTTGTCAGGCACCCTGGTAAACATATGCATTTCTTTCTCACTTGGACTTCTGTTTTTGACCAAGGTAAGGTTTGTTTGAGGCAAAATCAACAGTCAATTCACTTTTTAAAAGAGTATCGGTGCATTGGCTTTTTTTTAGTTACCGCTGCTACGGCTTATACCTTAGGACTCTCCTGGCCACCATTTTCTGCATAGCTGGTGGAAGTTTGCCCTCCAATGCTTAATTTTAGGTCGTGACTGCGACCGGTGAAGCTACGAGGAGAACGGATCCAGGTAGAAAAAACTGCCCATGAGGATGGCGCTGGCGATCATGAACTTGCTTGGAAGCACTCCTGTAGCTGCCTCCTCCTCAGGCACCCCGTGTTTCGCATAGAATCGAGCGCCAAACACGAGTGACTGGTGACGAAGCGCAATTGACCCCGGGAAAGAGAAAGAAGAAAGGCGAGACCCGTTTTCCCCTTTCCGTTTCTCTTTGTGCGCAACTTTTCATCAAGAAAGAGACATCTTGGTTCCAAGCAGCTCCCGTAGCACTCCCGTGCGGCAAAATACCACCAGCTTCGGAAAGGCTAAGGTTTTTCCACAGTTAGGCCTCTCCTGCACTTTGCGTTCTGATGAATGCGCACAACACGAATTCTACAAACAATGCATTACAGGACTAAAATTGATGGACTTGTTATCATCCCGGTTCAAAAATGGCGCTGTTAAAAACCACTTTTTTTTCTTTTCTAGATTCATGCCTTAAGATTTAAACCAACAGTCCACGTGCAAGACGATCAACCTCCCACAATTCCAACACAAAGTACATCTCGACCACACCCAAACTGTCCTGCTTGCAAGTGCGAATAACGCATGGTCATTGAGTTAAGAGTCAGTTAACGATTGGGTTTGGTGATGTTAGTCATGCAGGGATATTTGTATTCTGTCGTTCGAGTTAAGATACTTAAAGCAGGATTTGAGAGAATAGAGAGCTTTAGATTTGAGGACGAGAACGAGTAGGAGATTTAACTTAAAGTTTTTTGCGTGTTCCAAAAAAAACGACACCCTGGAAAGCTTCCATTTACTTTTTTTCACGAAAAAAGTTAGTAGGTTTATTTATTCTGAAGGAGGTTAAACCCTCTCCCGATAGCAAAATGATAAAACTTCTTACATTTGATAACTTGTTCCCGCCTCTGCGACGTTCTCGCTAAAACTTGTACTAAAATGACGGCGGCTATTACGTTTTCCCGCCAAAATGACGCTGCTTCACGTGCGAGCATAACTTAGTATTGCAAAAATCTCGTACTTGTAGTCGTCCTCGTCTTAGAATCTAAAGCTCTCTAATATTTGACTTTTTAAAAATCCTTATTTGAGGATACATTGTGAAGTAGATTGGTGTACTTCTAAGGCAGGAGCTGGGACGCTTGAGAGGATTTATATTTAAAATTTCTTTTGGGGTGTGAAATGTTTCGCCCTTTTGAAGAAATTAGGAAAAGAGGAGACTGTCCCCAGTCGCACTGTCAAGGGAAACTTGTAATTGTCAAATTTCCATGAGGCTTTAGAAGACCCGCGACCAAGAGCCATAATCGGGGTGGGGGACCTTAACTGGATGCCTTTCCCAGTAATGGCGTTGGTTCCATCGAAATAGTCAAATCAAATGTGCTATTTTCAACATTAATTCCGCCATCTCGTGTGACACGCGTGGGCAATTTTGAGAGGGCATTGCGCAAATGATAAACAAACAAAATGGCTTCGGAAATTATCTCCGTAGGAGATGAAAACCTCTTTGACAATAACTATTAATATTTAGGACTGTGAATGTGATTCTGGTGATTTTAATCACCGTAATGAGGCTGTTTTTGACAAATCCAGAGACGAAGAGATTTCGGAGATGCTGTGCTATGAATATCCAGTTCGGACGAAACAAAAAAAAGTTGCGGGGAAAAGGAGGGTGGAAAATTAACAACGAGAACAAATGATTGTGGCTAATTTTCCTCAAATGTATCTTTGAATTCATGATAAATACAGCTCCACCAGCCTCAAACAGCGTCCACCAGCAGAAGCTCACGGAAAAAGACTTTAAATACAATAATTTTCTCATATTAACATTATCCTGGGCAGCGTGGCGGAGTGGTCTAGGAGCAGACCTTCCGATGGTCCGGATTCGACACTCGACTCAGCTACAGTGAAAGCTCTATTAAGCGGACACCTTCGGAACCTTTCTAAGTGTTTGCTTAATAGAGGGTGTCCGCTTAACAAAGGTTGTAGAACTGAATTGCTCAATGTTTGTTAACGATCAACATTCAACGGTTACTCTGCACTGTGATAAAGTTACATGGTGGACCCTTCCCTTACGGTCTCCTACCCCAATTAATTCTTATGCTAGCGACTCAAAACTTGTGACAACAGTGAAAACATCATGGCTTTGTCATCGACTTGTAGCACTTCAACGAGCTGTCTCTTTCAGATTGAGGTTTTCGTTTTCTCGCCAGGCTCCGTCTGGGTATCTCACGTGTATACGACTTTCCAAAGTTAAAAATAGATTGCTCAAACTCATTAATTATTCAATACTATTAATTAATTAATTAATATTTATTGATCAGTCAAAAGCAAATAAATGATGACCATCATCTGAGATCAAATAGTTGCATTTGCATTTTGATTGTTTCATTTGAGAAGTCGGTACATATTTTACTCATAGAAAGAAATCCTTTTTAAACATTTTAAAAAATTGTGAATATATTACACGAATAGACTTTTCTTAAAACCTTTTAATTACTTAAGGATAGATAAGAATTGTGATTTACTTAATTTATAATAATAAATTCACTTTTGTTTATTTCTAGTCTGTCTCACATATGACAATTATTACTCACAATAATTTAAGCACAGCGCTAACGGCGAACTCCGAATGTCAACTAGCCGTTTGTGTTTGCCGTTCCGTCTGCCGTTCCGGTCAACACGACAGAACTGGAAAAATGTTAAAAGTACGCGACAAATTGTCTAAAATAATGGAAAGTAAGCTAACTTTAACTGACTGTTAACCAAAATCTTCCATCAGGTTTCTTCATTTTTCTTTTAAACAAAGCAAAAGACCTATGATACCTAGCAAGTGTTCTCGGTCGCCGTTCACTGTAACTGGTCAAAATATGTAGAGAAGTTGTCATCTTTTTACAAACAGTACATATCGAAAAGGAATAATAAACGATAGCTATGAAAACAAGCGATCAAAATGAAGAAATAGCTGGTACAAATGGTTTGGAAATACTCAAGTTTTCGCGTTTCCTTCAATCGGGAAAAATGTCTTCCTCGGGTTGAAACGGTGGCCGGCAAGCGACAAACGCAAGAAAAGTCAGGTCACGTGACCCTTGCTTTATCGCTCTCTAATTACAAATTAGAGTTTATAAAATAACTAAGATAGTACGCGCGTTCTGATTGGCCGAGAGGAGTGTTTGCATGAGAGTATGTAAACATGGTTGTGGCGTCAAGATGTTTTGCTTTTCGCCCGCTAATCACGCAAGCACGAATTTGAAAACGTTTTCGAGTTCAAAACTCCACAAGTTTACTTTATTTACCTATTCCTTCGTCGGCTGAAATTTGGAAAATCGTTACAAAGAAGGTGTGTCAATTTTCTTTGCTTAAGCTGACATTTTAAGCGAAAAAAATTCCTATTTTGGAAAGCATCGTTTTGCAAAACAAGAACTGATTACGCGTGCAAGACTTCGTGGACAAGACTGTCCGACTAGTAAGAATAGGGCCATTTACAGGAAAAATAAGACGCGAACTTTCCGTATAAACGGCACATTTCTTCTAAAGTAAGACGCGTCTTATTCTAGAACAGCCCTTAACACCTGTTCTTACATAAGACGCGTCTTAGCTAAGACGAGAAAAACTTCGTATAAATGACCTTCGCGTCTTACATCATTCTCGTCCCCAGAGCCACTCGGCTTAATTTGTAATCGTGACAAAGAAACGACGGGCTCTGGGGACGAGAATGGTCTTGCATAAAACGCGAACGCATAGTACGCATGCGTAAATTTTTGGCGGGAAAATTATCGCTTGCCCTGCGGTGGAATGGCAGGCCACTGGAGGGGAAAAATTGTTTACAAATTACAACGCGTTTTCGTTTCGTTGTCTACTCTGCTTTAGTTTTTTCTTCGCTCAAATACAATAAGCCGTTAAAGGTAAAAAGAAACACTTGGTCCATCGTGGAGGAAAAAGTTTTTTTATTATTATGTAAGGACAAGGCGATAACAGACCTCCTGGACAAATGCGTGACATTTACTGGTGTAAGTAGACCCTTTTAACTTTAAACTATCACAATTTGTATTTACTAATCTTCGTATTATAAACTTGCACGTTAAAAGTAAGTTTACGTGTACAGAAGACTTAGGTAAGATATGTTCGTATAAATGGTCCAGTTCGCGTCTTATTTAAGACGCTTCTTATGTAAGGCGCGTCTTATGTAAGACGTGTCTTATTTTTCCTCGTATAAATGGACCTAATGTCTCTTTTAATCAGTACCATACAAAGAGTTTTGCGTTTTTTCTCGGGAAAGTTATTTTACAAAAGCAATAGAAAACTTTTTTCCTGTGTTTGCATACCCTGATATAAACCCTCGAGGCGTTGGAAGTGCTTTCCAGACTTCCCGCATGCTTAATATCTCGACATACGCACGCTGACGTATGAACTAATTGTTAAATAAAATACTTTGTCAAATTATATTGTGTACAAGTCGTCTTATTTACAATTGGGGAAAGAAGGATATTAAAAAAAGAGAGCAGAAAAAAAGTGTTGAAAAGAGTAATGGCAGGCAGTTTAACTTTTGGTGTTTAAGAAAAACACTGGCCATGTTTTGCCTTTTAAATTCCAGAGGAAAAAACCTAATAGTGCAAAAGAGGCCTTCGTCGACTAGTAAAAAAAAAGCGTGTCGTTTGGGGATTGGTGTTACATTAATTGTTTTGTGTCAAGATGCTTTTTGCTTGATTGGCAGCTCGGGAAGACGGAGTCCACCAGAAAATTTAGTAATTTCAATTTTCAGTGGACAAAAACCTTCTACCAGAATAATTTAAACAATATTGGATTCTTTTTTACATTTTCCAAACGCTAAAGATGTAATTAGTCGTCTGTAATAACATCAAAGAAAGTTTCTTATGGGAGCCCCAGAAAATTAATGTCAAATTTCACAAAATGATATGTTACACATGAAATTTTCAGAATTTTACTTGTAGGTCTAGATCGCAGCAATATAGATATATAGCCGCATAAATTTTACCTGTGTTTTCACAATTCTTGTGAAATTTGGCATTCATTTTCTCGGACTCCCATGAGAAATTTTCTTTGGTGTTATTTCAGATGACTAATTACATCTTTAGCCCTTTAAAAATGCAAAAAAGGGTGCAATATTGTTTAAATTATTCTGGTACAAAGTTTTTGTCCACTGAAAATTAAAATTACTCAATTTCCTGATGGATTCTGTCTAAATGTCTTTCTTTGCTCGGTGATAAAATTTTCGCCACACAGTAGTTCTTGCCCGCTGTGGCTATTGGCGGCCCCACACTGAAAACTAGTTTTGCCATCGTTTTTAGGGACCGGCCTGTGTTGCAGCTGTGTAATTAAAGAATAGAAGAACAACTGTAGCTTATGAAAACCGTGTCTGTAAAAGCTGCCAGGTTAAAAGGGAAATTTATGTTAATCCTATCTACTCCAAACCAAACAGGTGGCGAGAAATGAGGACGGTTTGTCGACGTAATTCAACATACAAGTACAAATGAGTGAATAACTAAAAAAGTAGCGGCTTTCACTGAGGCTTAGCTAATGGAATTGCAGATATTGTTTTTCAAGGTCTCTATAATTATTTCCATGAGTACTGCAGTCTCCTCGCAGAAGACTGTGTTGCATATAGGAGGCTTTATTGAAGTAAATACCTCGGACAAAGGATGGAATAGCGCTGGTGTACAGCCTGCTATTGACCTAGCAATAAAGCACATCAACAACAGGACAGATATTTTACCAAATCATACTATTCAGATACATTGGAAGGATACAAAGGTAAGCCTATTTCGGCTAAATATCTTTAAAAAAAAAACAATTGAAAACAAAGTATCAAACAGGAAGATATGAGATCGAGTAATTTGTTTCACCTTATTGAGTTATAAGTTGTGCCAAGTACCATAGCTTGCATACTTTCCTCTAACGATTTGGAATTTTTCAACTTAAATATCATAACAGGGCCGTTGCCGTAACCGTAATAGAGAGCTTAAGCAACAACGACGGGGACAGCCAACGAAAACGTCACTTAAAAAGTAAATTTCGCGCTGCCTCAAACTTTAAAGGGCTTATTCCATCTCGTTTAATTCGTCAAATGTTGGCGAATTTTTTTGGAGTTAAATTCTAAAGGACTGTATCAAAGTTCAAGAAAAGAAAAAGAAAGTTGCTGTCTTGTGTTCCCGTCCTCGACAAAACGTTAAATTAGGCACTTTCATGTCGTAGTTGTGCAACGACGGCAAAAAAATGTACAAAAAAAAAACGTGTTGCACGTCAGTGCAAAGTTGTTGTTTTGCTAATATCCTTTTGCTTCGTTGCCGTTCTTGTTGCCGTCGCCATCGTCGTTGCTTAAGCTCCCCAACTGTAAGGCAAACTCTAGAAATTAAAAGCTTTTACGCCTCGGTTGCGTCTCTACTGGTTGAAGACATGTCATGGCTCGTGCCGCTATATCCAGGAACACAATCTTTGGCTGACGCGCTCGGCAAGTCTGTTTCGAGTTAATTCACGGGATTATAAGTCAGTGTCTTGTTTCAATACATAGTTCATTTACCCTTTCTTTAAAATTACAAACCTTTATTAACTCAGAAATTTTGGCCAGGGTAATGAAAGAGAGCTTCTTTCTAACTTGACGAATGCAAGGATTATTCAATCAACACCTCACTTTTTGTCTTTCGTTTTTTTTTTCTCGTTTTAATTTTTGGGAGTGAGATAAATTACTGCTCCAAGAGCTCTCATGTTTTGCACAAGACGAAATTTCAATCATGATGATGCATATTTATGAAAAGGAATGTACAGATCGTTTTTCTTGGATCACGAACCAAACTGAACGAAGTTTTATTTTCATAATTTGAGTATTAAAAATGGATAGGATAGGATCTGGATGGGAACGGAAATAAATGAAAGCGGCTAATACCAGGTGTGAACAGTCGATTTTTATTTGAATACCTAATGATCTACCATTTTGCATGTAAGTAATTTTGGAGAAATTGATGGCGCAAGTTTATTAAAAATATCGGACAAGAATCAGACATGTAAAACCTTAATTATGGCCACGACTTTATCTATTTTTAAGTGGGATTAGTGGATAGGTTCCAGTAATCCATGAAAGTAGACTTGAGTAAGCGAGTACCGTACTTCGAGGCAGTGACTTTGCCACACGTGTTATTAGATCTGTAATAAAATAGCCAAAAAGCTGCTAGCAAAAAAAATTGCTAGTAAGAAGCTGGATAACTTGAGGCAAAAGAGGAAATTAAACCGGCTTAAAATAGCTAATGATTGATAAGGTCGGTTATTATAGTTTGCAAAGTATCTCTACTTCATTTGTACTGTCGAACTTTGAAGTGATAATTACGCTTTGTAGTAGCACTGTCGTAATTTGTAATAAACCGCATCCCACTTTGTATGATGGCGCTTACCATATTTTATTCTGAAGATGCGAGCAATATGCCATCGATTCGATGGTATATTTGGAAAGGAGGTTGATCAATGGCATATTTGATTGGAAACTACAATTGTAGGCTGCTTGGGCCACACTGAACTAAAACTGAAATGGTGTACACTGCTACTCGATGACGAAATAACTGAATTTCTGTCTTTAACTGATTGGAAAAAACGAAAGAATAAGTAAAACATGTAGCTCGATGGATGTTAACCTACTTTGTACTCGGTGCCGGTGCCCGAGTACAAGGTCGAGTCCTTGTACTTGGGCACAAAAGTGGGCATCAGGTCCCTGTGCGCACACCGTTTTTGTTACTTAATTCTGAGGACGTCCTCTGCTTTGTACTCGCTGCTAAGATCATGTATTAAAATGGCGTCTGACAAGGCGAAATGTAGTATTTATGTACAAAGTCACATATATGGTAATCAAGGTGTGAACGCAACAAACGAACGCAACAAACGAACGGAACCAAGAGGAACAGCCCCAATTTTAGTCACCTGGTTTTTGCGACAGTTTTTTTTATTACAAAATTATACATGTTTTACTAAACTATGTCGACCTGGTGTTTCAAAGTGCGATAGATGTGCGATGGATTTGGTATTACAAAGTGCGATGATTATTAGAAATTGCGACATTACAGCTTTTGGAACCAATTTTTCACACAGTTGTTTCGCCGAAGTCGTCTCTACCTTTGTCTTTTTGCTTTGTCCAGGGGCATTATTTTGGTAGCGACACCTTCCATTTTTGAATCTCTCATACTTGGACAGATTTATCTTTATTGTAAAACCATTTTAACACATGTATTACACATAGATGAAAATTTGTTATAACTTTATTTTTTGGGTAATCCGACTAAATATCACGTGACAATTACGTCACAATAGTTTTGGTTCTAAATCGAATTTCAGCTCTTATCGTCATTTTCTTTGAAAATGCATTACGGTACGTGTACTTTGGGTGCTTGTCTTCTGCTGTACGAAGAAAAGAAATTTCGAGATATCTTGGCATTTCTATAAAAAGGGTAAGAAATGTGCATGAACTGAAGACAGGACTTACTGCCTAGGAATTTGCATAATTTATACCCTATTTGAAGAAATTCAAGTATATCGCGTAATTTCTCTTATACATTTTAGTGAAACTTCGCACAGCAGAAGCAAGCAACCAAAGTACACGTACCGTAATGCATTTCCAAAGAAAATGCCAATAGGGGCTGAAATTCTATTTAGAGCCAAAACTAATGTGACATCATTATCACATGATACTTATTCCGATACCCCCCAAAAATGATATCATGATATATTTTCATCTATGTGTATTGTGTTAAAATGGTTTTACAATAAAGATCAATTTGTTTTAGTATTAGAGATTAAAAAATGGAAGGTGTACCTCATACAAGTTTTTCATGAATCGGTGTCTGATCTCACCTCATTCTATAGGAAAATTCATTACCTGACGAGGGAATTCCACGTTAAATTGCACGCGAAAACCGATATCGCACGAATCGCGAAGCGATGAGTGCGATATCGGTTTTCAAGTGCAATTTAACGTGGAATTCTCGAGTCAGGTAATGAATTTTCCTTGAATCGCATAATTGAATAAAAATCAGAAGAAAAAAAAAGAAAACAGCAATAATATCTATTGTTTGTTTTTATCCTGAGCGCGCGCTCCAGAAAGCCATTTCAAAGTCAACTGTCAGAACTGTCATTGCGTTAGCGAATAGGAAGCAAGGTCAGTCGTACACGTTTGAACCTTCGACAACTTTTTTTGTACCTTGTGCTTGTTTTCACATTTGTTTTCAAACTTTTTTACATGTAAACAAGCTTCACACTAATCGTAAGGATAAATAGAGGTATTTTACTGAATTTAGAAGCCGTTTATGTAGAAAGTCTTTTTTCAAATTGGTCATTTGCTCGAGAAGGAAAATAATTTACACCTTTTACCTCTTCGGCGACAAAACTGAAAGAAATCAAGTGTCCAAGCGAAAGCACTGAAAGTTTAACATGTTTAACGTCGCGATTGACATAAGGTAAGTACCTTGAAATGTTTTAGAAATGCTGTTTAAGTTCAGCTCTGTTTTGTACTTTTCTAAGTACCACGATTCAGGACGATTGCAAGCGGCGTACTCTTTTTCGTGTTTTCAGGGGCCATGTCCTCTTTGAAGGTATTTATTTCTTCTTCTGTATATGGGACAATCGACCCCGGCACTTCCTCCGTTGTCGCTTCTCCGTTTTGTTTGGTTGAACTTTGGATTGCCATTTTCTGGGCCGTGTTCACAGGATTTTCTTGTTTTCTGGTTGTCGCGAGTGAAAGAGGTTTTATGTCTCTTCGAGAATCTGTAGTTCAGTTCAAAACAAGGAAGAACCTCCGGCTCACTTTAAAAAACGCTTTTGTTTGTTTTTAACTCTTCAAAAAGTGACAATGAATGGTTTTGAAAACATTTTAAAATGACATTGTAGAAAACCTTTTTTGCATGTTGTTGTGTTAGAATTTGACGATAGTTGTTACGTATATGCGAAACAATATCGCTTAGCCTCGTTTTCAACTCGCAATTCCACACTAAATACCTCGCTTCGTTAACCAATCAGAATGCGAGATTTTACTTAATTATGCGATTCTAACAAGTATTGATAAAAAGCTTAGAGTAGTGGTGGCCGAAAGGTATAGGATTGCAATTAATTATTAGTAGGTCCTTGATTTAAAACTTGGCCATTAGAATTGTACAGCGCTTAGAGACGTTATGATAATCGCTATATATAAGCATTGTATTAGTATATAATATTTGTATTAGTGTTCAGATGCCTACGCCATCAAAGCCCTCGTTGAGCACCTACGGAAACCACCGACCAAAGTAGCATTGATAGGTCCCGGATGTTCTATCTCAGCAGTGCTTGTGGCGGCTGCCTCACACTTTTGGAACTTGATTCAGGTTTGTCACTAGTCTCCCTTGCAGTCGTTTTTGTCTCGTCACGCAACGTTCCTCCTTAGCCTTGCGTGACGCGACAAAAGTGGCTGCGACTGAGACTAGGTTTGTCACATGCAATAGCTTTTTACTGGTGTCAATTTATAATTACTGTCAATTTGTCGAGAATTTTGATCAAGCTGGTTTCAGATGGCTACAACACCCAATGAAGAGATTTGGCCAAGAGCCATGAGTAAAGTAAGCAGTGTAAGGAGCAGACCCAGTTAACAAGGGAAGTTTCCATTTTTAGGAGGTGGCTTGGTCGGGGCATTGTAGTCTTGGGTAAATCACTTGATAAAGGGGAAAGGTTCGCGTAGTGGTAAAAGTAAGGAACTTAAGCACCAGATGTTCTTGATTCACGAACGGCATAGCTGGCCGCGCACAACTGGATCGGGGACGCGGTTTACGCGCCAAATGCAAATCATTAAGCAAACCAACGTGAAGCCTTCACGAATGCCGACAGAATAATTCAGTTGAAAATGTCTACGTCTACTACGCTTTTAAAGTTCTAACATGACAAAAGAACATACAAGGATTAAAAACTGTTATATTGGACATCAAATGTAAACAATCTTAACTGTCTTCATACTCACGTTTCTGAACCTCTGGTTTCAACCTGAGAACTCGCGTTTTGAAGTCCGTGACCGCAGCCCAAGAACTTCTTGACATGCGCAGTAGCTGTCGTGCTGCAATAATACTTCCGGTTAGCGTCCGCGGTACCAAGAACGTCTGGTGTTTAAGTTCCCTTGTGAGAACAGTCACGACCTCCAGCAAATGTTCTCCATTGTCTCACCAAGGTACACTGTCCCATTTCCAAATCCGTTCTGGACAGCGCGGTTTTTTTTTTGACAAGGAGACGAGGCCAACCGCTTAACTTTTTTACGCAATTATCTAAGCTAAGGCCTGTTTCAAACGTCGTGCTACAGCCCTGCTAAGCTGGCTCGACTGGTGTGCAGCTCTACTGCAGCATAACATTAGCACGACTTGGTTTTAGACGTCGAAATTAATTCAGTCGACTAGATTGGCTGTTGCCGAAAACAAAACACAAAAATAAAGAAACGGTTTAGCAAACTTTTAAATATTTTTCTAATGTATTTATAATTTATGAATTGGGCTCGGCACGGCAGTAGCACGACTTGGTTTCAAACGTCGCACTGCTGCCGTGCTAAAGTCGAATTTAATTCGATCAACTGAGTTCGGCACGGCAGTAGACCGACGTTTGAAACGAGCCTAAGACCGGCTTTTAAACATAGTCATCATATTTTTGTTTATTTTGTTTTTAAGGTGTTTCGATACAGTTTTTCGGAGACCATACCGATATTTTTCGATAGCCTTTAATGTGACTTTATTCTTGCCCCATCGGTATATCCTCATGACGTATATAACAATGTGTGAAATCTTCATTAAGATTGATTCACTGCAACAACTTGAAGTTTCAAGACGAACCCAGCCTACGAACCCAAAAATCCTGTTTATGCTAATATTTCAAATTCAAAATTATTCCAAATTAATGTGCACCATGCCTTCCTCCATGACTATAGTACATTTCAGTATGAAGTATAATCCAAGTGTACTTGGAACCTACTTTGAGTATGAAGTGGTAAAATGTGCTTACACCAAATTCTTTGTCATTTCAGTTGGGATTCAGTGCCGGCTCTTCTAGTCTTTCTGATAAACGTCGATATCCGTTATTCTTCCGGGTTAACGGCCCAGAATTCACTCTGTACAAAGCTGCTGTTTCACTTATGCACAGATTCAACTGGAAGCGAATTGCAATTGTAAAACAGGACGAGGATCTCTTCAACGACGTAAGTTGATACGCAGTCTCTGTAATATCTCATCTTCCCTATTCTAGACGTTTTGAGACTGGGCAATAGGCTGATTTAGCAACAGAACGGGAACGTCAGTTGAAGACGGCGCGCGCAAATCAAACAATTGGCTTGACCAATGGAAGAGCGGCCAATTGGGCCCCGGAAGTCGAGTTTAATCCTTTCCGCGCGCTTTCCCGTCGTCAAATGACGTTCACGTCCTGTTGCTAAATCAGCCTAATAAGATAACAAACTACACATGCTAGGCCACCACTCATAGAGAGTAAAAGAAACAAAAAAGTCGTCTAGATTTTACTTGTTTATGACTGACTTGGCGCCAATATTTTACATTGATTTTAGAGTAACGAGAAATCCACTTTGTTCTCTGTTTTATATCAGGTGCACGAGCGTCTCCAGACCCTGTTAAAAAAAGAAGGGATATCCGTCATTGCTGCAAACAGCTTTGTTAAAGTTCCAGATAACGTCATAACTGATCTTAAGGTATCAAAAGTACGAGGATAAATCGGAAGTTCCGTCTTTAAACCGTCCTATATTTCTCATAATTCGCCTGTCATTTGAAAAATCACAGTCACATTCTCTCAAGCTAGCTTTCTTCTACTTCTATACACCATTGCAGCCTCATCTCAGTTTCTAAAAGCATTTACCGCTGGCAGTCTTGAGCAGGTACGGTCATGGACAGTTTTGGCAAGGTGTCGGGTCTTTGAAAAAATATTTAAAGGCCGTTTTGATTTCTGGAAACGAGTCGTGAATGTCAAGGAGCAAATTCAAGGAGGGTGGAAATGGTGAATTTTCTATCAAATGGATACCATTGTGAGCACAGTAGTCCTTTTTAGGTGCCCTTGGTGAGAAACCACATTGTGGTGAAGCAATGGATTCTAGACCCGAGTTCAAGTCATTTTTTTACTTGAAGGAGAATATGTAAGAGAATCTTTGGAAAAACTGAAGTTGTGTAATATGTGGCAGGGAGTGTTGCTTTTTTAACAACGGGCCCTTGAGAATTGAAGAAAGGGGCGAACATTTTCGTTCTTGAACAGAAGACTGTTAAGACTATAAACTGGACCGCTGGACGTATGTTTCATCTTCGGCCAGCAACACCATACTAAAACGCTCATCTTTAATAGTGGAGAAAGAAATCTAACACACTTAACAACTATAAAAGCTTATTTTTTTAGTTATTTGTTTGACGCTACCAGCAGGACGCTGGGTAGATATTTTGTGAATCAATGAAGAAGGCCAAAAATTGCTGACAGCATTTGTTACCCCTTTTTGTGAGTTTTACTAGCTTGAAAGATCTAAATATGGCTGTCCTGTAGGGGAGCGAGCGTAAGCGTGCGGTGTAGCCGTCAGAGGGTTTTGACTCGCTGAGATCATCATTGCATTTTCCGGGCGAAAGCTAGCGCAAAATGTTACGCGAAACACCACTTAGCTCTGAGCAGAAAAAAGTTCCTTCTACTTAAAGAAAACTTCTTTTTCAAGACACGATGAGTTAGAATCTATTAATTACTTCGTCCTTTTTTTGAGAACAAAGAAGTTGCAAACTTACCCATGTTTTCTCTCACAGAATAGAAGAGCTCGTATTATTGTCATCTTGATGTACGAGGACAAATCAAGAATGGTCATGTGTGAGGTATGTAATGCTATTATAATGAACTGAATGTAAAGCACGGCGGTCAAAGCGTTTTGTTAGAGAAATTCAGTCGGTAGAGCTCGTGACAGAGTGGGAGGTTGAGGGTTCGATTCCCTGGGCCGGGCCATTACTGATGGTCTTTAAATAACGGAGAAATGAAGGTACTTCCTTTGCCCTACAAACGGCTGGACCTTCGCGTGGCTCGGATGATCAAGTAAAATGGTGTTCCCGTCCCCACTGAAGGAGAGTCTTCAATTAGTGCCAAACACATTGACACTCGAGTATAATGCATTTTTTTGTCCTATTTTTTGATGGAATAAATATGGCGCATGTACATTGTACATGGTCCTCTAGAAAACGTGGTTTATTTTTTTTATCGCAATTATCATATTTTTAGCGTAGTTCGGCTTTCGTATGATGTAAAGAATCTAGGTGATCTAAGAGGCTGTAATCTAGAAGGCAGTTATCCAGAAGAGATAGTGTCTTCAGTAATAACAATACAGAATACAGAATAATGCATGGGACAGAAAGGGAATCTTAGGGCCTCGGCCGGGATATGTGAATTTCACTGAAGTCTTTTTTAGAGGTTGTACTGATTAAACGGAAGTACAATTCCTGGGTCGTCCGCATATTTTAACAGTTTGTTTGAAACTTATCAAGTTCACGCGCGACTGCCTCAAAGCAAAAAAATGAATAATACTGTAATGGTTACACACCAAGGGGGACAAATAAAAATTTCACATAAATATCACATAAACTTTGTCTGTAAACAAATCGCTAAATCAGTCGGTATTTTATCCAGAACAGCTAGTAATTATCACGTGCATTCCTGTCGTAGTCGAACATCAAGAAATTCACAATTCTTTACCAAGGACCTAGAACCTGGGACTGTCTTCCTGCATCTGTTACAAACTTGTCAAGCTTTTCTATCTTTAAGAACAAAGTGCTAGAGTTTTAATTAAAATTGTTACTAAATTAGTTTAGCCGCACTTCTTCGCAGCCCTTATTTTTTATAATATTGTGATGTCGAGGTGCGGGCCTCTCTTTATAAGCCTGGTGGTTTCTTGAGGTCTCCTCGCCTAACAACCTGCTGTATCCTGTAAAATTTGCTGTAAAAAAAAGGCTAATAAAAAAAATGATGATGATGATAGTGTCGCTCATTATTCTATTTTGACAAGACTTAATGAAAGTTTGCCGACCTCTCCGGACACCAACTTCCGATTAATCGATCTAAAAATAACTTTCAACTGGTGAAATTCACATATCCCTCTGTGTCCCATTAATAGATCATCTCCTCGGAGTTACTGTTTAGAGGTTTTAACTGAAAGGGCCTTCGTACACTTTGCTGTGTGGTAACCAATACATTTTTGTTTTGTCTAAAAGGCTCATCGTCAAAACTTTTTCGGATCTCATATTCAATGGATCATCCCCGGATGGTACAGTAAAGACTGGTGGAAAGTTAGAAATTTCTCAGGCTGCTCGGTGGAGGAAATTCGACGGGTGGCGAGAAACTTTCTTGCAGTTCAAGAAGGTTATATAAATAACACAGTTAACACCCTCAGTGGCCTGGTAAGACGTTTTTAATTTTTACCACCATATAGATAATTAAAGCAGCTGTTACCCGCGATTAAGGTTTTCACCTCCGATCTTCAACTAAGCAATGAGCTACACATGTACAAGCTGTCATCCACGAGTCTCATTTATTCTGTTTAATAAGCAGCAATCGAAATTTGTTATGCAAGTTTCCGAAAGAGATTTACGCGGTCTATGCGAACGTTTCTGATCAATTTCTAGTGTCTTCTAACATTTAAAGGTTTGAAAGGTTGCCGACTTTTTGTCGGCCGTTTTTTGGTATTCAAGGCATATTCTTCAAGGTTTGAAGAAAGGCCAATCCAAAAAAACAAAAAACAAAAACAAAACAAAACAAACAAACAAATGATGATAACGATAAATTAAAAATTGTGAGCTGTTTATTTCCCAACTGGTGGAAGACACGCACTGCCCCATCTATGAATGGAAGAGACGAATGTAGGATGGTAAAGTGGGAATCCTCTTGCTACGGCAAGTCCCGATGACATGAATGAGTACAAGTTATGATTTCTTTAATTTTCGTATCATTCGCTCACTTTAGACAGTAGACGAGTTTTTAACGATGTATGAAGCAGAGCTTCAAAATTACTCCTTCCCGAACAACTCCTATGCTGTCTTTGGATATGACTCGGCCTGGGTACTAGCATCGGCTCTGGAGAAAACTGTGATGCAGCTAAAAGAAAAGAACATGTCTTTTGATAACTTCTCGTACAAGAGTGCTAGCATTAGACAGGAATTACGCAGTGTGCTCTTACGAACAAACTTGAGTGGAATCTCGGTACGCATGGCTTTGTTTATGTTTCTCTAATATATTTGTGATATTCCTTAGATCCTAAGACCAATAATTCAAGGGCGAAAAATTCGCCTTTTTTTAGTAAGGAATGTGGTTTTGTACGTGTCGTTCTCCTATTTTGTCTGTTCTTTAATATCTGAAATGCGGGTTTTGAGTGGGAAATTTTCGGGGTAAAAGACCTATTAAACAAGCATTAACTTTGGAACGCCATTACTATTTGCTAAAGATTCCGCTATGGAATCGAAAGCTTGTGTATAATACGTATTTCCAACCTGGGAACTGAATTTTCCTTTACTCTTCATATCATTATGATAGGATTAAGTAACACTTTCTTCCCTAAAAACATTCCCTTTTGTTTGCTCATAAGCAACCAAACAGAAAATTTTTTAAACTGACTAAAAGCCTCAGCGGCCAAATTCATAGTTATTAAATAAATGTCATTATTAAAAACTGAACATTGGATAATGCAATTCTAGCATTTTGATTGGCTTAGCCGTTATGGTATATGAGCTAATATACCATGTTCTCCATATATGGTCGTTGTACGCGTCAGTTTAAAATTGGAAGGTAGCTGAGTTTTTTTTCGGGAAGGATAGAACGGCGTCCGAAGCAAATCGTTTTAATTCATTTCTTAGAATACTAGAAATGCAATTTCAACGAAAGAAAAAAGACAAAAACAAACAAAAAAGCCACAAGAGCTTGTTTGAAAGTTTGTCGAAAAACACATGAAAACACATGGAACTAAAGTACCTTGACCAGCTGTACAGTACCGCAAATGATCCCCAACCGCAAATGATCCCGAGACCGCAAATGATCCCCAAAATGGACCGCAAATGATCCTCGACCGCAAGTGATCCCTAAAGTCGACCGCAAATGATCCCGAAAGAAAAATGGGAATGACTTGGACTCAAGTTAGCGGATCATCGTGTCGATTTTATTATTATTACAATAAGTCAGGTTAAAAGCTAAATTTTACTTCTCAAATAAATATATGAATAAAAACTGAATGCTGCTTGTTCCAATTACTTTTTTCCTGCTCTGGCGGGTAGTCTGAGGAAAACGTTTTGACTGAGCAAATAGGATTTTTGCCGCTTATTTCATACTGAGAGGTCATGACACTCATTTTCCGCGGTTATTGTTGTTTCTGGTCGGCATGATTTGCCCTTTGATGCAAGAGCATTTCCTTTGGCTTCTTTTGAAATGCAGTGCTCTTCATTGCCGCTAAATAAGGGTTTTAGGTTGTTTAATTTTCTCCTAAGTGCCTCCTGGATCGAAATAATCATAAGCGATTTTGTTTTAGTCCGTGAATGTGACGGTTTCTTACGATGTTTTGTCACGCGATAACTACTGCTTACCTGGCTTTGCGTTTCTCATTACCAGGTTTAGATTCCTGGTAACTGTCTTCAGCAAAGCACAACAAATGAACATACATAAAAACGCTAATATAACCATTCACAACACGTTCATGAGATGTAAGAAAGTTGCTATTTCGAAATAAACCGAAACCTGTGGACATTGATAAGTTCGGGGGCATTTTGACTTGTGTTTATGTTAAATCATGTCTTGTTTCGTAACGAGCACCTAAGTTAGGAACAAATGTCTTGCGGTTTATCACGTAAAATTAACACGTCAGAAAAAAATCAAAATGAAATATTCTGGCTGATTAATTTCACGCTTTCAAAAAGATCAGTAAAGTCAATAAAGCTCTTGTTAGGTAGAGGGTGCCCGGCTTTGTATTCCTCAGTAGAAAAGTTGAGCTTCTAGGCGTTAAAAATAATTTTTCTGCGTAACGTCCTGCCTGTCTTAAATTTTTCAAAATATGAAACATTCTTGAAAGAAAATTGAAACAATCGAAAAAGGAAGAAGTATACGGTTAATACCATACCTTTTCAGATTTATTCCATTTTTTTTTTTTCGCCTTGTATAAATTGACCTGAGATGTAGCGTCCTCCTTCCCTTCTTCTTTAAAAGGCGAGAGAAAAAGGTTTCTTTTTTATAATCAGTCGTTTTTTGTAATCAGTCCCATAAAATCCATTCCATTCCTCAAGTTTTCACGGGATCATTTACGGTCGACTTTAGGGATCACTTGCGGTCGAGGATCATTTGCGGTCCATTTTGGGGATCATTTGCGGTTGGGGATCATTTGCGGTACTGTACACCAGCTACGAAAGAAGACAAGTGTTGTTTCTTCATGATCGCGAAGCCATTCGCCGATCGAGTCACTCGCCGATAGATAACTGCAGCTTGTTTATCCGACATCAAGAATATAAATCACAAGTAACCAGCTACAAATACAGGCTATGCAGCCATTCACTAGAGCAATCGAGGCGGCAGTATAGATTCTTTTCTCGTTCAGCAAAACCAGCGTGTGGCTTCAAACAACTTCATAACAAGCGACCGAGGTAATACCGGTAGTTTTTCTCCGTTGTTATTACTTTTACAACTGCACCGAAAATCCAAATTCATAGTAATTTCGACGGCTGTCACTTAAAAATTCCTTTCCTTCACATTATCTGCCAGGTTTTTTAAGCTGTTCTGCTTTGTAAAATCCTAGAATCACGATGATTTTTTAAAAAACTAATGTTCATCGCTACAATGTTTTGATTTTTCATTCATGCAGTCTAGGCGAGTCCGTTCGCGCGTTGACAGTTTTGATAGACGTGTGACATGTCAATAGCGGAAGTCCCTTGTCTTTTCCGGTTTGTTCTAGTTGGGGCGATTCAACGAGATTTTGTGGGCGTTTTTAATAAAACAATTATTCCACTCGGGCTTGTTGGATATGAAATGATTATAGCCAACTCGGCGCTATGCGCCTCGTTGGCTATCTATTATCTCATATCCAACGCGCCCTCGTGGAATGATTGTTAATTATTCACCTTGAAAAAAAATACAAGGTGTGCATTTTCCCTATCTTCATGGACTGTTTTCACGTCTTATTTCTGCCAAGTTCTAGTAAGCATTCTGAACCATTCCAAGCAACCATCACTACTTGTTAAGTTTATGGTCACAGCGTTAACCAGTTGGTTTGGTTTCAGGGATTCATAAAGTTCGATAAAAACCAAGAAAGACTTAACATGATTTGGATTAAACAGTTTCAAGGTAACTTAAGCCTTCAATAAAGAATTGTAGACTGTAAAAATCACACTTAACGAATTAAGTCATTTGTTTGAAAACTCAAGTAAATTTAGACTCTGCTGCTGATAAATTAAAGTAAGTAACTTATTATAACTTTTTTAGGAGATAAAGAAGTCAAAGTGGGTTACTTTGATCCCGAACGTCACAACTTAAGAAAGGGAGAACTCACCTTCTTCGCTGGAGAGAACTTCACATGGCCAGGTATGGCGGAATAACGTCAACTTTGTGATCAATATAACATAACACAACATAACATAACATAACATAACATAACATAACATAACATAACATAACATAACATAACATAACATAACATAACATAACATAACATAACATATAACGATCCAAAGTTTTTTTTCAGCATTATACGCCATGAGTGATATTTTTGTAAGTGCTGGATGTTATTTCGAAATCAGTCTGCGGGACATGTTTTTTCTAAAATCACCCATAACCCCCTCAAAAGTCAAATGGTCGGCCGCTAAAATCCACGAAACATTCTCTCCAATTGGTAAGGCACTGTGGCTGAGCGATAAGACATGAGACTTTAATAAAGTTCATTATTAGTATTATTACTCAGTAGATAGACTCTGATCTGTCAATCATTTCTAAAGCCTTTTGAAACAATAGGGACCAAAACTCTCTTAAGGAGAGGGGATGAATTTGTTTCTACTTACCCCTACCCGGAAAGAACGTACGTACGTACAGACGGACGTACGGTGACGCCATAACCAAATTTTCTGGTATCGATAGTTTTCCATTTTCTCTTAATTATGGAGGCTCCGCTAAAAAAGCAATCGCGTCATTTATTCACTGGATAGAGAATTATTCAGTGGAAAGCGTTATTATCCACCCTTGGAATAATTGGGGCCTGTGGGAACTCAGGCACATCTGGGTCGCCTTCACGCCTTTAGTCGAAATTTTGTTTCGGAAAATAGGAAATCTTAGTTTAGGCCTGTCTTGTGTTCAAGGTTCAATTCTGTCCATGCATTGTGTTCCAGACTGGTGCAAACATGCACGCCAAGTTCAATTTAAGGATTTTAAGGGCTTAGTCCTAGACACATCTACTTTATCTATGTATCCCGGGTACCACCAAATTTTATTAAGATAACTATTGATCGACCACTTGCGTGGTGAAGGCGAAGCCATACTTCTTTGTGATAACTTACAAAATAAGTTAGGTCATTTCCGTACTGAAAATACCGCGCTCCTACTGGATGACTATTATAACGGCCTGATACGATCTTACTTGTTATAATAATGAAAATGAGAATATAACAATGATTATTACTTCGAGGATGCTGCTGATGATTTGCGAATAAACAATAGTAACATTTTGTTGTGAAAACTCAATTAATATCTTCTTCAGATGGAAAACCTCCCAAAGACAAGGATCCTTTAAACGAACGTTTAATCAAGACAAACTTGACGCTGTTTTATGTGATGAGTTCCGTGGCTGCAACAGGGCTGCTCACAGCTTTTGGACTACTTTTTGTCAACTATCACTTCAGGTTTCACAGGTAACTACATTCTTGAAGAAGCAAAGATCGTGATAGAAAATCAGATACTTCCATATTTTACCGCAGGGACAAGTACTCAACGTGCCTGATGACATTTGCAAATATTCAAAGAAGATATAATAAACAAGTAATTCCTTGTAACGTAGAGGGGCTTGTCCTTTCCCGTCTCCTTCATCAATAGCCTACAAATACAGCCGTCTCTCCCTCGCTGTCCTCTGCTAGCCGAGTGGCGAGTAGCGAATTTGCAGGCTTCTCATCTAGATCATCTTTCTTCAGTCCTTTTCTGTTTTCCAAAAACGCATGTTAAAATATCATGTTTATCTTAATTTGTATTTGTATTTTATTTTTACTCCATCCTATCATAATACATTAGTTTTACGATATTAATTAGTACAAGGTTGTTTAAACTACGTGTACATAAGAAAAAAAAAAAAAAGAAAAAATAGAATGGAGAAGGGCACATTATAGTAAAACTAATTATGGCCCTTGAACAAAATTGACTTTATTCTATTATAGCTTTGTTATTCATTAAAACACAAACACGCGCGCACGCACACACACACGCACATAAGTCAATATTGAGCAAGATAATATTTTTTAAGTGCCATTTTTAACAGGATTTTTGATGATTTATTGTGAATAGAAATGGGGAGATCGTTCCAATAGTATTTTTCAATAACGGTAGGACAAAACTTTCGAATATTAATTCTTGAGTATCTGAAGATTCTTATCTCGTTTAATTTTTCCCCACTGCTGCTAGATATAGATTATACAGACTACAGCAAGAGCTTTTTTATCTTGTTTGTAAAGTTAAGTTTGCTGAGTCTTCTCAGTTATTAGTATAGGCGACTTTTCGTGTGTTCGGGGTTGGGATTCGCTCCACTATTTTAGACAAGAAAGTAAAGACGGTGGTACCACATATAATGACCCGCTATGGCGGTCACCCTACGTAAAGTGCACTTTTCAAACCGGTACAGCTATACCGATTTTCTTTCAGTACAAAAACTCTTCTCGAACAGTGGTGGGGGTTCTTTTTCTTTTACGTCCCTCAAGAACCAGAAAAGTGAAAGTGCTGTGAGACAGGACCTAAGGTTTTTAGTTATTATCTGAGAAGACGAGAAAGTCTAACTAAAATATTTTTTAGATGTCATTCCCAAAGGCAGCACTTTCTTCTCAGTTATTTAAAGACCCTGAGTGTCGGTCCGAACGGGGTTTGAATCCGCGACCTCTCTTTCAGCATACCGGTGCTGTCCCAACTGAACTAACCAGGCGACGGCTAAACACCACGCTTAATGAGTATTTCTATGATCCTACATGAAGCGGCTATCTCTACCAGGTGGCCAACAGTTCATAAGCCCAGAAGGTAGCTGCTATAAACAGGTTTCACTGCAGTTGTAGTCTGTCATTATGGGATAACAGTTGATGACAGCATTACCGTATTTTTACTCGATTGAGTGACCGGGGCGCCTATCAAAAGTTTTTGGATCTAGAAAGTAGGTGGTTATTCGAGGTTGGCGCTTTTCCCTATTTTCAGTAAGTAGTAAGTGTATTCGGCAACAAACAATAAATAATGACAAAACGTGGCGATGTACCAAGGCAGAATTGTAACCGTCCATGGAAAGTTTCTGTAAAATACTAAGAAAACTCGGTATTTGGGGAAATTTATCAGTACCACTTAATTTCATTGTCCTTGTCAGTAAGGTCATGTTTGGGGGGTCGGGCGGGGTTAGGTAGGTGAGCGCTTATTGGAGGCTGGTAGCTCATTAACGTTTCCTACATATAGGGGCGGTTATTCGAGGTGGGTTAATCGAATACATACGGTATCTTTCTTTCAGTGTAATAAGGCAATCGTCGCCTAGGCTCAACAATGTCATTGTGACAGGCTGTTTGCTGTTTTATTGCTGTGTGTTCTTGTACGGAGCAGAGGCTTTTGTTGAGTCACGTGGTACACATACTGTCATCTGTAAGGTAAGTGAATATTGTAGCTAAAATCTGTTTCAGGTTAAACCGGTATTCAACTTCTTTAGTTCCAATCAGAATTGCCTTTGCTCCCTTTTTTCAATGCTACGACAGGTTGGTTTTCTCAGTATTTCGGCGCTTGCATTTGATCGAGTGCGCTGACGTCACTCGAAACAGCGCGATCATTGACTCATTCTCCCCCAGGGAATGCGACGTCATAAAGTAATTAAAAAGCAATATAAAGAGAGTATCAAAGTAGACCTCTTCCTTTATCTTTACAGAGGAAATCAGTAGAGGATGTTTTCAATCAGCTTAGCCGGGTTTTCCTCAGCTTTTAATTTCCGAGAAAAGATTAATAACAATCCTCTTAATCACCGACCGCCACCTATAATATTAACTGTTCAAAAACTGATCCATTTTGTTTATAATAGGTTAGACGGGGGATGTGCTCTCTCAGCTTCACTCTCGCCTTTGGCACGATGTTTGTAAAGACTTGGAGAGTTTACAAAATTTTTACCAATAAGCAGCTTTGTAAACAGGTAGTTTTAAAAGTGACCTCCTAGTTTGTGTTTCATTTAATTAAGTAAATGACAATCCTGTTTTGCTCAAGGACCTCAAGTTCCTGACGGAGTATAAAAAGTGTTTTACCTGATTCTCGCTACCGTGTTAGTGGTACATGCACTGTAATGTTACTAATTGTCAGTGAAAAACATAACAAAGTTCCCCAGTAAATTATCGAAGACAAGGTATGGACCAAAAGAGGAGACGCCATAAATATCAGATAAGACGTTAAAGTTTAATTTCCTTAGTGCCACTTAGAGAAAGGCTTCAAAGACAACGAAGTTTTCATTTTGTTGGTTTGGTTTCAGGGAGCTAACAAGAAAACCAACTGGCTCATTTAGCTTCCTAGCTTGCACATTATTTTCATTTAATTTAGTTAGTCTTCAAAGACAACGAAGTTTTCATTTTGTTGGTTTGGTTTCAGGGAGCTAACAAGAAAACCAACTGGCTCATTTAGCTTCCTAGCTTGCACATTATTTTCATTTAATTTAGTTAGTCTTCAATTGTAAGTAAATCTAATAGATTGTAATATCGACCATGTACATCGATGGTTATTTAACAATTATTTCATACGACATCATGAACTGAAGAATTTGGCAGATCGGAAAATATTTTCAATGAATAATTAACAATTATTGGACGAGGTTGAGCAAAATATCAGTATTTGTCAGTGGAGTCACCACTGAAAAATCAAGATATTTTGCGAGGCCGAGTTCAATAATTGTTTTATCATTCGGTCACTGAGTTTGTTTTTAAATGAAAATCACTCTCTGAAATGTCAGTAAAACGATCTGCCATTTTCACGCAAGAGCGACCGCAAGGAGCAGAAAAACGTGGTTTCATTTACGCATGGGCAGAATATTATTCGCAGCCAAACACGGTTGGACGACATTGTGCATAAGCAGACCACTATTTCTAGGCATTTATTTGCAGGCCACGTGGTAGGCTAGCTTTCGACCAATGAAAAAGAAGAAAAATTTGCATCGAATGATAATTAGACATATTGAATTTTGTTCCCTCAGATAACGATCGTTGCTTTTCTCTCTTTATCTTTCCAGCTGGGTATGCTTCACGATCGTCACTTGTTGGCCATTGTGTTTGGACTTGTTTGTTTGGATGTGGTATACATTACAGCTTGGGAAATAGCAGATCCTATTACAAGTTACGTGCAACGTTTAGGCAGGGTACGTAAGTAAAGTTAGCAAGAAATGAACAAGAAAGGAAAATGAACAAAACCTGTTTGATATCGCCAAGAAGTAAAATATGTAAACAGAGAGCTGATGAATGTGTTCTTTGGAGGGTAAAGAGGTTAGCTTGCAAAAACGTTTTTAACTATCTAACTGAAAACCTCGTCCCGGAGAGGGTGAAAATCAAAGAGAGTTATTTATTTATTTAACGGAGTTTAGAAGCTGCATCTGCCAGAAAAAAGAACTTCTAAGGCTGACGAATCGAGTGCGCAAGTACTAAACAGAAGTGAAGAAAAGTGGGTGACGTCAATCTAAAACCGATCTTGTAATCTAATGATAATTACAGGTCAGCTATAAACATCTATGAAACACCAACAATCAACAGTAGCCAAAATTAAACTAACAGAGATCAAAATCTGCTTCCCCCGCTTTGTTCCACGATGGAGGCAGCACGTTGTCTCTATGTTACTGCCAGGGTTAATCTCTCACTTTCAGTCGCAAATAATCATCAGTACTCGAACACGATTGTCTTTTTCTGCTCCAGCAAATTAGTAATCGTTTCTATTGATACTATGGAAAGACTCACTCTTATAGTGGAATAGTAATAGTGGAATTTTTCAACAAGTGTGCGGTGATAATAGAAAAGGTCGTGATTTTAGTTTGTTACTACATTTTTGCAGGAAACAACCCCAGATGGCCGGGAGATATCTCACGGCAAAGTTCTAAATTGCACTCTCAATTACAGGAGCCTGTGGTACATGTTCTGGGCGATATGGAAGATTCTTTTCCTGGTTATTGGGCTTTTTCTTGCCTGGGAAACACGAAATGTTACTTTGGCCTCTCTGAACGACTCCAAGTATATCGGCATGAGTGTTTACAACGTTGTTATTATGACACTGATCACTGTTCCTTTGTCTTTTGTTATTGGCGATGGAAATATTGACGCTAAATTCGCGTTGTTTGGAACATCGTTTAATGTCGTATCTACTTTTACGCTGCTTTTGTTGTTCGTGCCAAAGGTGAGAAACGTAATACTGAAATAAAGTTAGGGTCGAGCTGGTCGAGGTCACCTTCTCCCGGGGGACACCCTTATTTGGCCTAAATGGGTATGTACCGCCCAATTAGGAAATGAATAGTTCAGTTTCGAAATATTACGTCTTATGCAGCTAGCGTGTAGAATTTCATCTAGCGTCGTCAATCGAAGGTGTCTTTCTGGACTGGAAGCCTTGAACAGGATGTTAACGTTAGCGTTGGACTTCGTACATGCCCCTTACCAAAAATTTCTCAACTTCATTATGTGATTTCTGTCATTTATGCGTTTCTTAATAGTTATGATTTTGTATACGAAATGAAACTGTCCACTATGAACCACTCGGCCCAGCAAAAAAGTAGTTGAAAAAGGGAGGGGATCCTTAGGGTTTGGCAATTTTTCAGGCCAATTGACGGATTTGATTTCTCAAACACGAAAATATATAATCTGTCAGAAGCCTAGGCTCCTGAATCTGTCTACCAAGGCTGAAAAATTGTTACCGTTTTCTTTTCTCGGATGCGGAAAAATTTTTCTACTAATAATAGCCCACGCTCGATATATTAAATTTCTAACATGACTCCGAGGCTTTAGGGACAAATTGCAAATCTTTCACAACTCCATTGTCTCGCATTTTCCAGAAGAGACTTGAGCACAAAGAAAACCGATTCAAATATTGAAAAATGAACAGCAAGCCTCGGAGTCATGTTAGCATTTTAATATATCGAACGTGGGCTATTGAACCAATAGCTCTTATTCAAGATGCCGCTTTAATGGGACAAAGGACAGATTAACAACTTAAAACCGTTGAAACGGCTCTAATTGCACTAGAAGATCTGTTGCAAAAACTTTTAGCACTTCAAAACATCTCGCAAGGAGGTCGCAAAACTTGGTCCTAACTATCAATGTCTTTTTTCTTCGTGTTTTGAGCCACATACTGTGAAACAGTTACCTAAAAACCTAAATCACAAACAAACACACAGCTCAGTGAACCTCGTGGGGAGGCTCCGCCCAGATATCCTACCCCTAGCTACAGCTTTAACAAGCCTATTGAAGAAGAATAAATCGCTAAAACATGTAGTATGCTTGTCGTTTTCATGTCATGATGTTATATTAATACATTTCAATGATATAGCCATGATGCGCGTCTTTTTGAAACATTTTAATAAAGGCTCTTCTAAATAGATGATAGTTTTTCTTACCCTTTGATATACTTCATCTAGCGAATTGCCTACTCTTTCATATACCTGAAAAAGGGTTCCCATTCGGGCGGAGCCCCTCCGTTTAGGCCAGTTCAGGGAGTGCTCCTCCGGACTAGTGAACCAGTGAACACTTTACGCCTCAATCAGACGCAACTGTGATATCACCTTTGCTGCGATAGCAATTCCAAGAAGCAAAAGACTAATTAAAAATGGTTTGTTTTTCATACTATAAATTAACTTCTCCGCGTACAGGAACACTCCTAAGTATACCGTGGTAATATTAATGGTTTTGTATGTTCTCTTCTTGACCACCAGATTATAAAGCTAAGGGATGAAATAGCCAACCCAGAGCGGACACAAAACACTAATCATGCGGTAAAGTCTTTTAACGACTCTTGCTTGGAGCATCACAATGGTCGTAACGGTTACCGTCGACATGATGAATGCCCGTATTGCAAGTGTAGCTAAGAAAGAGAGTGGAAACAAAGTTTGGATCAAGCTTCTTGATGATGTTAAGTAGTCGATCAGGAAGTGCACAGTCATATGATAATGGACTGTTCCTTCGCTGTTACCGTCTTGCCTCTGCGGAGAAATCTTAAGTTCGACTTCCTGCGTCGAGCACTGAATTATTGGATAAACATACTTTCAATTTTCCGCAATCACTTCAATAATTAGTCATATTTGTAAAGCATGTAATCCTGGTTTGTGAAGCGTTTGCTTTGTGAGTAGAGTTATCCGTGAGTAATTAACCCGTGAAACATCATGTAATACATAGTAACAAATAGTTACAAGCTGAGAAACAAAAAGAAAACAATGAAATAATAGTGTAATACTGCGTATTTATAGCCTACTGCCAATTTTACGGCTAAGGTAAAATCACTCTAACAATGGCACGGATAGCCTTCGTAGCAGGCGCTTGGAAGTAGTGGGAGCAAGAAAGAACGCGCGCGAGAGAGGGAGACACGCGAGGGGAGAGGGTGCTGGCTAGGCCGGCTATGGCCCGGAGTAGAGTACTGTATTTTGTTATCATATAAAAGAGATTTTTCCTGACCCCTATCAAACCTTGCTACATTCACCGCTACATTTTATTTTTGGAAGCACGAAAATGTTTTTCCTGGGTACCAGACAAAAACGTAGCGGTGAGATTTTCGAAAAAAGCCAAGTATCTAGAAAATCTTGTCTGTGCTTTTTGGCCGGAGCTAGGAAAACAGGACATTTGCACCATGATTTAATATGTTTTCAACAACTAGAATCCTTCAATCTGTTGTTTCAGGGTCATCCCCGGTGTAACATAATTTATTTGTTTTCTTTGTTTTATGGACTATTGTCAGGGTTAGGTTCATTTTTGAGGATGTTTTGTTTTCTTTGTTTTACGCCGGCGTCAGCTGTGAGTAATCA
>OZ037785.1:27218803-27238803 GCA_964035525.1 Porites cylindrica
GATGCGCTGTTACTTGAGCTTGGCTGTTTATACTTGCTACGTGTCGGCGAGCGACGGAAAAAAGTCTAATGTATATGATGCTGACTAAAAGAGTGCTGATATATCCGTTGATAAGGATCAACATCTCCCCAATATTCAAAAACCAGAAGGCACCTATGATCGTGGTAGCTAAAACAACTATCCACGACGCGAGCACTGTGGCAGCTACTCGCTTTGGAGTCACTAGTTCATTGTATCTAAGATGTAAGGAAATTGCAAGAAAACGGTCTACTCCGATGAAGGTTACAGTTATGAACGAGGCAGTACATAACGAAGTTTCTATGAGTAAAAATGCTAATAGAATTTGGTGGTTATTTTCACAGGTGTAACTTTGTCGAAGTCTTGAAATAACAGCCATGTAAAGTGGGTGACCAAGAACGCCATTGCCAAGATCTGTTACAGCTAAACACTTTAGAAGAATCTGCGTTGAGGAAGGAATAGATGAAGCTTTCTTTAGCGCGAAAATTATACTCAAGTTTCCCAGAACTGCGGTGAAAGACAACACACCATTTAATACCAGCATCATCTTAAACAGTGTATCCCATTCTTCAGGTCTTTCGTAATACTTTTCCAGAACAACATTGCACAATTGTAATGAACTATCCATTTTTAACTGCGCTTCTTGCCCTCAAAGAAGATGTTCAGGCCAGATCAAAGTGCGAGACGCTTTCTCAAGCTCTTTCTTTGCGCTTTTCCCGCAAAATTTGGCGTTAATGTCAATTGCTGAAATCTTATATAAAGGCTACATTGCAGCTGATTTAATTTACTTGTTTACATAGCAATGGGGCTGTAATATCAGTGAAGAAATGTTTTACAGCAATAATAGTGATTGTATTATGATAAGTTCTTAATAGGGAGCTGGAATACAAAATGAAAAATTGAAATTGAAATTCGTATATCCTGTGGCTTGTTGACTAGTTTTAAGATAATAGAAAGAAGTAACAAGGGTCTGTAACCATAGGAGAGGAATAGCAAGGTGGTGAATCTGTATTATTTTCGTAACGCTGTGAATCATAACACTGAATTAATACGAATTGAAACGTACCGTGCGTTCAATCTTCTTTGTGTCGCGAATTTATATTATTAAGTTCAAGTTAACTGTGAGATTTTATCTGTCACTTTATTTGTTGCTGTCGTGAATTTAATAACTTGCAAACTTTATTAACCGGCCGGCATGTTCATCCTCTCAATTTCATTAGCAACACGCATTACAAACCAAAGCTATCAAAATGGTCATTTTCAGTGAGAGATTTCACAGTAGGAAATTGATTGAGAATTTCTCCCCAATGGCTTCATTATTTCAGTCCTTCTTTTGATAAATTTATTTATTTTTAACTTTGTAGAAAGTTTCTTTTTTCAAGCCAACCTCCTGTTATTTTATTTGTTTGAGCTATTCTCATTAAGACGACAATTCTCTTTTCATTCTGTCTAGACCTAATTTCATCTAACCATTCTTTAGTTTGCTGCAACAAAAAGAAAACTCACCGTATACACAACTAAAAAAGACAAAGCCCGGCGCGGAATGCATATAACCTTTTTAAACTAACTGACAATTGAAAGACTAGAAAGTTAATTTGAGGTTGAGTCCATTGGCCATGGGGCGAAAGCAGTTCAAGGTACTGCTCTATTTCCTCTTCAACTTCAAATGAAATTAAAATGCCGTACATTCAAGATGTAAGGCCACAAAGGCCGATTAGATAAACACTGCCCAAAGTCACGCCACATGGCGAAAACAGTAGATGAACTATAGTCTCAAAGTACATGCAAATAGCGGTAAAGTTTGTTTATTGCTAACATTCCGAGAACGTTTTTATAAAGCAAAATAAACACAAAATAGCACTGTAAGATGGTCGCCATGTTGTCTACTAGGGCGGCAGAAGCTGTGGCCGCACCTGACCGTAGTTAAAGTGAGCTTAAGACACGCTAAGTCTCGGTCGATTTTGCCAAAAGGTCCATTTTCAAATCGCAGTGGATAAACATCAATGTAATCGATGCCAAAGAAAGGCATATTTATTCAACTTACTTGGTTTAATTGATTAGTTTTCTCAAGAGAGAATGAGCTTGCAACTTATGAGCAAGCTGGAGGTTGTAAGAGGAATTCGCCAATTTTTTTTCAAAACCAACTCTCTTTATTTCAATAAACTCACCTGTTTTTACGAAGCTGTTCTCCTGTGTGGTCGAGCAGTAGCAAATCGACCAGTGCTAAACTTTAGCTTGTTCAGAACTATTCGCCGCTAGACTATAATATGGGGCGAAAGGGAAGAAAAATATGATCACATATCACCGACACTAAGGGAAAGTTCATTTAATATGACAAGGGGGGGGGGGGGGGATGAAGATATTGAGGGGGGGCTCCAAAAATTTTTAGACACCGGAAGGGGGGGCTCTGAAAAAATTGTTGCGCTAGGAGGGGGGGCTCCGAAACTTTGTATACTTCAAAACCACCACATGACATCATCATACAGATCGGATGGTTTTCAACTCAACAATTTAATGACCTGTGCAACTCAGCTATATCACGTGGTTTACAGATATAACAAATGTAGTCTCAGTAATTATTACACTCTTGTTCATCCCAAAAATGCTTTAGAAAATTGTATCACAACTGTATCTCAAGTTTGTCATAGTATAAACCATTGAAGACAATAACGGTAAATATATTTAATACAGTCTAGCGATCTTTTTTCAGGGGAGCAAAGGAATTGAAGGAGGAGGGGGGGGGGGGCTCTGAAATTTTTTCGACTACCAAGGAGGAGGCTCCTAAAAAATTGAACCGCTAGCGAGGGGGGCTGCTAAAATTTCAAGCTTTGAGTTTCAATATCTTCATCCCCCCCCCCCCCCCCCTTGTCATATTAAATGAACTTTCCCTAAAAGAATTAAAGTTTCTTCCGGTACCTGAATCTTTTAGGATTTAAGAGACGCTGTACAGATATTTAAGTGTATGATCAACCAGGCACTGACCTATGACCTATCAGGTAAACATGTTTGAAAAGAGGTTTGAAACTCAAAAGTATAACAACACGATTAACAACAACCTTAAATAGTATAATCTCATCCCCTTGTGCCGCACGGCGCAGTCAGCTATACCTATAAAGGTAAATAGTGTGGAACTCAGTACCACCAGAGATCCGCAATTCGTCACGCGTAGACTGACATTTGAAGGTAGCCGGCTTGAAAAATTATTTTCTCGCTAATCTTCTTAGCAATGAGGTATAGTAGGGTTCCGAAAGTACCAGCATCCGTCACTATGAGCGCTCGTTCGAATGGGACTTAAAGAAACGACAGGCTCTAGGAATGAGACGTCCAAGGTCTATGGTGTATTTCCGTTTGCGGTAATTTACCCGAACTACCAGAAATCAAGTTTCCTTCTGCTTAATGTGGGTGGCCAGGATTCTTGAGTGTTGAGTTTAGGTTGCGTTCTCCTGATGTCCCACGCAATAATAACTGAACTCCAAGGTGTTCTACCACAATGACAGAGCGCGTAGCGCCGAGAAGCCAAGACATGCGCATGAATGCACAGTTCTGTTGTTTTAGAACCAACTGAGTATTTTTTTGTCCACTGAGGTGGAAGATCAGGTCACCCCCTTTTCCAATTTAGCGACCTGCTCTTCCAGTTATTGAAAATAATATACAGTCGAACCTCCACTAACGCCGGCCACGTCTCCACAACAACCACCTGTCTACAACGGTCACTCTTTTATTGTCCCGGCGGACAGTCCATACATTGACTCTTGTTTAACCCTCTCCACAACGGCAACGGCCACTACAGCGCGTCCTCAAATGCCAAAATAACCTCTCGACAAACGGCCAATTTTTTCAGCTACTGAGGTCCGGAATGGTTACGTAATTTGTTCTGTATGGCGCGTTGATGATCGTGGCAATCGTTTTGATTGTGTTCCATTTAATAATGCTACAGTAAGCAAAAATTGTCTACAAAACTTATAGCGAATGTTGCGAGCCTTGCTTGTTTGGTCATGTAAACGTTTTGATCCGAAAAATCATTTGTAAATTTTTTTTGTATCTGATTTTAGCTCTACATATCAAAGTTTTTATGACTAAATTACCCTTGTGGGATGTCGAACTTGGCACAATTAACAGGTTGTACTTGGACCCTAAAAAAACTGTCATATTAAACCATTACCTCCGCATAACGGCCACCTCTCCAAAACAGCAACTTCATTCTGTCCCCAAGTTGGCCATAGTAGAGAGGTGCGACAGTAGATACTTTTGGTCTGTGCAAAACACTGAGCTACATTAAGATCACGTGATTTAGCTTCCTGGTGAGACCGTGTAAGCATTACTTGATGGGCTGCTTTTGACGCTCTTGATCAATATTAGATCTCGATCGGATGAAAAAAATTCTTGATTGAGGTGGAAGCCAGCGTAAGTACTCTACAGTTGAGAAAAAAATTCTTGACTAAATAAAAAAACCTTTGGTGTTTGCGAAAGTAAAAACCAAATGTTTTTGACTAGATGCTAATAACTCTTCACTAACAATGAAATATTCTCACAGGTCTTAACAGCTATCACAATGGCATACAGTAAGTGTTAGTTTAATTCCAACAAGACATTTTAGGAAGGCAGCAATGATATCAAATCCCGGGTATGTATAATGAATATTCTTAAATGCATTTTCTGCTTAATAGTAAAGTATCACTAATTAGCAGGAATCATTGATAACAATACTAAAAATACGAGCAAAACAAATTTTCCAGGGGCGTCCAAAGACAGTTATTGGCGAAACATGATTATAAAACGAGGCCTACTCTTTTTGAAGTTGCTGGCAAAAGAAAAGCTATTTCCCACTACCTGGAGAAGAAGTCCAGCTTCCAGCTTAATAAGATGGGTAATTAAAACACCCGCCTTTTGTCCCCTCTTGAACTCGATCCGCAACCGCATAATAAAAGCGTTTTTAAAGCAATTTACGGCCGAATCCCCACTGAATCGCTCTCTCTTACACCAACCCTTGACGGACACAAAACTGCTAAAAAATTAAACTCGCTTAACGCTTCTGCGATTTAGCAAGCGGACGTCACTTTGCCCGTCAACAGTGGTCTTTTCTAGTCTCCTTCAGTTTTCTTTCTCTGTCTTTCCATCCAACCATCTGTACTTGAAATTCTAGAAATAGTAATTAATTCCCATCCGAAGATCTTCAACCAGCTGAATTTTAACTGCCAGAAAAAAGTGATATTTGGCGCGGAACTCTACCTGCTTCTAATTTTTTTTTAAAAAAAGAGGAACGATACCACTATCATGTCATTTTTTTTTTTCAGGGCACAGCTTCTGCAACTCACAAAACAAAAATAGCAAAGACGATTTTCTAAGGAAGGCTGTAAACAGATATAAATAATGTGCGCGCTTTTATTAAAAAGGAGAACTTGACAGCTAATTAGAATACTTTTGGCAAGCTGATAAATTACTTGTCATTGGATGAACGAACGTTCAGTCAAAGTTAAAAAAAAAGCATATCTTTTGCCGTATAAGCACTAAGCATGAAACTGCGATGTCTGTCTCCTCCTTTTTTGCTAGTCTAACGTGCGCGTACCTTCAATGTAAATTACATTTTCTCAACTGTTTATTGAAACAGGATTACTTACAACTAGTAATCAGGAGATATAAATTTAAAAAAGAAAAAAAGCATGTTTAATAATTATAATTTGTTTTTGCGAGCAAAGGGGTCCTCTGACCTTTACTGGGTTAAGTTATAAATTTTATTAAACGTTTATGTCAGCTCATTTGATTTTAACTTCATACGCGCGTACGGAAGCGCTCAGGGCCCTATTCGCTTAATTAAATGCCGGAAAGAAACGTAAACGTTTCTGCATGTTCCCTCGATTACACATCTTCAGCTTTCCAAAAAATGAACTTTTGGAAATCATTCTTAATAATCTGTCGAACTTCTTTCATTTTCCAACCGAAAACAACTGGATTTAACGATGAATTGAGCAGCACTAGAACTGTTGTAAGTTGTATAGCTCCCTTTATAGCTGCATTCGGCTGAGGACTCACTAGCAACAGAGTTAAGGTGATTAAATACGGACAATAACACAGTAAGAATACAATATATACGTAAAAGGTTTTGATGGCTAAGTTCTTGATTCGAGCCATGCTTGTGAAACTTGACAGATGCATTGCCACTTGTGCCTGGCTGTTTATGCTTGCTGCGTGTTGACGAGCGACGAGAAAAAGTTTAATGTATATGATACTGAGCAAAACCGTGGAGCAGTAAGCAACAATAAGCAAAACCACTTCTCCAACTTTAAAATACCAGAAGACACATATGAAAATGGTAGCCAGGGAAAAAGTCCACGACGCAAGTACCACGGTGATTATTCGCTTTGTAGTGACTAGTTCATTGTATCTAAGATGCAAATAAATTGCAAGAAACCTATCCACTCCGATGAAAGTCACCGCCATTAATGAGCAACCAGTTAACGAAGCTTGTATCAGGAAAAATGCTAGCAAAGTTTCATGAACGTTCTCGCAGCCATAATTTTGCCGAACTTTTGAAATTACGGTGATGTAGAGTGGATGACCTAGTACCCCAGTGGTGAGGTCTGTTATCGCCAAGCACCAAAGCAGAGTTCTTGTTGACGAAGGAATAGATGAAGTTTTTCTCAGCGCAGAAATTAGGCTTGCGTTTCCAAAAACCGCGGTCACCGAGAGAAAACCATTAAGGACACACATTACAATATATAGAGGGTAAACGTCTTCAGGTTTTCCATAGTACTTCATCAAAACCTCATTGCAAAGTTTGAGTGATGCTGACATTTTAACTTCTATATACGCAGCGCCCCTGATTTACAATGTGGTGATGTTGCGCCTCAAGTAGCTTTTATGCAAGTTGACGTTCTGAAGGTAATTTGTACAAGGAGAATAAAAAACTTTCTTGATTTTCTTATTTTACGTAAGCGCATGAAATTAGGACTTTTAGGCGTTTTGACTGACAAATTGGCTCACCGATATAATTTTTCCAATAGCTTGATTCTCTAATAATAAAACAAATACAGTCCTCTTGAACAATTAATATTGATAAAGTTAAAAGAGTCCAGAATAAATATTGTACCAAAGTTAAGTAATGCCAGTTTCATTTCTAAAGACAATCATATCGTATTTCTTGGAGAGAGCAACGAGATGGAAGTGCTTGACCATCCTGTACTAATGGTAATGTTGTTTTTTCTTTGAGGTTGACTGCTAAAAGGCACTGAAACAAAGTCAGCGCCACCTCTGTGGCTTGCTTAGCCTCCAGGCAGAAACCACTAAAAATTTAAATGAATGTATGTACGTGGCATAATTTGTATTGTCGGGTTTTTTTTATTTTATACCAAAACAACAATCCTCTATATTTCATAACGTAAGTTGAATTATAATTTTTTTTTTAGCTAAAACTGCCTGAAGGTACTTTACTACTTATCTAACATCTCAGTCGCTGATCATTTGGCATCATTACTGAGTACAAAGAAAAAACCAGTTGGTCTGAATCTAAAACGACATGTTATTATTACTGACCAGGTGAATGGCCCCAAGGTGACAAATTGAGGAAGAAATAAATCACCCAAATAGAAATTAGTTTAAAGATGATACCGACACAACCGTCAATTAAATAACATTAAACCAACAGAATTAAACATTTTAAACTATGGGCTAACTTCTCACTTTTCTCCTGTGATATTAAATCGGTGAATTCCGCTACAATGTTATTTAGCGTTGCTTAATAATTAGAAGCAAGTGGCGGCGAGCACCTCGTGATGGAAAACAAGTAAAAAAAATTTGATCAAGTAAATAATTCTATCTACTCAATCGGCTTCTACTTAGCTTTTTCGGTCTTTGTTTTCACGTATTTTCCAGTAAGTTAAGGTGTGTTGTCAGAACTGGCCGGGGTAAATCGTTTCCCGATAATTTGCACAAATAAAAAAAAACACGTTACATCAAGTCCATAAATTGCCTCCTATGAAATGTCATTTTCAATCTTTATTAGAAGGCGATGAAGTACGATGAGCTTTTTCAACGAGGAAATCCAACACTTGCATACTATGTTGGCTGTATTTATCATATAAGTTAAGTTGAGGCATAGGAACTCCAAAACTCCTGCATTGGAACAGAGTTATATACTTCTGATTGTATTTACTGCCGTTTTATGAGCTTCTGTACCCATGATTTAAAGCATTTTTAAATGAAAATTTACGGTGGAAGTTTTTGGTTATTTTTCTATGTTTATTTAATGCCCTAGAATCAGTCGGGATTTCACAATGCACCGTGACGTGGCAGTTGTATTTTAAAATCCTCTTAAGCCTCCTTAACACAGAATTGTCGTTTCCTCCAGTCCCTCACCCAAGTCCTTTGACACACTCCCAGTAGTTAAAATTATTAAATGCACGAAAGATACATTACTGAACTATCAAGAAAGATTGCAAATAATTACGAATAACTAGTTTTATTAAAACCGTACATGCAAGGCAGAAAAATGACAGCTAAATAAATGAGGTCATAAATTGCCCTTGGCAAGCATTCCATGCTTGAAAGTCAATCCGTTTAAGTCCGAGACAAAATGCACTAAAAACCTTTGATGCCTTATCAATATCTGATGGATTTGGAAAAAAAAAAGAAAAAGAAAAAAACAGCCTTCGATAGTTGTTAAAGCTAAAGGAGGCCCTCGACGACGAGTTACACACAAGTTTCCCGCCAGCATTATTTTTTTTCTACTTAGGACCAAGCTAGACTAGTTGCGGTTTTTTGATGTTTGTCTGCTGAACGTGTAACCCAAAGGAAGGCTTCATCTGATTTATGGAAAAAATAACTTTTAAAATAATTCTTAACGTTTTGACGAACTTCCCTCATTTTCCAACCAAACACCAGAGGGTTTAACGATGAATTGAGCATCATTAAAACTGTTGTAAGTTGAACAGCTCCCTTCATCGTTGTACTCGGCCGTGAACTAACAAACAACACAGTTAAGACGATTAAATAAGGACAATAACACAGCAAAAATACAACATATACATAAAATGTTTTGATTGCCAAGTTTTTGCTCCGAGCCATGCTTGTGAAACTTGACAAATGTATTGCCACCTGCGCTTGGCTGTTTATGCTTGCTGCGTGCTGACGAGCGACGGAAAAAAGTTTAATGTATATGATGCTAAGTAAAAGCGTACAACTATAACCAAAAATTAGCAAAAGTGTCTCCCCAGCCTTAAAATACCAGAAGACAGAGATGATAGTGGTAGCTAGTCCGAAAATCCACGACGCAAGTACTACGGGGACCATTCGCTTTGGAGTTACTAGTTCGTTGTATCTAAGATGCAAGAAAATTGCCAGAAACCGATCCACTCCCATTAAAGTCACTGTTGTAAATGATGCGGAAAGTAACAAACCTTCTATCATGAAAAATGAAAATAGTATTACATGGATATTCTCACAACTATACTCTTGCCGAATTCCTGACATGACAGCGATGTAAAGAGGATGGCCCAGGAAACCAGTGGCGAAATCTGTTAGCGCTAAACACTGTAATAGAATTCGCGTTGACAAAGGAATTGATGAAGTTTTCTTTAACGCGAAGATTATACTTATATTTCCCAAAACCGAGGTCAAAGAGAGAACGCCATTAAGAACACACATAACCAGATATAGTGGGTACACGTCCTCTGGTTTACCATAGAACTTCTTCAGAACTTCATTGCAAAGATTGAATGTTACTTCCATTTTCTATCCGCTCCACGATGAATAGCAAGCACCTCGTTTCTGTCTTACAAAGAAAAGAAGTCCCATTACCCGCAGATGACATAGCTGAGACTTAATGAGAAAATTGGCACAAGAGGCAATATAATGTTTTTAGATTAGCACTTTTCGGCCGCTTTGGAGTGGCAATTAACACACTTGTCTAATTGTTCAAATGCTTGATTCTAACTCGTCGAGACGCACAGCTCGACCCTTGAAGCACTTGACATGTCGCAAATGATCTGAAATGACTCCACAAAATGAATTATTTTATCGAAGTCTATGAAGCATAATAAGCTCACTTGTATCAGCATACAAGTGTTCATGTTTAGTTTTTTTCTCTTTGATCCAAGACTACAAATTGAACTAAATTACTTGGCCCAGTGGAACTAGTTGAATATCGCTTTGGTTCTCCTGTCCTTTTCATTATTTTTTTTTATTACCAAAACATTATAAGTTACACATGTTCCAATAAAAAGCAACAATATCTAAACTGGGGGGCAATCAATACTGTAGCATGGAGCGAATGAAAGTTGGAATTCAGAAACAGTGCTTTTTTGTAACTGACAGGTAATAATTCTCGGAATACATAAGAGGGATATTATGGTCAAATGATAATGACGCTGTGAATCGTAGCACCTGATATTAAAATAATTATTGCTGTCTTTTGGGCCTCTTGCTGCCTAGAATTATATCCCTCCTGAGCAAAACCCTGAATGCTTATTAGTATACCTGCAGGGAGCTGTGATGTTTTGTTGTTGTCGCGTGAGTTTTTCTGATATTGCTTCCCCCAAAAAGTTCGCTCCTGCAATTCTTAATTTAGTATTTACGAGGCTGACAACGCAAAGAAACAACCATTTTGATTTTTCTCCAGCTTCTTAGATTTATATTATGTAGTGAACAAATCAGAACTTCCTTTTTTACGCTCTTCATTCAGTCTAAGGATTTTCTATCTAGTCTTGAGTAATAATGTTTCTACTCACGAAATTATTGTTAGCATCGCATCACTTCACTGTAAAATATATTTTCAGTTGTTAATCATGTATTTGTTAATATGAATTCAGAGAAAAAAAGGCGCAAAGCCCAGAACGTTCGGTTCTTATGCAAAATTAAACCACTGACATTTTGTTATTCCAAAAAGCGAAAAACACGTTAAATAGTACTTCTACACTCGTTGCTCATCCACTTTCTTTTTTGATCATCAACAAAACCGACGAAAGACGTTTTATTGAACAGTTGGTTACGAATGAGGGAAACGAAACATATGAACTGAGCGAAGCGTCTGGTGACAATCAGGCAATTTTTACCAAAGACAACACCAACCTTTTTTCTCTTTAATTCGAGGAAACATTTATTTTTCTCTCTTGATTTGCAATATAATCCATTTTATGCTAACAAAGCAGTTCAAACAAACATAAATTTTTTTTTTTTTAAATTTTAATATAAAAACCGTAAAAGCAAACTAATATGACAGCCCAATGAATTACTTTTGGCAAGCAAAGCTTTTTCTAATTAACTAATAAAGATTCAACCTGCTGTATCGTTGCGGTATGATCTAAAAACCAATGATGTTTTCTCTTTAGCTAAATTCTTTAGTTGGCCTCCTGTGAGATTACAATGAATTTGTCAAACATATTCTTGAATATCAAAGCATGTTTAAAAAAAAATAGAAACTGTCAATGAGTGAACTTTTGAAAGCTACGTCAGCTAGTTCTTGAGTCGTTAATTTTTGATAATGTCATTGGAAGCAACCGGTTGAATCAGGGAAAATGGTTTTAGCCACTCGTGAGAATTTGCCAGATTAAAAAGGAGTTTATAAGATAATGTTGTTCAAGAACAAAAAAAATAAAAGTTGTACCAGCCTGCTCTTGTATCCAGATATATTGTATACCAGGCGACGAATACCAGAAAAAAATCCTATCTTTATCCTAAAGCCCAGAAAAATAGCGAATTCCGATCAAACCATTACTACACGTAATCATTTCATGCACATGTCGTTTTAAAACGTTTGATATTGAAGCGCGCTTGTCCCTAGATAGGGACACTCCCTATGGTGGCGGCCCATAAGGGGGTAGGGAGGGGGGTCCACCCTTAAAGGGTTACCTTTTTCAAGCGTCAGGTATAATAAGGTAAAACAAACGAAACTGGCGATTCGATGACGAATTTAAAAATATATTCAGTACTTTTTACTTTTGGAGCAAATGAACTTGGAGTCAATTAAATTTAAGTTTTGAGTAATTTAAGTTTAAATTTGGCATTTGAAATGATATTTGCCTTCATAATCATATTTCGTAGTGCAATGGACAGGCACTCCAAACGTGAAGTGGTTTTCTTATACCCATTACCACTTGGTCAATTAATTAACATTTAATTTCAGAAAAAAAAATGGTCAGGGATGACTTACAAGCACAATTTTATTTCACTCGGTCATTCTACGGAACTGCTGGGGATTCTTTTCACTCGCTACTTGTACAAAGCTATCGACGTGAAAAAAGTAACAGCCGTCTTAATACCGGATTTAAGCAAGCATTTGATAGCATTGACCACCAGAAAATGCTAGTGAAATTACAAAATCTCAGTGTCTCTAAATTGCCTTTGCCCTGGTCCCAAAGCTATCTGACTGACAAAAACAACGCGTCCGAATCAACAGCTTACTCTTCACTCGATCAAGCATGGAGGTCCACAGGGTTCTATCCTAGTGACCCTTCTGTTCAACCTCTTCAAGTGTTCTACATAAAAGACCTTCTATCAGTTTGTAACACTTTCACTGTTTTAGATGACTCTAAGCATTATGCAATTAACTTTAAAATAAAGATGTTAATGGAGGACTTGAAGAACCACGACTGGATTTAAGTCGCTTTTCATCCTCTTGTTGTTTGTGAAAATAAAGTTCTCAATAAAACCTTAAAAAGACCAATACTGTCTGTTTGGCTCTTACAAGGTGCTGGTGCAATTGGCCATACCATCCATAATTAATGTTCCTAGCAATTGCCTGTTGTTAACTCTGTCAAGGACCTCGAAGGCTTTTTTATTGCTCGTCTTTGTGGTCAGGCACTAGCAATTTGAACATTGCTATTGAAACGTCAGCTAGTTCGGAACTTTGCCGTTAGAAAATAACAACAATAACAATAACATTTATTATTTGTATTGCGCCTTTTCCATAAAATATTCAAAAGCGCATCACAACAGTAATTAATAACTAAAAATTTTACAAATCTTTCTATAAAAATCATAAAAAATATTTACATAAAATGAGTAAAAGATAATTAAAATAAAGATATAGATAAACTAAGATAACTGAAATGATTCCTTAAATAAAAATGTCTTAATTAAAGTCTTAAAAGATTCTAAGTTCGTTGCTTCGCGCGCAGACCTTGGCAGCTTATTCCACCTGGAAAGCTCTGTCTCCCAATGTTTTCTTGGTTTTGACACTTGGTCTTTCCAACAAACGACCATTGTCGTTGCGCCTCAAATGGTAGGACGAAGGCGGTTGAATACTAATTAAATCTGAAAGGTACTTAGGTGATAGGCCATGCAAAATTTTAAAAGTTATCAAGAGTATCTTATAATGTATCCTGGAGCGCACTGGTAACCAATTTTATTCCTGCGAGTAGAGGTGTTATATGACAGAACTTGTGCGCACGATATATAAGTCTTGCACTCGCATTCATAACACGATAGACTGTTAGGGAAGAGAAAATACGGTCACATAACGCCAACACTCAAAGAGTTTAAGTCTCAGGGGAGCTTGAAGTTACGGGTTTCATGCCTGGCAATAAATGCAGATTTCAACCAAAAAAAGTTATATTTGTCATAATGTATGTCACGGGATCGACTGGCAAAACTGAAGACAGATCAAAGTTCTTGACCACGCTGGATTTATTTAAAAAGCACAACATAACAACTGGATTCATGAAAAAAATGGAATACTTCACTTGCATTCAAAGATCAATTAATCCTTATATGCATCTTTCGTTGTTTTAAAACTAACAGTCCATTTTTGTGTCCTCTAAAGTGGAAAGGGTAGGTCTTTTCCAATTTAATGACCTGCTCTCACAGTTATTGAAAATAATATAAAAAGGCCTGAGCAAAACAATCCGCGTTTTGCATCTGAGCCCATCAAGCATTGTGCTTTATGGGCTCTTCTTGACGGCCTTGATCAAGGTTAGATAAAGATCGGGTGAAAAGTTGTGATTACGAGTTGAAAAAACAATGTTGACTTAAATAAAAGAGATCTCTTGACTGTGGAGAAAAAGCTGTTCTCGACTAGATGACAAATCTCGTCTCTTCACTGAAAATTAAAAATTCGCACTGGTTTTGAAATCTATGTTGGTACAGTGAGTGATATTTTTTGGGTAGGAAATAAGTCCATCTTTTCAGGAAGGCACTCAGTAATATCAAATCCCGGGTATGGGTAATGCATTTTCTGCGCATGCTTAAATGCTTAAAAGCAGTTCTTCCGGGATCCCTAGATAAAACTGCTCAGTATCACACAGTTCTTATCAATATAATCGGAATACTCGAAATGATATGATGACCTGAGATCAATGAGTAAAACAGAAAAACGTTACAAATTAGTTATTGCGGATGATGATAAAAATAGAAATACATGAGAAGCAAATCGAAAAGATAGTCCATATTCCAGGGACGTACAAAGAAAGTTGTTGGCTAAGCATGACACTAAGATGAGGTGTTGGAAATTTTTTGTTTTTGTTTCTAATTTGGTGGCAAAAAGAACTTTGAAAGAGTCACGTTAGCAGCTCGATATCGAGGGTAATTAAAACATCCGAACTGATCGATCCGATCCGATCGTGAACTCGATTCACGACCAGCGCATAAAGCTCTATACCGCCAACAACCTAACTAAACCTTCTTGCAACGGTCAATTAAGACGGACCCAAAACTACACAAAACGGCATAATGCAATTATAGTTAGGTTAGCCAGCGAACATCGCTATCTAGTCTCCTTCAGTTTCTTTTCTTCCATTCAACCATCTGTGTGTTAAATGCTACAAAAAGCAGGAAGTGAAAATCCTTAAGGCAGCTGAATGTTAACGGCGGAACACCCTTCCCGGTTAGCTCAGTCTAACTGTTTTTTTTTCTGTGTTTCTAACTGTTATGGACATTATCAGGATTTTCTTTTAGGGAACAACAACTTGAAAACTTTTAAGTAAGAAAGACACATTACCTGTAAAAACGATTAAGGTTGTAAACAAATATAAATGAGTGAGCATTAATTGACAGCTATTTAAAATACTTTTGGCAAGCATAAATTACTGCTACTTTTAAGTTTCTTGAGCATTGAAACCAAGATATATTTCTTTTGGTTGTTGTTGTTTTTGTTCTAACGTGCTCGTGACTTCAATGTCAGTTAGTTATCTTAAATTTTTCTCCACTCTTTAAAAACACACGATTACTTTGAGTAATTACGAGATAAAAAAAACTTTCGTGTTAAATTTAAAAAACCTGTTTTGGCAAGCAAATAGGTCACTGTAAGACTTTTGTGACTGAAAGATCTTCACTGAGATATACATTTTATTGAAAGTGTATGTAAGCTCGTTGATTTTTAAAACTTGTGAAGCGCCTACTTAGGGACCCAATGTGCTTACTAGGTAAATGCCGGAAAGAAATGCAAACTTTCGATTATCCAGTATCTTCTGCTTTCCAAAACATGAAATTTTTTAATCATTCTTAACGATCTGTCGAACTTCTTTCATTTTTCAACCGAAAACGACTGGATTTAACGATGAATTGAGCAGCACTTGAACTGATGTAAGTTGTATGGCTACCTTTATCGCTGCATTCGGCTGAGGAATGACTAACAAAACAGTTAAAGTGATTAGGTACGGACAATAACATAACAAGAATACAAGATAAACCAAATATACGAAACCAAGTTTAATTTTGTTTGTTTGCTTGTTTTACTTTATTTAAAGGGACTGTGTCACGATACTGCGCATGTGTCAGTTGTGACAGGTGCTTGTTGTTTTTAAACCAATCGGAACCAAATTAGAGGCATTCAAGGACATTTACATAATTCAAATTCATCGTTTGCGACGTGGGAGTCTTCCGGACGTTTAGTTCCATATTTTATTATATAAACATCAATGAAATACCAAGTGAGCTTTCGCGTGAAAACTTGATATCTTCACATGTGAAAATAACATGTTATCTTCACATGTGAAAATATCACCATTGCTATGGCCTCATAATAAACCGCACGTTTCAGACTAAAAACTTTTTAAGTAAAATGGTTTGGCATTTCATTGGTGTTTATATAATAAATAGAATATTACATGGTCGCTTGGAAATACGAAATTTCTCTTCTCGTGTTGAAAAAAATATTTCACTCTTTCGCTACGCTCACTCGTGAAATATTTTTCAGCACTCGAAGAGAAATTTCGTATCTCCCCGCGGCCATGTAATATCCTCTATATGCATCCCCCTAATTTATATCTATTCTCTTCTGTTCCTTAGATATATTGTGAAGCCGATGAGGACAACCCTGTCCTGCTTTGAAACAAGCCGCATTTATTTTACCTGCGTGTATTTCTTCGTACCCACACTGGCAAACCAGTCTCTGATCAGCAAACAAAATTTGCAAAGTTAACAAACTTTTTACTGATCGCTCTGTCCCGGGCTTAGCTTGCGTAGCAAGCGTTTCTGTGCGGTTTAGGAGCAGAGAACGAGGAACAAGAGTCCAAGACCGCGCGAAAAATGGCGCAAGTAAAAGAGCGGGGAGGGGTGGGGAAGAAAGGAAGGTTTCCTTCCTTCCCCTCCACCTCCCCGCTCTTTCATTTTTTGGCTCTCGTTTCATTTCTCGCGCGATCAAAACTGAAAATCCCATTCCTCGGTTTTTTTGCTCCGAAACTGAACGGAAACGCTTGGTACGAAAGGCTATCCCGGGTCTGACCCTATATAAAGTTAGAAATATCTGCAAATAGCACCTTACCGGTGACCAAAGCACACAGCATCAAATAAGGCACATTTTTTGTTAAAAATGCCAGCTTAATGCTCACTATTAATAAGCTTTTCTATTACCCTGTTCCAGGCGTTCAGATAGTAGAGCGCAGCGGTAAGTGGGGAGCGAGTTAAGTTGCACACCGGGAAAACGGGGGGGTGGGGGCGAGAGCGAGAGAACGCCGCTATCTCCAATCCCCCTCTAGTCTCCCCTCGTTTTTTTTTCTTCGTGAATTTTTCTCCCGGGCTCTACTATCTGAACGCCTGGAACAGGCTACTACGCTACCGGGCTATGCTATCGGTTAGCGGGATGAACAGTTTCCATGAACACTGCCGCTTAGCAGATACCAGCTGAAAATCGCAGTGTTTGAAAGGAATTTTTTATAGTACTTCATCACTGAAATGCTTTCATTGCAATAGTAGCTACATAACGTATAAGTATAAACATTATCCTAAAAGAAAAACGCAAGATTCTCGATTGCTTTATCTCAGCAAATGAACAAATTCCTTCACGTTCGGGTCGGGTGCGCCCCAAAACAAGCGTCATCGAGTAGACCCGGTGTAACCACTCGAACTGTTGGGTAATCGAACGCAATCGAACCAAAGAAATTTGCGTGAGAGTTCGATTCAAGTTCGTTTTTTCCGAACTCAATCCAACCTATCGATCTTATGATCGAACTTTCCTTTTACAGGGGCACCCAGCGTCAATAATTACGAGCCGCAAGGTCGATTTTCGTGCACGCACCAGGGATCCTTAATTTTCATGGACAAACAAACTGGACTCAAGTAACTACAAGGCGTTAGTCTTGACACATTCCCTTGCGCACCTCAGGTGTGCACATTAATCGCTTTCTGTCAGTTCATCTGTTAATAATTCATTTTAGGACAGGACACAAATTTGCGTCAAATATCAGAGCTTGTCTTCTGAGCGCCGAATTTATACCATCGGAGCGAGATATTTTAACTCAGCTATGGTTCTCGTCAAAATCGCTTAATGAAAATAGTTGAATTCATGGTTGGTGTTAAAAAAGGGTCTTGTTGCAAGTCTTGGAAAAAAAAGGAATATTTTTTTCGTTTCTTAAGCGAAAGGCAAAATCTAGCGCTTTATGAAGGACGAATTCGAACCCTCCAAAGTAATAATTATTCGGTACGTTACCTGGTAAGTTGCATATTGTCGCCGAAATGGTTTCAAAAGTTCAACGTGAAGAGTTCTGGATGTTATTTCGCATTATGTCCGAAGAACAGAAACTGTGTTCGCCGATATAAGGTAAGAGAGAACTTTATTATTTAAAAGGTAGAGGAGCAGCTTGTTATGGCTCTCGCATGCGGAGTACGAGCACATCGGTGAAGCCGGTTTGACGACACTGAGGAAAACTGAGGAAAATATTTACTTACCTTTGGTATTGTGTATATCCTCGATCACTATACAATAACGCACAAATATTATAATTCAAAGGGCATTTACAACACGGGCCAAAAGAGCCGTGATCCCGCCAAAATGCTCGAACCATCTAACAGAGTGTAAAAAGGGGACTGGTAGGCAACACACGACTTTTACCTCGTGCCAAAATGCTGCTTGTTCCAAAAATTGTTTTCTCTGGTGGGTATATTATATTCTGGGTTCTACTCTTTGAATGAGTAAATGTGAATTTTGCCGCTTGTTTCTTACTGAGAGGTCATGACAAGCTTATTGATTTTCTGCGGTTATTGTTTCTGGTCGGCATGATTTGCCTTCTGATGCAAGAGCACTTTCTTCGACCTCTTTTGAAACGTAAATCTCTTCCTTTGCGGCTAAATAAGAGTTTTAGGTTGTTTATTCTTCTCCAAAGTGCCTCCTGGATCTGAATAGCTAAAGGCGATATTCTTTTGTCCGTGAATGTGATGGTTTCCTTCAATTTATGTCACGCTGGGCCCAGCTCGTTTAGTATTTACTGCACGATGTTAAATTTTCGCCGAAAGTGATTTACAGATCCAAATTTCGAGGAATGGATTATAGGAACGCATTTTGTGAAGAGAGATTTTTTAAGTAAAAAGAACTCGGATCCTTAAATCGATCGTTTTTTAGCTAGCCAATTGCAGTTTTCATATTCTGTGTTAGTTTGGATGATTCAGTGGATTATTTTCTCCGCTCCCTCTTGGGCTTACAGGCGGCGCGCCCAAGTTTAATAGGTGAAGAGAGATTTTTTTCAAGGGTAAAAAACTCGTAGCTTGAATCGATCATGTTTTACTATCTAGCCAATTGCAGTTTTCATGCGCTATGTTAGTTTGGATAATTCAGTAAATTTTTCTCTCCTCTCCCTCTTAGCTTACAGGTGGCACGCCGAAGTTTAAAGACATTTCCAAAAAGAAATTGATCTAAAAATTGATCGTGAAGTTCATGAAACTAAACTAAACGTAAATTTATACAACGATGTACAGAGCACCAATCTATGTTAATTTTATTAATTTTACGTATCTGTTTTAACACAAGGGCGTGACGTCAATAGGAGGTCACACAGGTCCCGATTGTAACGCTAGGTATCACTTCAGAATAAAATTGGTTGAAACGTGACTTTTCGTGTGTCTTACATGACGGGGGAATGTTGGGAGACTTTTTGTGATGGTTTTACATGTAGTACTAACCCCTATGAAATCCTGGACGCTGATTGGTCGAGAGTTAATTAATTCAGTCACGTGTTTGAAATACTTAACGAAGCTTGTATCAGAAAAAATGCTAATTCTCGGCTTGCACTGTCACGCAATGAAAAATAAAAATGCAAACCATTCAATACAGAAGGACTAGAATCTGGGAAATGAAAAAAGACAAATCTACAAAAACCCTTGCCAAGAATCAGGTCTGTGAAATATTTCAAATGCGAGATATTGGGAAAAACGGTTTACCTAAATTTATAAAGCTTTATATGGAAACGCCACGTTGGTGTCCCTTTCAGGAACACCAATATGGCCGCCCGATACCAACAGAAACATCTGTTTTCGAGTTTTCCTACTAATGCGTGAATTCTTCACTTGAGAAACTCATAAAGATTACAGTAATATTTATTCTGAGACAAGGAATGTTTAGATTGTAAAATCTCCCAAAATCTGTAATGTTTTTAACCCACATAAGAGCGTTCCCGGCCGCCAGCGAAATGCCGCGTAACGCAAAAGCCTGGAAATTCAACCGTCCTCTCTCGCAAAGCGAAGAACCTTTTCGAACCCAAAATTTGTTTATGTAAAGGTGTTTAGGTACTGTAATACCTCGTGGAAGTAGAAACTCGGAAGAATCGATAGTTTCTTAGTTTGAT
>OZ037785.1:27248803-27288803 GCA_964035525.1 Porites cylindrica
CAGATGCATTGCCACTTGCGCCTGGCTGTTTATGCTTGCTGCGTGTTGACGAGCGACGAGAAAAAGTTTTATATATATGATACTGAGCAAAACCGTGGAGCAGTAAGCGACAATAAGCAAAACCACTTCTCCAACTTTAAAATACCAGAAGACACATATGAAAATGGTAGCCAGGGAAAAAGTCCACGACGCAAGTACCACGGTGATTATTCGCTTTGTAGTGACTAGTTCATTGTATCTAAGATGCAAATAAATTGCAAGAAACCTATCCACTCCGATGAAAGTCACCGCCATTAATGAGCAACCAGTTAACGAAGCTTGTATCAGGAAAAATGCTAGCAAAGTTTCATGAACGTTCTCGCAGCTATAATTTTGCCGAACTTTTGAAATTACGGCGATGTAGAGTGGATGACCTAGTACCCCAGTGGTAAGGTCTGTTATCGCCAAGCACCAAAGCAGAGTTTTTGTTGACGAAGGAATAGATGAAGTTTTTCTCAGCGCAGAAATTAGGCTCGCGTTTCCAAAAACCGCGGTCACCATGAGAAAACCATTAAGGACACACATTACAATATATAGCGGGTAAACTTCCTCAGGTTTTCCATAGTACTTCATCAAAACCTCATTGCAAAGTTTGAGTGATGCTGCCATTTTAACTTCTGCATACGCAGCGTCCCCTGACTTACAAGGTGGTGATCTTGCGCATCAAGTAGCTTTTACGTGGTTGACGTTCTGAAGGTAATTTGTACAAGGAGAATAAAAAACTTTCTTAATTTTCTTATTTTACGTAAAGCACATGAAATTAGCACCTTTGGTCGTCATTTGACTGACAAATTAGCTCAGCGATATAATTTTTCCAATAGCTTGATTCTCTAATAGTAAAACAAATACAGTCCTCTTGAACAATTAATATTGATAAAGTTAAAAGAGTCCAGAATAAATATTGTACGAAAGTTATGTAATGTCAGTTTCATTTCTATTAAGACAATCATATCGTATTTCTTGGAGAGAGCAACGAGATGGAAGTGCTTGACAATCCTTGACTTGGTAATTTTGTTTTTTCTTTGAGGTTGACTGCTAAAAGGCACTGAAACAAAGTCAGCACCACTCTGTGGTTTGCACGCTTAGCCTCCAGGCAGAAACCACTAAAAATTTAAATGAATGTATGTACGTGGCATAATTTGAATTGTCGGGTTTTTTATAATTTTATACCAAAACAACAATCCTCTATATTTCATAACGTAAGTTGAATTATAAATTTTTTTTAGCTAAAACTGCCTGAAGGTACTTTACTACTTATCTAACATCTCAGTCGCTGATCATTTGGCATCATTACTGAGTACAAAGAAAAAACCAGTTGGTCTGAGTCTAAAACGACATGTTATTAAACGCTACTTGTGGCCCCAAGGTCAAAAATAGAGGAAATAAATCACCCAAATAGGAATTAGTTAAAAGATGATACCGACAAAACCGTCAATTAAATAACATTAAACCAACAGAATTAAACATTTTAAACTATGGGCTAACTGCTCACTTTTCTCCTGTGATATTAAATGGGAGATAATTCCGCTACAATGTTATTTAGCGTTGCTTAATAATTAAAAGCAAGTGGCGGCGAGCATCTCGTGATGGAAAACAAGTAAAAAAAATTTGACCAATTAAATAATTCTGTCTACTCAATCGGCTTCTACTTAGCTTTTCGGCCTTTGTTTTCATTGTATTTTTCAGTAAGTTAAGGTGTGTTGTCAGAACTGGCCGGGGTAAAACGTTTCCTGATAATTTGCACAAATAAAAAAACCACATTACATGAAGTCCATAAATTGCCTCCTATGAAATGTCATTTTCAATCTTTATTAAAAGGCAATGAAGTACGATGAACTTTTTCAAAGAAGAAATCCAACACTTGCATACTATGTTGGTTGTATTTATCATATAAGTTAAGTTGAGGCATAGGAACTCCAAAACTCCTGCACTGGAACAGAGTTATATACTTCTGCTTGTATTTACTGTCATTTTATGGGCTTCTGTACCCATGATTTAAAACATTTTTAAATGAGAATTTACGGTGGAAGTTTTTGGTTATTTAAGGCCCTAGAATCAGTCGGGATTTCGCAATGCACCGTAACGTGGCAGTTGTATTTTAAAATCCTCTTAAGCCTCCTTAACACAGAATTGTCGTTTCCTTCAGTCCCTAACCCAAGTCCTTCGACACACTCAAAGTAATTAAAATTTTTTAATGCACGAAAGATACATTACTGAACTATCAAGAAAGATTGCAAATAAACACGAACAGCTAGTTTTATTAAAACCGACATGCAAGGCAGAAAAATGACAGCTAAATAAATGAGGTCATAAATTGCCCTTGGCAAGCATTCCATGCTTGAAAGCCAATCCGTTTAAGTCCCAGACAAAATGCACTAAAAAACCTTTGATGCCTTATCACTATCTGATGGATTTGAAAAAAAGAAAAAAACAACCTTCTATAGTTGTTAAAGCTAAAGGAGGCTCTCGACGACGAGTTACACCCAGGTTTCCCGCCAGCATTATTTTTTTCTACGTAGGACTAAGCCGGAGTAGTTGCGACTTTTTGATGTTTGTCTGCTGAACGTGTAACCCGAAAGAAGGCTTCATCTGATTTATGGAAAAAATAACTTTTAAAATAATTCTTAACGTTTTGACGAACTTCCCTCATTTTCCAACCAAACACCAGAGGGTTTAGCGATGAATTGAGCATCATTAAAACTGTTGTAAGTTGAACAGCTCCCTTCATCGTTGTACTCAGCCGTACATGGCTAACAAACAACACAGTTAAGACGATAAAATAAGGACAATAACACAGCAAAAATACAACATATACATAAAATGTTTTGATGGCCAAGTTTTTGCTCCGAGTCATGCTTGTGAAATTTGACAAATGTATTGCCACCTGCGCTTGGCTGTTTATGCATGCTGCGTGCTGACGAGCGACGGAAAAGAGTTTAATGTATATGATGCTAAGTAAAAGCGTACAGCTATAACCAAAAATTAGCAAAAGTGTCTCCCCAGCCTTAAAATACCAGAAGACAGAAATGATAGTGGTAACTAGTCCGAAAATCCACAACGCAAGTACTACGGTGACCGTTCGCTTTGGAGTTACTAGTTCGTTGTATCTAAGATGCAAGAAAATTGCCAGAAACCGATCCACTCCCATTAAAGTCACTGTTGTAAATGATGCGGAAAGTAACAAACCTTCTATCATGAAAAATGAAAATAGTATTACATGGATATTCTCACAACTATACTCTTGCCGAATTCCTGACATGACAGCGATGTAAAGAGGATGGCCCAGGAAACCAGTGGCGAGATCTGTTAGCGCTAAACACTGTAGTAGAATTCGCGTTGACAAAGGAATTGATGAAGTTTTCTTTAACGCGAAGATTATACTTATATTTCCCAAAACCGAGGTCAAAGAGAGAACACCATTAAGAACACACATAACCAGATATAGTGGGTACACGTCCTCTGGTTTACCATAGAACTTCTTCAGAACTTCATTGCAAAGATTGAATGTTACTTCCATTTTCAGTCCGCTCTACGATGAATAGCAAGTACCTTGTTTCTGTCTTACAAAGAAAAGAAGTCCCATTACCCGCAGATGACATAGGTGAGACTTAATGAGAAAATTGGCACAAGAGGCAATATAATGTTTTTAGATTAGCACTTTTTCGTTTTGGAGTGGCAATTAACACACTTGTCAGGGGCGGATCCAGGATTTTTTTAGGAGGGGGTGCACTCGTCTCTTGCTCTACTTCAACACCAATAAACCACATAGTTTCTTTTTTTTTGCAGAATAGCAGTTGTATTAGAAAACCGTCATCTCAGGAAGGAGGGGGGGGTGCGCACCCCCTGCACCCTCCCCCTCGATCCGCCCCTGCTAGTCTAATTGTTCAAATGTTTGATTCTAACTCGTCAAACGCACAGCTCGGCCCTTGAAGCACTTGACATGTCGCAAATGATTCTGAAATGACTCCACAAAATGAATTATTTTACCGAAGTCTATGAAGAATAATAAGCTTACTTGTATCAGCATACAAGTGTTCCTGTTTAGTTTTTTTCTTTTTGATCTAAGACTACAAATTGAACTAAATTACTTGGCCCAGTGGCACTAGCTGAATATCGCTTTAGTTCTCGTGTCCTTTTCATTAATTTTTGTTATTACCAAAACATAATGACACATGTTCTAATAAAAAGCAACAATATCTAAACTGAGGGGCAATCAATACTGTAGCATGAAAGTAGAATGAAAGTTGAAATTCAGAAACAGTGCTTTGTAACTGACAGGTAATAATTCTCTGAATACATAAGAGGGATATTATGGTCAAATGATAATGACGCTGTGAATCGTAGCACCTGATATTAAAATAATTATTGCTGTCTTTTGGGCCTCTTGCTGCCTTGAATTATATCCCTCCTGAGCAAAACCTTAATGCTTATTAGTATACCTGCAGGGAGCTGTGATGTTTGCTGTTGTCGCGTGAGTTTTTCTGATACTGCTTCTCCCAAAAATTCGCTCCTGCAATTCTTAATTTAGTATTTACGAGGCTGACTGAACGGAAAGAAGCAACCATTTTGATTTTTCTCCAGCTTCTTAGATTTATATTATATAGTGAACAAATCAGAACTTCCTTTTTTACGCTCTTCATTCAGTCTCAGGGTTTTCTATCTAGTCTTGACTAGCAATAATGTTTTTACTCACGAAATTATTGTTAGCATCGCATCACTTTATTGTAAAATATATTTTCATTTATTTATCAAGTATTTGTTAATATGAACTCAGAGAAAAAAAAGGCGCAAAGCCCAGAACGTTCGGTTCTTATGCAAAATTAAACCACTGACATTTTATTATTCCAAAAAGCGAAAAATACGTTAAATGGTACTTCTACACTCGTTGCTCATCCACTTTCTTTTTTGATCATCAACAAAACCGACGAAAGACGTTTTATTGAACAGTTGGTTACGAATGAGGAAAACGAAACATATGAACTGAGCGATGTGTCTTGTGACAATCAGCCAATTTTTACTAAAGACAACACCAACCTTTTTTCTCTTTAATTCGAAGAAACATTTATTTTTTCTCTCTTGATTTGCAATATAATCCATTTTATGCTAACAAAGCAGTTCAAACAAACATAAAAAAAAAATTTTAAAATTTCAATATTAAAACCGTAAAAGCAAACTAGTATGACAGCCCAATGAATTACTTTTGGCAAGCAAAGCTTTTTCTAATTAACTAATAAAGATTCAACCTGCTGTATCGTTGCGGTATGATCTAAAAACCAGTGATGTTTTCTCGTTAGGTAAATTCTTTAGTTGGCCTCCTGTGAGATTAAAATGAATTTGTCAAACATTTTCTTGAATATCAAAGCATGATATGTTAAGAAAAAAATAGAAACTGTCAATGAGTGAACTTTTGAAAGCTAAGTCAGCTAGTTCTTAAGTCGTTAATTTTTCATAATGTCATTGGAAGCAACCAGTTGAATCAGGGAAAATGGTTTTAGCCAGTAGTGAGAATTTGCCAGATTAAAAAGGAGTTTATAAGACAATGTTGTTCAACAACAAAATACCAGCAAAAATCCTATCTTTATCCTAAAGCCGACAATAATACCGAATTCCGATCAAACCATTACTACACGTAATAATTTCATGCACATGTCATTTTAAAACGTTTGATATTAAAGCGCGCTTGTCCCTAGAGAGGGACGGTCCCTATAATGGCGGCTCATAATGGGGCAGGGGAGAGGGGTCCACCCTGAAAAGGGTTACCTGTTTCAAGCGTCATAAGCATGATAAGGTAAAACAAACGAAATTGGCGAATCGGTGACGAATTTAAAAATATATTTACTTTCTACTTTTGGAAGAAATGAACGTGGAGTCAATTAAATTTAAGTTTAAATTTGGCATTTGAAATGATATTTGCCTTCATAATCGTATTTCGTAGTGCAATGGACAGGCACTCCAAACGTGAAGTGGTTTTCTTATACCCATTACCACTGGCCAATTAATTAAGATTTAATTTCAGAAAAAAAAAATGATCAGGGTTGACTTACAAGCACAATTTTATTTCACTCGGTCATTCTACGGAAATGTTGGGGCTTCTTTTCACTCCCTACTTGTACAAAGCTATCGATCATTGATCACCAGAAACTGCTAGTGAAACTACAAAATCTTAATGTCTCTAAATTGCCTTTGCCCTGGTCCCAAAGCTATCTGACTGACAAAAACAACGCGTCCGAATCAACAGCTTACTCTTCCCTAGATCAAACATGGAGGTCCACATGGCTCTATCCTAGTGACCCTTCTGTTCAACCTCTTCAAGTGTTCTACATTAAAGACCTTCTGTCAGTTTGTAACACTTTCACTGTTTTAGATGACTCTATGCATTTAACCTGAGATCAGGCTCTATTTTCGTTTCGCTTTGAAAATTACATTCCGGCGGGCAAGACGAAACCAAAAGAGAGCCTTACAAACCTTTAACGAATGTCTGCCGCCCACTTTTTTGATTGATTGGCATTTGCCGAATCAGCCAATCAGAATAACTTCCGTTGCTTGTTTTTCTAGTATGCAAATTTTTCACGCGTGGGAAAAATGCAGACTGGCTGACTTAAAAAATAGCTTTTATCTGTTAATTTTTTCAGCTAAAAATAAAACAGTCAGCACAATCACATTTAACTTCTTGCGAGATTAAGGGAGATCTCGAAGGTTACTTCTGTTGGCGTAGAAGGTAAAACGTTTTCGAAGAGACGGCGACCCGATCTTCTACTAGTTTTATTATTTTGGCTAGGCGCTCTGGAATTTAAATACTGAAATCTCCATTTTTCCGTTGCCTTGATATTTTCCTCGGCAATTTCCCCCCATTTTCAGTACATAAATCTTTAAAAACAAAAGCAAACAGCCAACGAGCGAGGACACCAGTTTTCTTGGTTTATTTTTAACAAAAAGCGTAGTCAAGCAACCAGTCTGTGAACACTGAAAATTCCTTGAACAGCGATGCGATATTTTTCGTCTAATACTTCACAGTTGGCGATTGAGGTTTCTTTCGCAGTGAGCCTCCGCTTGCGTACCCTGTTGAGAGAAGTCATTCCCGGTTAAACGTTCAAATGAAACCAGTTTTAAGATGGACAGTATTTTGATTTCCACCCGTTTGTTGGTAAATCAAAATGCACCTTGTTAGCGGTCAACAACTTGCAGAGGGATTCAACTCCGCGATACACTCACTTTCCGTAAATAAAGCAAATCCTGAGAAGATATGAACAACCACATGAATTTTCTGAATTTCCATGGCACATATTAAGGCATATTTTCCTACCATAAGACCATAAAACAATAAAAAAAAAAGACAGCAAAATCGATCCTTCTCTCCACCGACGACGGATCATTCACGAAAACAACCACGCGAGGAATAAGCGCTTTCAACTTCCGGCGTTTCCGACAGCCAATCAGCGTTACGGCCAAAATCTGGCCGTAACGAGCACAAACTTGTAATAGTTTGTATCAGGCCCAATTTCAGCGGTAGCCGTCAGAGAGAATGTATGAGAACCGCTCAAATTGGGTCTGATCTCAGGTTACTATGCATTATGCAATTAACTTTAAAATAAGGATGTTAATGTAGGACTTGAAGAACAACGACTGGATTTAAGTCGCTTTTCATCCTCTTGTTGTTTGTGAAAATAAAGTTCTCATAAACCTTCAAAAGACCAATACTGTCTGTTTGGCTCTTACAAGGTGCTGGAGCAATTGGCCATACCATCCATAATTAATGTTCCTAGAAATTGCCCGTTGTTGACTCTGTCAAGTACCTCGAAGGCTTTTTTATTGTTCGTCTGTGTGGTCAGGCACTAGCAAATTGAACATTGCTACTGAAACTTCAGCTAGTTCAGAACTTTGCCGTTAGACTTTTAGGGAAGAGAAAATACGGTCACATAACGCCAACACTCAAAGAGTTTAAGTTTCTTCCAGTACTTGAATCTTTCGGGCTTAGGAGACGCTGTTCAGATGTTCAAGTGTATGCAATCAGGCACCAACTTACTTAGCAAACATGTTTAAAAAGAGATCTGAAAGTCACAAGTCCACTAACAACAATCTTACTCTCCCCTTGTGCAGCATTAGCACATTTAGTACCAGTTATCCCCAATTCGTCACGCGTAGACACATTTGAACATAGTTTGAGAAATCATTTTCACGCAAGTTTTCTTAGTAATGAGGTACCGTAGAGTTTCGAACGGTAGCGGGCTCCCGTTACTTTGAGCGTTGTGGCATTTCTAAGACTGTGTTTTTCTCCGAAGCGAACGGCTTGGAAACTAAAATTTGATAGCATTTTGTTTTGAATGAGGGTATGGGCATGATTTTCAATTGAACAGGCCTAGCGAGCGTAAAAATTGCATTCAGTCTGAGGATTAATGAGAAAGGCGCAATTTTATATATTTAGGCATGACAAACTTAAAGGGACCATTGGTACGTAGAAATAACATCTCATAGGCATGGAAAAAATGAGGTCATACCCTCGCTGCCCAAAACTGACCTACAATCTTGGACAAAATAAATGGAAAACCTAGACCCCCCCCCCCCCGCTCCCCCCCCCCCCCCCCAAATCAAGGATGGGAAAATGGCGCGTTTTTGCTCTTCGTGCGCCTTCATCCTTGATTTGGGGGGATGGGGATTTGCTGTTCCATTTTATTTTGTCCAAGATTGTAGCTAAACTTTGGTCCCAGATCTCTCGCCGGGCTGATGTTTCATTTCCAGTTTTTGCTCGTCCGGCTTGGCATGCCGGGTATGCCGATCGTGAAACCATTTGGGTTTGGCATGCGCGGCATGCCGGGCATGAAATTGACATGCATTCCCAGCATGACTGATTTTGATGTTCGCTCCAGCATCATATCATAACAGTCACCGGAAGCATATAACCCATGTTTCTGCATTCCCATAATCGCCAAATATATCTCAGGGGAGCTTGAAGTTGCGGGTTTCATGCCTGGCAATAAATGCAGATTTCAACCAAAAAAAAGTTATATTTGTCATAATGTATGTCGTGATCGACTGGCAAAACTGAAGACAGATCTAAGTTCTTGATGACGCTGGATTTATTTAGAAAGCACAAGATAACAACTGCATTCATGAAAAAAAAATGGAATACTTCACTTGTATTCAAAGATCAATTAATGCTCATATGCATCCTTTCGTTGTTTTAAAATTGTGTCCTCTAAAGTGAAAAGGGTAGGTCAGGTTCTTTTCCAATTTAATGACCTGCTCTTACAGTTATTGAAAATAATATAAATCGGCCGGCCTGTGCAAAACAATCCGTTTTTTGTATCTGATAATGCTTTATATGCTCTTCTTGACGGCCTTGATCAAGGTTAGACAAAGATCGGGTGAAAAGTTGTGATTACGAGTTGAAAAAACAATGTTGACTTAAATAAAAGAGATCTCTTGACTGTGGAGAAAAAGCTGTTCTCGACTAGATGACAAATCTCGGCTCTTCACTGAAAATTATCAATTCGCCCTCGTTTTGAACTCTATGTTGGTACAGTTGGTGATATTTTTTGAGTAGGAAATAAGTCCATCTTTTCAGGGAGGCACTCAGTAATATCAAATCCCGGGTATGGGTAATGCATTTTCTGCGCATGCTTAAATGCTTAAATGCAGTTCTTCCGGGATCCCTTTAGATAAAACTGCTCAGTATCACACAATTCTTATCAATATAATCGGCATACTCGAAATGATATGATGACCTGAGATCAATGAGAGTAAATCAGAAAAACGTTACAAATTAGTTGTTGCGGATGATGATAAAAATAGAAATACATGCGAAACAAATCGAAAAGATAGTCCATATTCCAGGGACGCCCAAAGACAGTTGTTGGCTAAGCATGACACTAAGATGAGGTATTGGAATTTTTTTGTTTTCATTTCTAATTTGGTGGCAAAAAGAACTGTGAAAGAGTCACGTTACCAGCTCGATATCGAGGGTAATTAAAACATCCGAACTTATCGATCCGATCCGATCGTGAACTCGATTCACGACCAGCGCATAAAGCTCTATACCACCAACAACCTAACTAAACCTTCTTGCAACGGTCAATTAAGACGGACCCAAAACTACACAAAACGGCATAATGCAATGATAGTTAGGTTAGCCAGCGAACATCACTATCTAGTCTCCTTCAGTTTCTTTTCTTCCATTCAACCATCTGTGTGTTAAATGCTACAAAAAGCAGGAAGTGAAAATCCTTGAGCCAGCTGAATGTTAACGGCGGAACACCCTTTCCGGTTAGCTCAGTCTAACTGTTTTTTTTTTCCGTGTTTCTAACTGTTATGGACATTATCAGGATTTTCTTTTAGGGAACAACAACTTGCAAACTTTTAAGTAAGACAGACACATTACCTTTAAAAACGATTAAGGTTGTAAACAAATATAAATGAGTGAGCTTTAATTGACAGCTATTTAAAATACTTTTGGCAAGCATAAATTACTGCAACTTTTAAGTTTGTTGAGCATTGAAACCAAGATATATTTTCTTTTGGTTGTTGCTGTTGTTGTTTTTGCTCTAAAGTGCCGGTGACTTCAATGTCAGTTACTTATCTTAAATTTTTATCAACTGTTTAAAAACACACGATTACTTTCAGTAATTACGAGATTAAAAAATATTTCATGTTAAATTTAAAAAACCTGTTTTGGCAAGCAAATAGGTCACTGTAAGACTTTTGTGACTGAAAGATCTTCACTAAGATATACATTTTATTGAAAGTGTATGTAAGCTCGTTGATTCTTAAAACTTGTGAAGTGCGTACTTAGGGATCCAATGTGCTTACTAGTTAAATGCCGGAAAGAAATGCAAACTTTCGATTATAAAGTATCTTCTGCTTTCCAAAACATGAAATTTTTGAAATCATTCTTAACGATCTGTCGAACTTCCTTCATTTTCCAACCGAAAACGACTGGATTTAACGATGAATTGAGCAGCATCACAACTGGTGTAAGTTGTATGGCTCCCTTTATCGCTGCATTCGGCTGAGGAATCGCTAGCAAAACAGTTAAAGTGATTAGGTACGGACAATAACACAACAAAAATACAAGATATACGTAAAAGGTTTTGATGGCTAAGTTCTTGATTCGAGCCATGCTTGTGAAACTTGACAGATGCATTGCCACTTGTGCCTGGCTGTTTATGCTCGCTGCGTGTTGTCGAGCGACAAGAAAAAGTTTAATGTATATGATGCTGAGCAAAAACGTGGAGCAGTAAGCAACAATAAGCAAAACCACTTCTCCAACTTTAAAATACCAGAAGACACTTATGAAAATGGTAGCCAGGGAAAAAGTCCACGACGCAAGTACGACGGTGATTATTCGCTTTGTAGTGACTATTTCATTGTATCTAAGATGCAAATAAATTGCAAGAAACCTATCCACTCTGATGAAAGTCACCACCATGAATGAGCAAACAGTTAACGAAGTTTGTATCAGGAAAAATGCTAGCAAAATTTCACGGACGTTCTCGCAGCTATAATGTTGCAGAATTTTTGAAATTACGGCGATGTAGAGTGGATGGCCTAGTACCCCAGTAGTAAGGTCTGTTATCGCCAAGAACCGAAGTAGAGTTCGCGTTGGCGAAGGAATAGATGAAGTTTTCCTTAGCGCAAAAATTAGGCTTGCGTTTCCGAAAACCGCCGTGACCGAGAGAAAACCATTAAGGACATACATTACAATATATAGAGGGTAAACTTCCTCAGGTTTTCCATAATACTTCATCAAAACCTCATTGCAAAGTTTGAGTGATGCTAACATTGTCATCTTCTCTATCTGCAGCAGCCGGTCTCTTCTGACTTACCAGGTGGAGATCTTCCGCACTTAATAAATGACTTTTAATTAATTATACGTGTTCGTGTGACGTTTGGAAGGTAATTTATACAAGAATTATAATAAAACTTACTAAATGCTGTTAGTTTACGTTTACACATAACAGGAAATTAATTAGCCGGCTTTTAGTCGTTTTTGATCGTCGAAAAATTACCACACCGGTATAATTTTTAGGATCAAAAGTAGGTTGAGTTTGATCGTCCGGGTGAACGTAGTGCTGAAGAGGGCTGTTCTTGTTGACAGTGACTGACGTTTCGACAACCTTTGCGGTAGTCATCTTCAGAGTCAAAGTGACGGTTGTATGACGTCAGTTGATGGTATTATACTCCGGTTATTGATCTGGTTGGTCAATTACGTCGCGATGTTATTCGTCGTCTGTCAGTTAAGCCGTGATGTCATTGGCTATGAAGACTCGTAATAAGTAATTGGTGCGTTTCGATCCTTCTATTGTCACAGTTAAACAGTCGTCTATTGTTAGTCAAATTGTCAGTTCTCCAGTCGTTCTCTCGTAGTTAGTTTTGCTTGATCTCGTCAATAAGTCGTTTGTACGGCGCTGGTAACTGTTGGCTACGATTCAGTGGCGTTTGTTCTAAGTAAGTAAACCAGCTTTCTAAAGTAGGACGTTGATAGTAGTCTGTAGCATACGTTATACATATCGCAGAGTCCCAGTCAATTTGATGTTTCGTCTTTAAATGGTGCTCAGCAATGTGATTGTGGACGTCACCATTCCTCGTCGCTCGTTTGTGTTCGGTCAGTCGCGTTTTTAGAATGTTTAATTGTCCTTATTTTTGAGAAATTGTAAATGTAGAGACTAGGAATGTGTTCGAATAACTTGAACTACTTGCAAAATAAGACATCACGTCTTTACCACATTCGACGCACGTATAAGAAATGTAAAATGTAAAAATAATAATGTTCTAGAAGTTTTGAAATCCTCGAAATATATTTCGCTCTTCGAGCCTCGTCATGTTTTTTTCATGTAAGATGCACTAAAATAGTCTGCGTGTTCGCCAGTGTCATGTAAGCCAACAGCCAACAGCCAACAATTGGATTGAAGTTAACAGGTGTTTTGGGTCAGATATTCATGATCTGGTGGGATAAAATGATTTTTAAAACTTGTGAAGCGCCTACTTAGGGATCCAATGTGCTTACTAGTTAAATGCTGGAAAGAAATGCAAACTTTCGATTATAAAGTAAATTCACCGTTCGCGACGTGGGAGTCTTCCGGACGTTTAGTTCCATATTATGTATCCCCGTAATTTATATCTATTCTCTTCTGTTCCTTAGATATATGGTGCAGCCGATAAGAAAAAGATTTACAACCCTGTCCTGCTTTGAAACAAGCCGCATTTTATTATTTTACCTGAGTGTATTTCTACGTACCCACACTGGCAAACCAGCCTCTGATCAGAAAACAAAATTTGCAAAGTTAACAAACCTTTTACTGATCGCTCTGTTCCGGGCTCTGTTTACCTTATGTAAAGTTAGAAATATCTGCAAATAGCACCTTACCGGTGACCAAAGCACACAACATCAAATGAGGCAAATTTTTTGCTAAAAATGCCAGCTTAATGCTCACCAAGAGAGGATAAAGGGAACAGAGAAGGCATCCCCCATACACACCCTATTCCACAGGTAATTCGTCTCGAGTTATTTTTAAGACCACAGATCCTAAGGGGGATTAGACAACAGCCAATCACATAGCGCAAATGTGTTCCGCGTGGATGAACCACGCTCAGAGCCACGCGTCCTTCACGAATTGATGCAGAAAAAAATGGCGGAAGACGCGGAGAGCGATATTGCTATTCGCTTTGTCGACGAAAACGACTAAAGAGAGATTTCTGCTAAAGCTGTGTCAGCGAAACGGACATTAAGAAAGAATCGCCCTTCCTCTCTTGTATAGAGCTAGCAGTACAGCAGGGAAATCCTTAACACACTGAATATTCTCTCAGGATTTACAGTTTGAAGAGAGCAATTTCTGGTTTGATATTTATTCTTTTATTAGTCTTTTATTATTCAAAAAAAATAACACTTGGCGTCCTACTTGCTTTATTGTACAAACGACCGGTTTCAATAGACCGGTGAAATTTCTCATTTTATTAAACCACTGAGGTTACGACAACTTCTGGTTAAACTGATTTCACGGGTTGTCAAAGAGTCCAGCGATTCCCTTTTCCCAGGTGAGCGCCGACTCATTTCGCTTCAATATTCAGGAATGCTCTCGATCTCTTAACGCTTTCATTGCCTTTCGCCCGACATGTTTTGCACGGCGTTTAGTCTTGCGAAACCTCCACGACACATCCACGCAGCAAACGAGGTAACTTTATCCCGTTTCTAAAAATAACTCGAGACGAAGGGTGTGTATGGGGGATGCCTTCTCTGTCCCCTTTATCCTCTCTTGTGCTCACTATAAATAAGCTATGCTATTACCCTGCTCCAGGCGTTCAGATAGTAGAGCGCGGTGGTAAGTGGGGGGCGAGTTAAGTTGTACACCGCGAAAATGGGGGGGGGGGGGGGCACCGTTCTCTCCCCCTTTCCCCCTCTAATCTTCCCTAGTTTTTTTTTTCTTAGTGAATTTTTCTCCCGGGCTCTACTATCTGAACGCCTGGAAAAGGCTACTATGCTATCGGCTAGCGGGATGAACAGTCTCCATGAACACTGCCGCTTAGCAGATACCAGCTGAAAATCGCAGTGTTTGAAAGGAATTTTTAATAGACTTCATCACTGAAATGCTCTCATTGCAATAGTAGCTACATAACGTATAAGTATAAAGATTATCCTAAAAGAAAATCGCAAGATTGTCAATTGCTTTATATCAGCAAATGAACAAATTCCTTCGCGTTGGGCCGGGTGCTCCTCAAAACAAACGTTATCGACTAGACCCGGCGTAACCACTCGAACTGTTCGGTAATCGAACACAATCGAACCAAAGAAATTTGCGTCAGAGTTCGATTCAAGTTCGTTTTCCAAACTCAATTGAACCAATCGATCTCATGATCGAACATTCTAAAACAACACTCAAAATCGACAAGGACTTTGAAAAGTCTTTTTAGTGTGCAAAGAATCAGGAAAGCAGCAAAGAAATCACCGGTAAATCAGCAAAGAACCAAAAAACAATCCGGTGAAGCGAACAATAGATTGACTGTACAAAGGTGGAGACGTTCTGAACGCGCTGGTGCGATTGACGATGATTACCTACAAAGGACACTGTATAATTGAAAAAACTTTAACGAAGCATAATATTCACACTCACCCCGTAAAAAACACTGGATACTGTAGCTTCAAAGCCAACGACATCCAAGGGCTTTTAAGAAAATTAAATCCAGACAAGGCTACTGGTCCTGGTGGAATTCCCACTAGGGTCCTGGGAGAGCAGCGCCGAATTAGCCAGACCTCTTAGCTGTTTGTTTGAGTTACTCACACGGAGTTGGGCTGACAAGTGGAAAGTGACATTCGAGCCATCGAAGTGCAAGGCCATGACTATCTTAGCCTGCGTAGCTGGCGGTATTGTGTGGGTGCGAGATTAAAGTTTTGACGGCGGAGCCGTGTTCCAAAAAAAGGGAGTAGGGACGAGGCGGTATTTCTCGCGGCTTCGCCGCTCGTGACGGCTCCGCCGTCAAATCTCACTGGACTATATTACAACGGCTCCGCCGCCAAATCTCACTCGACTACTACACAATACCGCCAGCTACGCAGGCTATGACTATCTAGATCTCTAGATCATAGAAAGCGGAATCCAAAAAGGCGTGACCTGTTCTTCGGTAGTACCAAACTGGCAGAAAAGAACGATTCAGAAATTTTGGGCGTCACTGATGATTGCAAATTCACCTGGACCAAGCACGTTTCTAACATTGCTGCCAGGGGGGGGGGGGGGAGGGGGACTGCCATATATGGGCTATATAGGTATGTGCCGCTGTGAAGAGTATGGTTTTCAAGCAGTTTACTCTAGGATAGGGTATATAAATCGGAGCGTTTAGGTCTAGAATAGGATATCATTTTTCAGGAAACTGATCAGTTGGTTGAAGATGTTATCTAGACTAGGGATTGTGATATAAGGTTTTGTTTTGGCTAGACTACTGTGCTAGTGACCTCAGTAGTTTCTGGAAAACAGCTACTCTAGGATAGGGGGGATTTAGGGAGTTTACTTTAGTATAGGGTAGAAAAATTCAGCTGAACTAGCTCTGGTATAGGTTAAGGGTTCCAGGGTCCCAGCCGCACATCCCCACCCAGAAATTCCTAAAGTACTCCACCGGGCATCGCTGCAAGAGCGGGGCAGAAGCTTGGAGCTACGAAAGGTAGCTCACAAACTGACTAGAGAAGGAAGAGCCACTGTCTACAGGGGCCAGATGACTTGTTACAGCCACCCGAATTTATCGATGTGTGTACACCCTCATCCGGAAAAATTAATGAATCCGGAAAAATCACTATTAGTGTAAACCAAGGGTAAGGCAACAAGCTAGTAGTATCTCACTCCTGACAGGTTTTTATTTACAAATGAGTGATTTTTATACCACTGTTCGCGGCATTGTTTTTCCGAGAGAAGCTCCCGTAATCGTGCCCCTACTTCGTCAAGTGCGAACACAGGCCGAGGTGTAAAAAACGCTTTACTTTATACCATCCAGTTCGTTATTTACGTGCTATTTTGAAGATCTGGTCCAACCATGAACCGACATTGGGTGTATGTGGAAAAACCAAATGGCGTTGTTTTAGAAAAAAAATATTTCAAAAACGAAAGCAGAGTCAGATGAATTATGGCAAAATAATTATCTTCTATTTATTTGCTTTTTTGGTATTATTCACTTGTTTATTTATTTATTTTTTATTTGAGATTTTTTTTTCACCAGGTAAGCACGTGCATACCGTGCTTACTTTGTTTTTTGCGGGCCAAGCTGGATGAGCGCGTTGAATTGTGATCACAGGCGCCCCAGACGTAGTGTGTGTCAATAACATGGACAAAATGGGATGAGTCGTCCAATCTCCCATGAACTAAAATAGCCCAGACTTCAAAATATGACAAAAAAAAAGCTAACATGCCTTTAACTGAAAGTCTCCTTGTCTTTCCTGGCCGGTTAAAGAGGTCGTTAAAGTGACATTTTGTCGAGTTTTGCACGCGAAGGAACTGTCCAACAACATAGCAATAACCGCAAAAATTTAACATGATGTGCTATCGAAATTCTGCACGACTGAACATCCCTACGTGGTGGATCCTGAATTTGCTAATTTGCTAAGGAACAGGAATAGAATGAAGAAGGGAACTGTTAACATCGATCGAGAAAATAATGTTTTTAAGTAAGAATTATTTGAATGAATATAGAACAAATGAAACAATTTCGTATGTTCTCTGAGGGTGTTTTCTACTTCTGCCAATACAACAATCCTGGATCTACATAATTCTTCAGTTCATACGAAAGCCGAATTCGATAATTGCTACAAAACTTGGGACGCCGTCGAGACCAATGCACCTCGAAAACGCCCGTTGGAGAGTAAATCCGCTGGTAATCGGGCACTAAGCCTTCGATAGACACATAGGGAGGATACATTGTTACTCTACTCCTTTCACCACACGAATTTCAAAAGAGGCAGCGTAGCCTTTTGGTTAGACAGCTGGACTTCTGGGGAGGTTCGACCGTTTGGATTTGTTCTCGGTAATCCCGAGATTAAACCATCGGCCACGCGTGTAAATAGCCAACCGGTTCGCCTCCTACCAATTGGGATTCTTAACTCTTTATTGTTATTTTCCATTTAAATATATTTGTTTTATTATTCCTGAAGCCCCATAAGGGGAGAGGATAATTAAGTATTTAATTTTAATTTCATTTTTAATTTAACTTAGTCCTGTGTTTTTCTTAACCTCGTTCCCAATGCTTTTCCTCCTCCTTGCATAGCCCTAAGATACAGAAGAAGAAAATAATGCCTTGTAGCTGAACTCAGTACGTTTTAATTCATTTCTCTGCAGTTCAGGGTCTCTAGTATAAAACAGCATTTTGAACGATTTTAAAGTGGCAAATCAAATCGAAGTTTCCCAAGGAATGTCAACAGACCACACTGGTACCTCTTTCTGTACTAATTCAGCTAAAATTTTTCGAAAAAGCTTAAAAAGGAGAAATTAAATATTAATCGTTTGAAGTTATAAATAAAATTGTGTTTAAACTTTTTAACACCTGGATAGTTCTACGTCTTATTTTTAGAACTAGAATTTTGTTTATCATCAACTATATATCTACTACAACAAACGTGATCTGGGTGTGAATACGTGAACGCTATAGCACGAGCAAAAAATGAACGTATAACGGATGACAGAGATCTTCCCATCCTCTTCCCAGTCAGTTGGATCGGGAGAAAATGACTGCCCTCGGGTCTTTGAGGGTGAGAACGTCCTGATTTTAATTATTGGGTTGAGTGATTCATTCTGCAGTGAAAATGTCAGGTGCGATGTGGGAAAAAATGAGATAGATTCGTACCCTAAACGGGAGCCCATAACCGCGGTAGCACTAACCACATTTGAATGTCATGTCACTTAAAAATGCAAACAAACTAGTTGTAAAAAGCTTGGCGTTCAATAATGAGGCAGTTTTCTTAGCGACCAAAATCAGTTCTAGAAAATATACATGCTGTTCAGCCCTTCAGCTGGTTATTTTTTGACTTCCGGGTATGTCGTCACAGTATAATAAAGTACCCTTCCCTCTTCCGCGAATTCAAAACAGTGAAAATTTTTCTTTTACAGTGAAACCTGTATTAAACAAACACCGTATTAAGCAGACACCCTCTATTAAGCGGACAGTAGCCGAAATCCCCAAATTTATTTCCCCTATTTACTTTAAATGAAACCTTTATTAAGCGGACACCTCTATTTAGAGGACGCGGACACCTAAAAAGTACCTGAAATGGTCATTTCTATTGTTGCCAACCTGTATTAAACGGACACTTGTAATCAAATTCCACCACCCAAAATACCAGACACCAGAAATGCAAAAGATTGCCTCGAATTGCCACCCACAAATTTTTCAATTTTTACATTAAAAAACGTGACTTGACGAACTTATTTGATCAGTTTCACAGTACAGGATTGTTTTCTATTTCGTTTTGTTTGTATAGAGCTTGTTTCACTCATTTGATTTCTTCAAATTTGAGTTGCAATCCATGTTTATGGTACTATGATTAATTGGTTCACTTTGATAAAGAAATTAATGCAAACGTCTATTGTCATAGTCTCTGGGAGTATTAAAAACGCTTACACTGTTCATTTGAATGGCATTTGACACCTCATATGACGTTACATATCGAAACCTGTATTAGGCGGACACCCTGTATTAAGCGGACACTGCAGAATTCCCCGAAGGTGCTCGCTTAATACAGGTTTCACTGTATTTATGTTGTTTTTGGAAGATGGGCATTGAGATCGATCTTATTGCGCTCAGACGGAATTTGAGACGAGCATGTCTCGTGCTCAGTTTTCTCCGAAAACTAAGTAACATATGATTAATAATCTTATTCATTTATGCCAACAAACTTTTTGAAATCACTTTTGACGATTTGACGAACCTCTTTCACTTTCCACCCAAACACAACAGGGTTCAGTGATGAATTGAGCATAAGTAACACAGTTGTAAGTTGAACGGCTCCGTGTTTCGTGGCGCTTGGCCGAGAACTCGCTACCAAGACTGTAAAGGCAATTAAATACGGACAGTAACAGAATAGGAATACCACAAATACGTAAAACGTTTTGATGGCCAAGGCCTTGTTTCGAGCCATGTTTGTAGAACTTGACAGATGTATTACGACTTGAGCTTGACTGTTTATGCTCGCTGCGTGTTGGCGTGCGACGGAGAAAAGTTTAATGTATATGATGCTTAGTAAAAGAGTGGAACAGTAGCCAAGAACAAGCATAATTACCTCTCCAGCTTTGAAGAATCCAAAAAAGCACAGAAACGTGGAAGCTAAGCAGAAAATCCACGATGCAATTATTACAGTAACCACTCGCTTTGGAGTCACTTGCTCGTTATATCTAAGATGTAAGTAAATTGCAAGGAAACGGTCCACTCCGATGAACGTCAGTGTCATAAACGACGCGGCAATTAAGGAAACTTCTATCAGGAAAAACATCGATGTGATATAATGGATTTTCTCGCAGCTATAGTCTTTGCGAATTCCTGATATGACTGCGATGTAAAGAGGATGGCCTAACACACCAGTGCCCAGGTCTGTTAGTGCTAAACACTGCAACAGAATTCTCGTCGACGGAGGAATTGATGAAGTTTTCCTCAGCGCGGAAATTATAGTCACGTTGCCCAAAACAGCGGTTAGAGAGAGAAAGCCATTAAGAACACACATGATAATGTAAAGTGGGTACAGATCCTCAGGTTTTCCATAATAGTTTTTCAGAACGTCGTTGCAAAATTTGAATGTTACTTCCATTTTGAATTACAGATAACCGTGCCAAAGTCAAAGTTCAGTTTTGGCTGAATTGACTTGACGTTGATTGAATTGACGTGCTAAGTGACATACGGGGGATAATATGCTCAAATGCTTAATTCTCATTTGATTCGTTAGGAAGATATAGGCCTCCAATAGTGGCGGAAATATAGGAAGAGCCGTCTCCATCAAATATACAAAGCGGCTTGCCCACAAATGAGTTTTTACATTTACAATATGGATAGATAACGATAGTAAAGCCCGTAGGGCTTATCTACTTAACTCATTTTTGATGCAAGCCTTTCTGGTGTATTCAAGGATCCACACTCTCACTGACCACAACTGAGACATCCAACCCCCGAATGGTTTGAAATAAGTCAGAAGTATCTCCTAATTTGGAGCTGCTCTAAAACCTATTTATCTGTTCGGATGTCTAAGGAGAGCTTTGGTCGTCTCAAAAGTTTTACGTGGCTTTTTGGTCTCATCCGGTCGAAAATTCGAGGGCATGGAGTAGCTGTACTTTCATTAGATGATTTAGAGGACGTTTGTCTTTAAACCGAAATTTCAGGAGACCTCTTTTTAACAACAATAAAGACACCATCATGGAAATATTTCAGCAATAAAAAGAAAAAAGAAAAGAAACCTCTGAATATTTTCAGTAAGTTTGTACAAAAACTCCGAATATCTTAGACAAGTGGAACTTACGGTTATCAGAAACTGAAATTTTAGCCTCTCGAGATTTAGAAATTTCTCTTTCGAAAAGTTATTTTACAGAAAAAACGCCGTTGGGTGCCTCTGCCCCAAGTTGGCTGGATGCCAGTAAGCTGTAGATAACATCATTTTTATTGGCCAAAACGACTTATTTGGATGATAAGGTTTAAACTATATTTTTTTACTTTAATCATTTACCATCTGAACAAAGTTTGCTGGAGAACATCCAGATAACATCATATAACATTCCGTTATTTGATGAGAAAGGATAAGTAGGTAATTAAATATTATTCCCTTAAGTTTACTAGACCAAATAAGAAAAAAAAATTCCATAGTATATTTTTTTAGAAGCCTATATGCTACTCCAGAACAAAGTTAAAAGCCAGAACAAGACCGTCTCTGATCAATCCTCTACCATCGATTATCATTTCTACGCTGGCCTTTTCAAACGGAATGTAAATAGATCTTATTTAACCTTAATCTGCTCCCTCCCGTTCAAAGTGAATGTTTTTCATTAATTCACCTTCAATATTAGGAATAGTTGTAAGAAGGAGAAATTACATGTTGATCATTTTTCACTATTACTAAACTTATTAAAATAATCATACCACACTCACCTGCTCAAGTCAACGTTTTTAACATTCTCTTTTTTCTTTAACCGGCTCATATTACTTATCGATGATGCCGACGAAGTGAAAGTAACTTAAAATATATATATATATATATATATATATATGGTGCATGTGCGAGGTAACTTCACAGCTTTTTTCGAGAAAATAAGAATTTTCTGCTCAGCTTCGCCTACGCTGTACAATATTATAATAACAGTGATAACTTCCCTTGGAGTTGAAATATCTGTTGTGCTGTCGTAATAAGGCATGAATATGAGAAATATGCAAAACATAAACAGCATCTTAACTAAAATTAAAGATGTTGTCGCCTTCAGTGTTGCAAAAAAATGGATTTGCACTGCTCCTTGCAAATACTTTGTCACAAAAATATAGGAGTAAATATGGGGCAAAGATGGTAAATGCCATATTTGCATACCAAAACAACGGTGAGTGTCTAATAACTATGTAAATGAGAGGCTTCGTTTTTTTTTTTTTTTTTGCATATGTGCTTTGTTTTTATTCATATATATTTTTGTAAATAACTTGCGACAAGAATGGCTAATTTCAGGTCTTAATGGCCGAACGAAGCTTGGTTAACAATTGAAAGGTTTTGTGTTCAGCAAAATGATATTCAACCAGACAATAAAATAGAAGTGTCTCTCCCAGCTCTTCCCTCTTCCTCAAATTTGCCGACAGAGATTCTCTTTTGAGAAAGTCTTCCCAGTCTGTACGGATTTGCCTGAAAGGCTCAGACGCCAGGGAATGTGCGTTGTCTGGTAACAGTAAAGTATAAGCATATGAAGTATAAGTATAAAATGTCAACAAGTCCACAGCAACAAAACAAAGAGTGGTGCCGGATCTCCCAGTTGTAGACCTGGATAAGTACAATTAAACTTGTAGAAAAATATGAAAAACCGAAAAACCGAAAAACCTACAGGCAAGGCATGAGTTGCGGTCGTGGGCCACTCGCCTCCCACCAATGTGGCCCAGGTCCAAATTTTAGCCATCAGCGCCATGTCAGTTACCTTTAATTTGTTATTGACTATAATTAATAAAAAATTATCATTATCCATGATTATAAAATTCAAAAACCTCTCACTTGAGACGAAGGACTTGTACTTACCCTCGTTAATTTGATGGGGAAAGCACTGAAACGAGCAGCGTGCAAAGTGTGCGCGCTTTGACCTATCAGCTTTGTGCTGTTACGAGTACAGTGGCGGTTTTTTTTTTTTGGTTTGTTTTTCTGCATGTTAAAGGGGCTTTTGTCACGTTTGGGATGTTATACAGGAAAATTGCGCGTGTTTTGCTGCCTGTTAACTTTTTTAGTCTTACGACTGGGTATATTCCGGGAGTGGTTGTAGCGCATTAGTACTTTCTTTTTTAGCGAAAATACATACAAGAACCCACCCGGGAAGAGCAAGACTATATTTGCCTTATTACAACTTTATCCTTTAATCAACAACTTTCAGCCTTTTAAATCGAAGGTCATTTTCAAGGTAAATGCACGCCTGCCTACAACTACCGCATCGTTGCTTCATCTCTGTACATGTTTTGTGTGGATGTGTTGTTGTAATGGTTTTTTTTTATTCTCATGCGTCAGTGATTTTATCCTTTGTTAGTCTTAGGATCATTCGCTCGTCGGCGGCTGTACTGTTGCATTTCCAATGATACAAATGTCATTCGATATCACCCCAGTCTAATACTGTGCTGGGGATCTTGTAATAGCGGTAGGGTGACAACAAGGCTCCCCTTGTCAATGCTGTACACTAACTTGTTGTGTGGTTTAAACACGATGTTTGATAAAACTCTTTTCTTTTTGTTGCTAGCTGTATTAAGCTCTTCCGTTTTTGCAACTTTTTCAAGAAACTACCCCAACAAGGACCACGACAAGGCTAAAGAAGGTAAGTGCCGGGCAAAGACTGAGCTTCAAATAACGAATTGCGATATGCAAGCTGTTTCTTAGTTTACTTACAACTGTGTCATTTGTGACGGGATATGTACATCCACAACCGACAGCTGCCTCAAACATTTGACCCCTTTTTTAACTAACTGACAAATGTCTTAGCCTTGGAATAAATGTGGCATGAACAAGGCACTTTAAGAGATTCATAGCAAGATAAGGGCTCCCAGGCCGAATTGTCATTATTTCTGGGATTTAAAAATCATAATTCGAGACATCGCCGGATGGCGCACGATACTTTAAAGAGACATCTTATTAAAAGCAAAATACTGAATGTTTAATACAGCCGCGATTTATATAATTTGGCGTACCTTAAGCGTGACCAAAAAACGAAAATTTCCGTGTTCCCTGCATGTTGGTTAAAGGACTTTTGTTCGGCTACGACGCGCCATCAATTTCCATGAACCTTTAAAAACAAAAATTTAAACATAATATCGTGAAAGGTATCTTTCACAAGTCAACAACATATTCTTTTATCACCCGTGTAGTGTCGATGCTAATTAATAAGATAGGATTCCTGGGGCGTTAGAGGTCACTCTAGCTATTACTGCACTCTGGTAGCAAGAGAGATCTATTTTTAGTGACCTAACAGTCCTTACATTGTCCTTACGGAAGTATCTTTATCTACTGGATTTAAAGCCACTGTACTCTCAAGAACTATGAGTATTGAGTTATTTTTCCGCCCTAAGATGATAGTTTCTTCCCCGACCACATGACAGGTTTTGTTGATGTACAGAGCTTAATGAACTGTAAATACCAATCTTCTCTGGGTGTGGTATTTCTCGTATTTCCGAAATCACAGCATTACACTGGCTACACTCGCTACACTAGCTAATTTTGAGTAAAAGTCAGTAACCCTTTTAATAATTGATTAAAAGACCTTTACCTCATGATCCGCGAACAAATTTTACGGGCGGCTTCAAGAAAACAGATGTAAATGAAAATTTCTTGTGAAAAGAGAGAGAGAGAGAAAAAAAAAACAACACATCACTGGTAGCCCTTTTTACGTATAAAACGGTTGATATAATATTCCCGTCAATTTAGGCCACATCTTGAAATCTCTGAGCAGCTGGAGAACATTAGAATTTTAAAAACTGACCGCCCGTACTTATAACAAGGGCTGAATGATGTAATTTTTTTCAGCCCCTTCTTATGTAAGATGATCAATACATGCAAACGCAGGTTACACCAAGGGTTTATAGCACACTAAACTGCCGCTATGCTACCCTACTATACCCAAGATTAACTTTGAAACGTGAACATTCGTGAACCCTGCTAGATGGCGTTAGTTTCTTTAGGAACTATACCAGCAAACAAACATCCCATCGTCGCGTGATCAGCCAACTTATGCATATAAAATATTTAACAAAAGTGCTCGAATGGAAAGGGCGGCGTTTTATCTTAATTCGCAAGGATCATGGCCACAAATCACTCAGATCCCATTCTTTTGGAGAAATTTCACTGCTGCAACTGGAGGGTTTGATAAAGCGGTCTTCAGCTCAGAAGAAGTTGAATTAGTGATAAAAGAAAAAGGTAAAGTAACCAATCATAAGAGCGCCAGACAGAGCAATGGACCAATCAGACCTTAGAAGCAAGTCAATGGTAGCAGCACTAGAACGAGCGCGGAGGAATGAGACCTGGTAATGAATATTTTTGACTTTTATCTGATTGGTCGAGAAATTCGGTCGTACGACATGACATTGTGCGGAATTGACCTTCCAGCTTAAACCGAAAACCTCTTCGTACCGCGAAGGGATAGGATCTAGGTGCGGCGTAACCACTGTCTAAGAATGCAAAAAGCCCTCTTCCGATTGACATGCGTCGCTCAGAAACGTCTTCGCTTAAACTCACTATTTATTGAGCACCGGAAGTCGCGTCCAGTCCTTTTCGCTCTTGACGTTGCATTCGCCACTTTATAAACGAGAAGGGAGCTGAAGCCGAAATGTGCCCGAAATGGTTTCTGGGATCGTTACTGGTGACGTGCCAGTCAGCTATTGATGAATGTTTTCCCTTGATCCTAGTAACAGTCCAAAAAGTCTTTGCGAAAGTTGACTCGGCTCAGTTTCTTCTCGTTTTTAAAGTGGTGAATATGGCTGTGTTGAATCTGCCTGATTTGTATTCTGGAGCGTCAGACAATGAACTAGTGAGCAAATAAAGCAATAAACGCTTCAATATTTGAACTGTTAACGTCCAATACCATTATTCAAGAATTTTCAACTTCATACTCTGGGTAATGCCTATTTCCTATTAATGGTCATCCAAAAATTCTTTAGAAACAAACCTTTATTAAACTTGTATTATTACTTTGCTGTCTAATAGCACATTCTGTCTTGTTTTATTTTTTATTATAGAGGTTCTTAAGATTCCACCTCCCAAGGTAACAGCAAAGAAAATTATGAAATATTTCCTTCACCGAAAAGAAAACTTGAATACCACTAGAGTGAAACGCCAAGCAGAGTCAAACAACACAGTAAATAATGTCATCTATGTCATAGATTCGTCCAACTCCATCCGCAAACAAGATTTCAACAAAGGTCTAAGGGCCCTTGTGTACCTAACTGAAAAAGCCAAGCCAGATACTCGGTACGCTGTTGTTAATTTTGCCACCGAGGCAACAGTTCTTACGTCTACTTTTGTTTCTATGAATGAGACCATAGCGCTACTTCCCACAGTGCAACGCAAGGCTGGACTCACAAATACCCAAGAGGCATTGCAAGTGTGCAAGGAAAAGTTCTTTGACAATCCACGGTAAGATTTTAAAACCGTCAATGGCAAGGAACCTTTAAGACGACAAAAGTTAGGAACGTTAACGTAAAATAAATATAAATGTTATTGAATGAAAATTTATCTTTCTTGGACAGATCCTCAGTGTCCCAATCTTAACCTCGGCTCAGTCGGGTCATCAAAAGTATCCCAGCATGTACAGAACAGTATCAGGTCAAAAAACTTAAAATGGAGACACGCTACAAATAGAGGGGAATGTATAACATACAGAACGTGTGCGGGTGGGAGCGGGGTACCGGAGGGATACGGGGCATCTCTCGGAACTTGTTTGTAAATGGCAGATCCACCCTGGTTGGTAGTGTGGGTGCACTGCCAAAGAAAATTATCGATAACACAACCTAAGCTACAATTATTTTCCTCAGTAAGCTTTACTTTGAAGAAAGAATGCTTATGATACTAACAAAGTAATTAGAAATTTTTAATGCCGTTTCATGTTCATTTCCAGTTCCTTTTTAATTGAGCAGGTCATGTTCCACCATTTCCTCCACAGTTCTGGCTTTGACCCGAAAGGCTTCAGAAACATTCTGCTTGTCACAGATGGACTGTCAAACATTGGTAAAGAAATGACCCTGTTCAAGGCATTTAGTTTGAAGAGTACAGGAGTGGAAATATTTGTGGTAGCTGTGGGAGGATTTACCTTTGGCATTGATGAGATCATCGGACTAGCCTCCACAACAGACCAGCATATTTTCCGCGTTCGAGATTTTAATAACTTGATAGAAGTCATCAATTATATTCCAGGCTGGCGACTTGAAGACGGCACATCTTAGGCTAATATGGATAGACTTACTTTCAGAAGAGTTCATTTTGCATTAACTTCTTTCTATACACCGCAAAATTCTTGTTTTCGAAAGAAATTCCTCAAATTTCATATATTCACTTTCAGTGCGTGTTCCTTTTTTGCTTCTGGAATTTAAGGGCTTTTATTCGGAGGGTTTTAAGCGGGAGGGAATTATTTGCGGAATTTAACGGTATTCAATTTTTTGAACCAATAGATCAATTCGAGAGGCTCACTCGGTTCCAGTTCACCTCAACAGAGTGAGCGCTGGCTAATTTCCAGACCCCGGTTGTTTTAACGTTAGATAGGGCTATCCACGGGATAAATTACCATCCAACAGATAAGTATTCAAGGCGACCGATTGTGTTATCCAGTGGATAGAGATTTATCCAGCGGATATAATGTTATCCACCTTTTGAACAACTGAGACAGGGCCACTGGCCACAAGCAACAATTCTATTTTCTACCTTAATGGACTACACAAAATTTACGTCCTCGAATTGAATGGTAACTTTACCATCACCGTTTTCTGACCAAGGTTTAGTACTACTATGATTATTAACTTTGAATGAATGTGTGTTTTGCCGAGAATCTTATCCCCGTGTACTAGACACTAATTCATCTTTTGTACAACTCTTCGAGCAACAATGCTGTCGGTTGCGAGTTAGGATAATTGCTCTATTATCTACAACTTATTTTGTGTAACTAGCACATAAATATCTTATCCCAAGCGCAAACATCAAAGCCTGCGCGTAGCACTTAAGCGTTTCCCGTTTAGTTATTGCGCGAAAGTAGGGGTGAGGGTAAAAGATCGAAATGAAACTCGCGCCGAAACAATTGCTACGCAGGCCACAAACATCATATAGTGCACGACTTTTTTCAGCAACAAGTTGATGCATAAAAAAGGTTTTCTTTCAACACGGTTTAGCAGGTTTGCAGGAAAAATGCTGTGCATTCATTTTTCGCCAATTATTGTAAAACCATGTGTCCAGCTAGGTGATCGAACCTGCGACCTCCAGCTTTGCAGCCTCATCCCCAGAGCAATTCCAGACAGGAGAGAAAGGAGGTGAGGCTTGAAACCGAGTGCGTTAGCGCTCCCGAGAAGCCTGGCTGGTGACGCCAAAATCGGAACTCTGACCTCTCTGCAATCCAGCCCTCTTCCGACTACCGCAGCTAATATGACATTCCTACATGATAACTTCAACTAGGTGTATTACGCGTGTGGCGTTTCGGCATGTGTAATCCAACTGGTGTTTTCCAATGAGAGAATGAAGATTCTCTTTGAGATAGACTCATCCTGAGATTCCTGAAATACCTAGGCAGTTTGCACCAAACTGGGACTAAATACTGGAGATCGCCTGTCACCAGAGAGCATAAAGAGAGAGTTTCTGGTTAAAGTAAAATTAAGTCTGAATTTTGGTATATTACACCTGGATCACGGCTACACAGGAGAAATTCAAGCAAAAAAAGTTTGTTAACGTTAAGATGTAGCCCTATCTGCCAAATAACCACATGTAACTAGAGTCAGAAACGTCGGCCATATTTACAAACCCTTCAGTTTTTATTCAACAGGTGGCCTGGCAAAAAAAAAAGACGGCACAGAACTATAACACATTCAGATACGAAACATTTTGAAAACGGTTTTAATCTTCACGGATCACACAACAAAGAAGCCCTTATCATTGTAGTATCGTTTTCATTGTTCCTTAGTTCTGAATACCTCTGCATGGTTCTTAAAAATCATGGCTTTTGAAATAAAGTTCGTTGTGAAACCTTGGAACGATAAAATCGTCTTTGGTTGTGCGGCACATTTCTGTAACAAAATGTCTTAAATCTAGCGTATCTCCAACCATTTTAAAATCCTTAGAGGTTTCAAATCCGGAATGTTTATTCCTCACTTTCGTCTCGTTGTTTAACACTGTTGTCAGGCATTTCCTTACGCATAATGGTTTGTAAAGGATAAACTTTGAGCTTTCTCTGCAGCAAGATGTAATGTAACCAAAGTCACCCCTAGCGACAATATAAAACCAGAGAAAATGATCTGATATAATGAATGTCAGTTAACGATAGTTGTAGCGCAAAGACAACTTTTAAATGGAAGATAGTGTGTCTGTTCTACGTTTCTATAAGTCCATTCCATGTAAATCGAGTTTCCAGAATTTCTTGTCCAGTTTCAGGGGTTGAACTTTGCTATAAAGGATACCAGGATACTATCCAACTCAAGCCTGCTGTAACAAACATCCCAATGACTCCTAAAACCACAATGCAAACCGCTACAAATCCCATAGCAACTGCTTGGCCTTTTACAAATATCCAAGCTAGTAGCTTGTTCAGTTCAACTCCTGATCAGGCTGCGTACCGCGCTATTTCGTTTCTCTTCGATGGCTCCAGTCAGGCTCTTCTTTCTAATTTAAGATAACTACTGTCATGGGTGGCTGGAAAATTAAGCTAACGGTTCGTTTCGTACAACAAGTGGAGTAATTTGGAAACTCTCAAGCCGCTGCGCTATATGTGGCATTATAAGTATAAAAAATGGTTATTTAATTTCCACGCTAATGAATATTGATCGCAACCAAGTGTACTGTTTCTGTAGTAATTCTTGAAAGGCTATAGCAGGTTGCAGGATTTTAATCAGCATCCAGTACATCTGATAAGGGAGTGGCATAATTTAAATATTTATATTCTATTTGCTTGTGCCAATGGTAGCCCGTACAGGGTTGCAACAAGTGGTTTTCAAAGTGTTGAATGTAAGCTGCTTTTTTACGGAGCAGGTACCTGTTTTCACGATAAGAACTATTTTCACTTTTTCTGCCAAAAATGCGTTCAAAAGTAAATATCTTTTAATATCTTTTTATATCAATGGCCTTAAGCTGTACGCTCAGACTTCAAGTAAATCAGTCGACCACTCCCTTCCCTCGCCCCACCATAATCACTTTGTAGAGAGCTAAAAACAGAACCATCGTAAACCGTCGGTTCAAGTCTTTTTGTTTTGTTTTAGGTCATAGACTGCGAACAATCTCTCGTTTTCCGGTCGAATCATCGTAAGGCCCACAAACGCAAAAGCACCCAGGAAAAACTCAAGCTTCAAGACTGATGTTGCTTTTACTCTCTTTCCCCTTCAGAAGAAAATGTACTTTCAGCTTTGAAGAGAGACTCATCTTGAGACTTCAGCGATTAACAATCCTTTTCTTTTCTCTAAATAAATGAACATCTAAAAATAGAGCGACAGCAAATTAGTCAACATGTTTCCTTTCATAAACTGCTATTATACAGCTGACAGTAAGGACAGTGAAACTTTTGTCACCAATTTTGCTACCTCGGCTCGTTGGATTGGTATTTTATCCCGGTGCACCTGCAGTTAAATGATAATTGAGCATCATGATAGAGATTCCAAATAAAGGCCGATTGAAACAAGCCGATATGCCTCGGGGTTGGCAAGCAAATGTACGCGAATAAATCATTTTCAGCTTCAGTTTTGGCTCAATTTACAAGTAGCCGGCCGTAATAAGCGCAAAATGCTTTATTCGCACGTAGCTGGAAAGAGTTAGGCCGCCGCCCGGTTAGCTCAATTGGTTAAGCGCCGGTATGCCGAGCGAGATGTCGTGGGTTCAAACCCCGGCCGGACCAACACTCAGGAGTCTTAAAATAACTAAGGAGAATGTGTTGCCTTTGTTGTGACATCTACAAATGGTTAGAAATTCTAACCTTCTCGGATAAGGACGAAAAAACATAGGCTCCGTCTCACAGCTCTTTTACTGTTCTGATTCTTGTGGGACGCGAAAAAGAACCCACGCTGCTGTTCGCAAAGAGTAGGGGGCGTGGACCCCGGTGGTGAGGTACACCTTTTCATGGACTAGGTGGGTAATGTTGGGGTTGATATCAAATCGGACGTCAGTCCTGTTCCATCCGCTGTCACCTTGTTGAGACACCGTAACGGCGGAATTCAATAAAGAACACAGGAAATGGGGTTAAATGAAAGGTTGTAGGGCCTTGTGAATTGCTACATTTCGAGATTTGCTTTTAGTGAAAAATAATTTATGGATTTTAGTATTCACTTATTCTATCAACCCTCTTGTTCAAAAGTAAAAATAAACCAGAGATTCCCAGAGGTGAATCCAAAAGTTATCAAGTTACGATTTAGTGGTTATGGACAATTTATTTAGAAATTAAATCAAAGGACTAATAAACTATCTGAAAGGAATGTTCACGAATGCGCTGTCCGAGGTGAGGCCAATTCTCGTCTCCAGCGCACGTACGTCGTTTCTTTTAGTCACGTGTTCTAATGGGACGAGAATGACCAGAGCTGTGTTAACAGCAGCGGCAGAGTAGGCCAGCTTTCGCTCTTACTGGGGCTTATCACGCTGTTCATGGCTGCCTCTACCCGAGTGTTTTGGCTGTGCGCAGGCCCAAGGGACTGACCACACAGCAGAGTTTTGTTGGGTGACCATCGCTTTCAAGTGGATGGAAAGGACTAAGCGTGGTACACTGCGATCTTTCTTTATGGCAGAAAGAATTAACAATGGTATTCAAAGAAAGGTGGGATCAATAGGCCCTTTGCAGCTAACCAACCACAGGGTACAAAACCGCCATACTGGAAAGCAAAAGTCGCACTGGGACAAGAAAAAAAAAGGAAATCACCATTTAAAATTATGAAAGCCTTGATTTGTCTTGTCCCAGTGCTCTCCAGTATGACGGTTTTGTGCCACGTGAATGGCTAGCTGCAAAGGTCCTATAATCGTTTTAGGAAAGGGCAAATAGGTGCCACATTCAAATACGCGACTTGTTATCGTTTTGCCGGGGGCGTCCCTCCTTACAAATGTTCGAAAAGAAAAGAGGAGAAAACGCCCATTCTGCTTTCAAGTAGTCGTTTATTAAGGAATCTAAATCGTTATTTACATACAAAAAAAGTCAAGATCAGCTGTACATCTCTAATTTCTGCTTCAGTCAAATCTCCAATCTAAATGATTGTGGATTATTGCTATGAAAAAATAAATAAATAAACTAAAATAAAAATTTTGCCCTATTTGGGCAATAAATAACTTTGTTGTCTTAAACAAAACGTCTCAAATAAATAAATTTCCTTACATAAAAGAAAAAGCTATTTTTCTTTAATATAACTTCATTTTAATTATTGTCGCGGCATATTTCCTCGCTTAAACTCAGGGATAATGAACAAAACTGCATTAAGCCGCCAGCTGAGTTAGTTGTTTGTTCAGGTTTAAGCAGCTCACACAGCCCCAAGAGCTTATTTAATTTTAATTCTCGAAGTTGCTGTGACGAAGGATGGCCGACGATAATTTATTTATAATTAACACGAATTAGTTTCCTAACATTGAAAGAACGATAAACTATTCGCAGAGAGAACAAAGATCATCAAAATAGAGGAAAACCGCTGCCACATTGTCCAAGGCCACATGACCTCACTTAAATCAAGTGGTTCCTTTAGTTAACCTCGACATCTGGTATAATCTGCATATCTTCTTTGGCGAATCGCAGGCCTTTTCTCGAGCCCAGTCTGATGGGCGTTTTTCTGAGGCTCTGTGTCAGCGGTCGTGGTTTGTAGTACAAAGGTGACGGGTCACCAATTGAGCCGTCGGTATCGGATTTCTCAAGGTGTGATGCTGAAGTGATTCTGACCAGCGGCAATGGCATTGAAAGTTGAGCACCTGGAAATGTTAAAAAAGAACTCAACTTTCTCTTATAACTGAGTGCAGTATGTTTATACACGCCATCAAAATAAGGCCTCGGTACATGCAAACACTAAATACGACAAAATTGATTATATGAGAACAACTCTTTATGGCTTTCTGATAGAATGGAGAATAGCGATTTTAACAAAAACTGTGCGATTATCTTTCAGATCTTACAGTTGTCGAGGAAACTACGATTCTCCTTTAATAGGCTACTTCCGAGTTCCAAAAACCCTCACTGTCAAAACGAGGCCAAGTGCACGATTTTTCTTGTGAAAATGAGGTTTATTTGCACAAGAATGAAAAATCATTACCGTATCAAAAGCTGAGCACTTAACCTCGTTTTGATACAGAGGCCCAGGGGAACCTCGGAAATGGCCTATTGTCAATCACTCGCCCGCGGTCAATGTCAACCACAGCAGTGGATTAATTTACCACTTAAATAAGCCTGTTTTGATTTAATATTGTAAAATCAGTGGATAAAATAAAGAAAACCTGCAGTTTTACCTTCTGGGGAATTTGTGAAGTCCTTAAGAGATTTTGACGTCAGTAGAGAGGTTCCGGCTTCCTTGTGGCCATTTTTCCCTGCCGTGGTCCTTGGCCGTGGTGCAAACTCAATGTTACTTAAAATGCTATAGTCACTAATGCAGGAAATAGCATCCAGTGGAACTGGTTTCGTCCCTGCAGACTTGGGTGGCTGCTTGCTTGATAACAGTCGCTTAGAGCTCCGTGAGCGCTGGGGTAGCAGCTTTCGTTCTTGAGCGGTTTGTTGTGTAGTTTCAGGTGACAGTAGCGGAATAACTTGAATCTCCGGGCTTTTTCTTTCCGCTTGCTTCACTTCTTTTGTGTCTTTAAGGGAAAGATCCTTATCATCACATTTCTCGGTAATCTTTTCTTCTTTCACGGAGGTAACCGTGCTAACTTTTTCATCTTTGCGAGAAAGCGCCAATGACACTCCAGAGTTCCGGCGAGTGACCGACACAGAGGTAGAAACTACAGAGCTGCGCCTGCCGAACGAGGTCAACAGGTGACCATTAGCGTTGGGTTTTAGTAGCTTTGCTTGGAGTCTCCTTGAAGAACCTAAGAAAATACAAGACGTGGGAAGTGACGTTGAGACACTAGTTAGAACATAAAAATTTAGGGAATCACTAGGAAGAGTGTTCTACGATGACTTTTCTTTCACGAAAGAACGCGACACCCTTGCAAGTTAAAAATGTGAGTTGCTGAACGTAACGTGAGCTGTGCACCTGGTTTCTTAATGTACTGGTGAACTGGTCAGAGATATATCCTTTAAGAAGTAAAACATATAGTTGACTCGCGATAACTCGAACCCTCGACAACTCGAACCTCCCGCTAACTCAAAGTACGGTAATTTTTGTTTCCCTTCAGATTATTTCCATTTAATTTTACCCTCGGTAAAAAAAACAGTGTATTGTAGTCGGAAACATTAAATTTATTTCAAAACAGCTGTGTATTCTTTGCCTTTTTGCTATTTATCCAGTCCTGTATATTGATCAAGCTTTGTTGCTTAATTCCTACTTTTTCTCAGTTTCCTAAATATTTCATATATCTCTTGCTGCCTTGAATTGAAGTGTGCATGATACTTGCACTGCCTCCCCACCCACTTGCTTATCTTCTAACTCGATAACTCGAACTTTTTCGATTTCCCTAAAAGGTTCGAGTTATCGGGAGTCGACTGTATTTACAGGCCTCTAACAGTCGTACCTTCACTACTTTTCTTGTCACTTAGAGCTTCATGAACTGAAATAAATAAGAAAGTAGAGGAAGTCAACTATGAGTCAATGAGGGTTGTAGGCCCGATGTTTGACGGATAAGTTATCGAACCTCCTAAATTGTTTTCTTGCCCGTACGTTATACGTTTTAAAAAAGGACAATTTCATACCTTTCTTGCCAAGTATGGAGGATTTCGCCATAGACACACGTGATCTCCTGCTCTTTGTTTCTTCTACCGAAGAGACCAAAAGAAAAGATGTCACTTTCTTGAAACACGAGATGGGATTATTTCTCATTTTAATTCAAAAATAGGCGTACAATAAGTAGCTTATCCTGTCCAGCTCTGGTCTCAATAAAATCTTTCTACAAAGGCCTCTCTAAAAGGAAAGTTTGGGGATCGGATTTTCAGAAGCTACCCTTTTTAAGTAATGGTCCCCTAAGAGGTGGGCAGGCGCACAGGAAAAGTAGTTAGAAAAGTGTGAACGTTTTCAAAATTTTTAATTTCAATTAAATCGATACATATGATTGGCTAATATAAAAAACTTGAAAAAACAACAGAAAAAGAGTAAAAAAGAAGGCTTTTTGGTGGACGCGTGTGTGGCGGAGCGGTTAACACCTCGAACCCTGGATCTGGAGGTCCGGGGTTCAAGCCTCGCCCGTCCGCAATAGACAAGCATCCCGTCCAGGGTGGAGTAGCAATACTCCCAGGCAACTTCATACTAAGGAAACCGGTATAAGCTTCGACCGTTTGGGCCTTTGGCTCGAGTGCGCCTTTGCCTGTTTTGCCTTTTTTGTATTGCCTCTTTCCCATACCCCCAATTTCTGAGTCACTGCTTAAAAACAGTTAGCCTGAGAGGAAGCAAGCAAGCTCTCCATATTTGGGGGGATAACGAGTCGTCATGCGAAAGGAGACGCCGCTCGCTCGTGCGTTCTCTAGGGGGTTCGCTTAGTTCGCCACAATTGGAGAGCTTGCTCGCAGGCTAAAAAACTGACTGAGATTAACTAATATAAGTTTTTTAGCACAAAACTAAAATATGGTAGGCTCACCTTTCTCCTCTACAAGTTCTTCTTCCGGGATGACAATTCCTTGCTCTCTGAGTCTCTTGATGTGTTCTTGGCGTTCTTGTTCAACCAAATGCTTAGAGTAAAACCACGATCGTAGGTCATCCTCTTCGGAGTAGAAAATGGAAGCGGTTTCCATACTGAACAAACTATAAATGATGATGATAAGGATGAGCCTCATTTAAGTGTCAAGAAATCTTCAAGCTGCCTGTTTAAAGCCTGCTAATAAGGACACTATTTAAAATACTACCAAAGTAACTACTTGGAATGACTAATGTGGTATAAAATTTAGAAAAACATGCTTCCTAAAATATTCATTAAACGTTTTGCGACAGTATTCATATAAAAATGATGCTTTGAAACAAGTTAAAATAAAAAAAAAAGGTCCAGCCTGTCCGAGCCATTTCTTGCTCGACTTAGTTAATTGTATTATTAGAAGATGGCTTGCCAGGACCTTTGGCCATTGGGCACTGAGCAAGCTTCAAAAGCTACGTGCGTTTGCCCTAAGTGAGAAGTGTTAATGTTGGTTTAGGGGAGGGGTAGGTGGGCAGTTTCCCAGAAACGTGTAAGGATCCAAACTCTTCTTGTCCCAGACTACCGAAAGGGACTTTTTTGGAGCCCTGGTTTAATTAGGGTCTTTTAAATTGTTATAACATAACGAAGAGCGAAGCGGCAGTGAATGCGTCTGCCACTATGCCTCTGTTATATCAAGGACCTTAATAAGCTTGCCATCCTTGTTTATTCATCTCTTTTGTTGTTCTGATCCATTACTGAAAGAACTGATGTATTGGCCGCTTGCAATACGCGTGAGACTGAATTGGTATCCTGTCGAATTGGACTGTGGGACCATTTTTTTTTAAAAAAAAGGATTTTGACCCAGAATCCTCCGCAACCCCGTAATAGCCGATAACGGAAGCAACAGTGTCCGTTACAAAAAAAAAATAGAATTCTGACCTGGAATCCTGCGCAACCCCGTAATGGCCGATAAAGGAAGCCATAGCGTCCGTTAAAAAGAAAAAAAGAATTTTGACCCAGAATCCTGTGCAACCCCGTAACAACCGATAGAAGAAGCAATAGCGTCTTCAAAACAGTCCCATGATGCACTTCCGCACAACCCCGACCCAGTTTTACTCACAACCTTAACATGACCTATTTGCCCACCTAGCAAGATCTTCAATTCGTTTCTTTTCTCTTTCTTCCTTCTCTTTCTTTTTTCTCTCTGCACTGAGACGCGCCAGCCTCCTTCGTTCACTGGCCTCTTTCTTGGACTTCGTATCTGCTCTGTGCCTGCTCAGCAGCTCTTTGAAATGTTCTCGAGGATGTACACCTTCGGGGATTTTGCTCCGCTGAGTCACAAACTCCTTCCAGTGGTTAAACAAAACTCGAAATACTGTCATCTGAAAAACGAAAAGAACAATACATTTGTGCGATCGCGAAGAAGGCGCGCACATTTTCATTTGAACACGGCAAAAATGAATGAATTCGAACAATTCAATGAGCTTCCTTAAAAACCAGGTAGAACATACATACACATTGCAAGTGAACTAACACCACCAAAGAACTGGACCAACGTTCTCGGTTCTTGACAACTTTTGTTTTTTTTTTTCCGCGCTTGGAACCCGTGACATGTTTTCACGCCTTTGGTGTGGATTACAAGTTTTCCCGCCATTAGCAACCGTTCCCTGTTCTCTTGGCACTGGTTACAAGCACCTCGGGGTGTCACTGTTTCCATCCAAGTTTTTTCATTGAATTTCTTGTCTGAATTGCTTAAAAGAAATCTTTACCATCCTCTCGTTTTTAATAGGAACCTTAAGATCCGAGGACGGCGATGGCAGCGAAAAGGTCGCTGAAAAAGTGAATTCGCCTTCTTTCAATCTTCATCGCGATTACTCCAAGTCACTAACTTTGTCAAATGAAGGTGAACCCTCCTAAAGTTGAATTCCTAAGAACCATATCCAAGTTGAGAAAGAGAGAAGAAATTTCGTCGTTGCTTGTGTACTTGCTCTGTAAAACGTGAAATTAGGCATTTCAGCACGTCGTAGTCGTGCAGCGTCGGCAAAGAAATGTACAAAAAAGCGTGATGCACGTGCAAAATTGTTTTGGTTATTAAACCTATTGCTTTTTTGACGTTCTCGTTGCCGTCGCCGTCATCGGATCTTAAGCTCCCTAATGCCGACTCCTTACCTGTGCTTCCCTGAAGACATAAGGATGCAGAGAAGGATTCCTCCCGGACAGCCTTTCCATAAGCTTATCGGCCATCTCAATAGGTATATCGATCTGTAACTCAGGTGCAATCGCCGAGTTCAGGAAACAATCTATAATGGTCTGTACTTTACGTTGGATCAGAGCTGGCAGGGCATGTGCGTGGCACAAATCCTGTAATGTTCATATACCACAGTCAGAAACAAATAAACAACAATATAACCTTGTAACACAAGCTAACACGAACAGCCCACCAAGGGCAGGAGAACAGTTAGAACATACGAGAGTATCAGATTGTAGTTTACGAGTTTCACAGCTGGAAAGGACGAAACTTTAATGCTTATGTGTGCACACTACTTGAGACGCAAGTGAAACACAAACCTTTCATGAGACAAAATAAGCAGCACTTTATATAGGTTACAAGCTAAGTGTACAAATGGAATGTTGGAACAAGTCACAGCTTATCTTAGAGATTAAAAATATCGCATAAAATAAGCAATTTCGCATCTTGGCTTCTATTTTTTTAAACTGTTAAAGAGCTGTGCTGACTGAGCTGGAAGTCATACGATACAACTCGTGACATTTTCACACGTGTTGTCACTAACGAACCTCGAAATAAGCTGTCAAAAAGAAACTGAATATTCAATCTACTAGCCTGATAAAAGGGAGTTTAAGCAGCGACGTTTTTGAGCGACGCACGTCAACCGGAAGTAGATTTTTTGCACTCTTGAGCCGTGATTTTGAATAAATGTTTGGTCAAATCGTCTCTATAAGCGTAAAAACACCTAGCCATACAAATTTGGTAGCGTCAAGGCATATTAAAAGAGAAAACGGCTCACTTCCGGTTTACGTGCGTCACTCAGAAACGTCTCTGCTTTAACTCCCTTAAGACACTAAGAAACGGTGGAACGTTTCGTCACTTGTCACGCGACCTGAAAGTGCAGTTAATTATACAAAACAAGTGCATATATCTTACCTTGAATTTCTGCACTTCAAGCCAGAACTGAACATTACTTTCCAGTGTGTCTCCTTTAACTGCGACAAACGCACTAAACTCGCTACAGCTGCTGGGATTTAAAAGGGTCTGACGTAATGCCACAACGTCACGTGACGATGAGACCCATCTGCTATTAAGAATCTACGTCAGAGAAAAATAAAAATGAAAAACTAAGCGTTATAAAAAATTACGCAACAGCCAAATATAAAACAAATACCCTGATTGGCTAATGGTACCATGTGTAGCTGGAAATTCGCCATGTTGAAGAAATTGTCTGACCCACCCTGTTGATTACACTCTTCATGAACTCTACATAGTTTTCCTCAGCGTTCCAAATGACGAAAAAAAGCGCCTACGTTCGCAAAAAAAGTTATATTTACCTTCCAAGCAGCCTCGCTCCGCTGAAGTCTTCTCTTGAGCATTATATCCTCCACCATTTCTGGAACCGTTGCAACTTTGGGTTTCTGTCTCTCGAGGAATTCTACGGTCTGTTTGAACAGCATTAACCAACGCCGCTCGATGCGTGCGCGTACAAACTTCTGGCTTTCGAGGATAACAGGTGACGCGGGTCGCTCTTTAATCGGTCGGCCGCCATTAAGGTCCATAATCTACGGAACAGAGGGGAAAACGGCTCAACCTAAAAAGCTTGGGCTGGAAGAAAATCTAATTTTTTATTCTTGAGTTATTCGTTTTATTTTCTCACTCCGCGTGACCGATTACTTACCAAGTTTCGTCCTTCTCTAGTCGCAGGGCTGTCGGGACCAAAAAAGTACTTTTTGCCGAGCCAATTTTCTCGGATTTCCCTGGCTTTCTTGTCACGTTTTTCTTCCATAAAGCGAGGAACGCGGCGAAATGTTTCCATGTCTGTCCACGCCATAAGATCTTTGAGGCCTGCAAGCATGTAAGGGAAAAGAATATCAGAAATTGGACTGGAAGGACAGAATCGAAATGAGAATTCAAGTTACGGTCAAGTTATACGAATTACAAGATTTTACCGCTCTAACATGATACGTTCCTGGCAAGCCCACATTGCCCAAACGAAACACATCTGACCGCATAGTGCGGCCACGGAAATAAAAAAAAACTCTATACGTTTAAAACACTGCACGTGCAGCCGCAGTTTTCACTCTCACAAGCAATGGAGATACTGATCTTCTCGAAATATAAGCAGG
>OZ037785.1:27291303-27303803 GCA_964035525.1 Porites cylindrica
TGTTCTGTACGAACCTGAAGTGATAAAGCAGATAACTCAGAAAACTGTCAAGATTCAGAGGACCCACAAGCTGAGGGGCACCCTGCTTCTTTAGCGAAACAAAACCACTCCCCCGGACTTGACTCACTCCTGTATTGTTCTATAGTCCCACTGAAACGACTCGCTGGGGAAAGACAACGCGACGCTAACTTACTTAAGAAATCAACGCGATGACAGAGCTTCACCGGACCAGTTGTTCAAAATGTGGATGACGTTTTTCACTGAATAAATAGCCTGTTACAGGCACTCAGACAGTAGGGAAGACGCGTAAGTGAAAGGCATGCAAAAAAATATGAGCGCGCGATCTGGGAAAAGGAGGCGGCGGAAGCGAGGAAAAGGAACTGTTTTATTTTCGTGTTCGCGCTTTCTCAATTTCGCGGACCCCACTATCTCGGAACCTGGAACAGGCTACTGAAAAAATCTCCCTACACAGGATAACACAATTGGTTTCCCAATAATTATCTGCTGGATAGCGATTAATCCGCCGGTGGATCGCGCTAACCAATACTGGAGTAACTAAGGCCAGAACAATAACTGTGAAAGAGACTATATCACCGTAATTTAGCCTAGATTTTATTTAGTTTTAAAAATTAGCGTTTGTAATTCACGTTATTCATGGGTGGGGATGGGGTACTTTCCCATACACACGCCGGCTTAAAAGGAAGCAATCAAGAAGAGTTTGGCCAGTCGATTCTTTTTGGCATAAAAAGTGGAAATTTTTCAGAATGTATTACTTTTTTACCGTGTTTACAAAGACAGTTGCTCGCCAAAATGCAGATGTTTGGGCATTTTGCGCATGATAGTAAACTCAGTTATTCTCACCTCATCTTTGTATTGATTTTTCTCATGTGCAATGAGCATATTCCATGGTTCCAACAAAGACTGAAGTACGTGCTCCTCCACTGCATCAAAGAGTTCCTCAAACGGCGGCTCTAGCTCTTTAAGCACCTGCGTCTGAATGTCACGACTTACGTGAACATCTTGCGCACTGCCCGACACCACGAAATTAGCATACATTGTCTGTAACATACAAACAAAAACTGTAATTTAGGGATCTAGTCTGGTAATCTGTCAGTCGAGGCTACGTTCAATGCTGAAGTATTATCGACCTTTTCCATTTTTCGCCACGCATAACATGCGAGACAAAAGCGGTGAGATTGTGACACGCAAGAGGCGATAGCGTTCGCCTCCATTTGCTCGTGTGGCCATTTTCTTCCCTCTTAAATTCGGATGACGGACTATAGAAAAGAGAGGTTGTATGATCTACCAGGGGAGACCAAAGCATGGTTTTGAATAGGTTCTATTTGAAAAGCGTCGCCAATTAGTCGCGTATATTGCCAAAGGAAAACAGGTTTGTGTAACTAGGCCAAGAAAAGAAAGGTGAACATACCCTTGCTTTTCTTGAAAGCAGAGACGGATTTAGCGCATCAGCAAAAAAATATGCATTGTACTCTTGAAGTGATTTCCAGAATGCAAGGCAGTTCATCAATGTCTGTTGAACAACAAATAAACAAAATCAATGTAAGCTAATGTACAAATCGTAAAACCTTTCCAGGAATTTTTACAAGATTAAAGTAAAGAAAAAGGAAAACAGATTGTCTAGAGAGGCGGCTTTACAGCTATTTTGAGTCTTACTAAGGGTGCTTTCCCGTTGTCAGAACTTGCTGGCGAGACCAGTCCTATCGTGAGGAGATTTTTACTATTAATCAGGACTGTTCCGCCAGATCAGTCTATTCTGAAATGGTATACAGGGCAGTTATTGGGTTAAGTAAAATTTTGGAGAAAAGGCTAATGTTTCATTTTGAAAATGACCGGTCTGACCGGCAAGTTCTGGCTTTTGAAAAGCGACATAAGGCCGAGGCCAAACGTCGAACTTTTCATGAGACGAATCAAACTTAGTAAGTTAGGTTTATGAAAAGTTCGACGTCTGGCTCAGTTAAGTTCGTCTGAATGTGTTTGGATCGTCCAACACGTTCTATCCGTCTGAACGTCTGAGGATCGTCTAGGGGACAAACGTCGATCTTCACATGCGACGACCGGAACTAAACTAATAAATTTAAAAAATTGTATGATAATGTATATTTTTTCTGATTCAGTTGATTGGTTCGACGCGTCCTAAGTTTAGTCAATCTTAACTTAATTTAGGTCGACCCAAATTAGAGTTTGGTTTGTCTCATGAAAAGTTCGACGTTTGACCTAGACCTAAGATTCCAATTCCAAAGCAAGTCAACTTTAAGCACCAGCATAAGAATACCTTATTTCCTGTCGTTTGTAAATACATTTGGAAGTAGTTCCCAGTCTGTCTCTCGTAGATCAGACCCTGGATTAGAGAATCCAACGAGACGTCAGGTTTGTACCCAGTCTCTTTCTGAACAACAGCTGAAGCGGAACTAGGTGGCAGCAAAGTTGTGCGATGAAGCGTTCTAAAAGACAAAAAACACGGGACGATGACTGTGCAACACCTCGTAGTTAAATTTTCATCAACTTCACAGGTTGTGTTGAACTCAAGGAAATCATTGCCGACCAAAAAAGAGTTTGGATTTGCGCGCTCTTAAAATGACGAATGCAATGATGCCTCTCATGGAGACCATACTCTACAAAAACCAGGTCAGCAACCGGGTTGTGATATCAATCAGCGGACGGACTGAGAAACCTATGGCGATATTGTACAGCCGCATTTCTAATTCCACCGCCGTCAAACGTAAAAGGCCTTTTCTCGATTTGGTTTCTCGAATTTTATTCATAGTGGAAACATGGCCAAGGATGTTTAAAATAGTTACTTAATTTAACTATTGAGTCATTTTTCTCAAAATAAATTTTCTCTTTTCGCTGAAAACACTTTGTGCGCGGGTAAAATTATGCCGGCAAATGGTGCCTGTTTTAGTTTTCAAACACCAAGGCTTATTTTCGTAATCTTGCAGAAAGTAAATTAACAATGTATTGGTAATATTGTAAGCTTCTAAAAGTAAAAGAAGCAACCTTAGCTTTTAAAGTACTTCTCTTAGCTTTGGCAAATTTCTCTCGATTGCCGCGGTGAAGTCTCTAGGGCTTTCCATGCAGAAAGTCTGGGAAGTGTTCTACCCCTCTACTTTTCCAAGGGAAATGCCCACGAAAATGGTTATTGTAGGCGTTACTCAATCAGGCACTCTCTCAGTCGTACACCCGAATTTTCTCTTTTCCCTTTCCTTTGGAACGTTATTGTTCATTCACTCACCTCATCATTCGCTGAATCTTACTATCAGGAGAGGGGATAGGATTGATAAATAGCCTGACAGAGGGTAGGTAGTCTGGCTCAGGTTCCACTGGGAAGGTAGGACCAGGAGGCTGCTCAAATCCATAACCAGTTTTCCATGGTTCAAGGATGTACTAATAAATAACAGATAAATCAATTAATCAATCAATAAGCAAACGAACAAATACATGATACAAGAAAGTTTCATTAAATGAATGGGATTCGCGGTTAGAGCGACATTTTAAATTAAAAGTTAAGTAATAAGAAACGAATTTGGATTAATAACGCCATGCTGTTTAATGTGACAAAAAATGAAGAATTTTCAAGTAAAGTTCCAGAAAGTCGAAATTATACAAGTTTCAATCTTCTTCTAGTTTGTCCATCCATACCTACTTTTGTATTTGCTGTGTTATTGATGCCTTCTTTTAAAGTTTTGAGCGATTATTTTTAATGCTCACTAAGTTTTGGTGGCAATTCCTAACCAAGTGAGAAGTAAGTGTTAATGTTGGCTTAGGAGAGGGGTAGGTGGGCAGTTTCCCAGAAACGCACAACGATCCGAGTTTTCAAAATTGGCGACACAGCTCGTTTAAACAGATCGTTTTGTAAAAGACCAGAACACAATGATATTAAGTGAAGATCACGACAAAACACAGAAATAATAGCCCTGTCATATTTGTCACACATTAACGTTTTGCTGTCCTCTTCTTTCTTCCGTCCTGTTGCGTAAGCTCATTACCAACAAAATGAACAAGACAATCATGACCGAGCTCCTTTACTACTTACCTGCAACTGCTTTGTACTGGCGTTGGTATGGATGCATCTATTGGCTTGCAGAAGCCTAGGATGCGCGGACTTGGCACGCAATTGAGGTCTGGAAGTCTGGTGCTGGGTAGTTTTCTTGACGGTACTGCTCTGGGGCCTGGTAATTAGCTTGTTCGAGTGCACCTGGGCTAGGCCAGTATGAGCAGGAACTTGAGGCAGGTTTGAAAGGGCGCTTTCGCGTTTCACGCAAGACTTGGGTCTTTCTTTAGCAAGTCTTGTGTATTCCAGGTCGCGGGAAACAGAACGACGTTGTTGGTGCATGGTGAATCGGATACTCCTGTAAACAGGTAAATTGTATTAAGAAATAACTGAGGAAGTATGCAATCACAACTGCTCCATTTTCTGTACTTCACCAATGTCAAATAAACTTACCAATAACTTAACAAAGGCTCAAGAACATCAGGTTGAACAGCAAACAAACTGTTGAAGGTTAACAGTGACGCGTCTAACATTTTTAATCTTGTTTTCGTTGCAGCAGAGAACTCGTAAATCCCTCCACTTTTCCAATACCTGTCGCGTATATTCTGCACCAGCCTAACAAATACAAGAACCACTGTTTTAGCAACTTAATATTGTAACAGTAGTGTTACGTGCGTTAAAGTATGACTGCCGTAATGATAACTTAAGGATCTGCAAATAAAGAATGCCAGTATTGTGGAAAAATACATGGTTTTTAAATGCATACTAGATAAAGGTTTTAGTATCGATTCATTGAAAACCTTATTGTCCCCATCTGCAAGATTTTCGTGAACTTAAGTCATTTTCTACCGAATCGCGAAAACTACTCGTTTTCACGAAATAAAAGAAATAGACTGCATAGCAAGCGTTTCCACGCAAGCTCGTCGAGCAAGTTGGGACGAGAGTAAAAAAAGAGTAATATTTTGCTCTAGCTCTAACTTTCACCCAATAACTCGTTTGGAAACGCTCGAAACGTAGGCTATAAAAGAAACATAAGGGATATTATGTGAGACTGAGAAGTGCGCGAGTCTCGCGTTTTGCTTAAAACTATGTTGCCTTCCATCTCGTGGTTCTAGCTCAAACATTTCTTGCGATTTTTTTTATTGCTTAATTGCAGCTTTAAAGGTTGATAAAGAAGAAATTTTGAAAGTGTTTTTTGAAGGCGGCGCAACTGCACCCACCTGTTCTTTTGGCCATGATCGTCCAAGTGTCTTCCACACTCAACTTCTAACCAGAACTGCAACATTTTTTCACCGCTTGTATCCAAAAGAAACTGTTTAAAAGCTTCCAAACCATCCTTTGTTGCTAAATCATAAGGTTTTTCCTCAGCATCGAATCCGTCTTCACTGAAAGCGGATTCATCGTCGATATCCAATCCTATCGACGTGGCCGCTGTGCTGCAGCGTGTTAGCCGTCGACGGCCCAAAACGCCACGAATTCCTTGCAGAGTTGTGGCGCTTGCTTCCGTTGTGTACCCTCCTTCATCATCCTCGTCGTTGCCTTCATTTTTACTTTCAGATTCGTCCTGAGAATCGTTTTCGTCTTCCGGTGCGTCCTGTGGCTCAGTAACTGACTGGGATTCCTGTGATTCACAATGTTCGGAGGAAATCGGGGGCTCAGTTGAGTCAGGTTTATTGGCTACTTTTTTTTCGCTTTCTTCTTCTACTAGAGACTTGCTTTCTTGCGCCCCGGCTTCAGATTTACCATCCAGTTCCGTTGGTATATCTTGGTGAGCCAAACTCTCTTTTTCCGAGTCTTTCTGATCGGTGCAATGATCAGCTAACATCGTTGACGTTTCAGAACTTGGGTCTAACAGCTTGGACTGCGCTGAATCATCAACATCGTTTAAACTGTCATGGAAACCGTCAATCAGAACTGCATCTTTACCTTCAGAAATGCTCCGGCAATGAAGACAATCTTCTTTGCTTAAATCACCAAACACTTCCTTCTCCTGTTTCTCGTCATCTTTATCTTTTCCTTCAGCTACACTATTCACCGATGACTCCTCCATGTCTTCATTTGCTTGGGACAATTCTTCACTCGCTACCTCTCTAACCGTCTCGCTGTTTTCTTCATTGACTGAATCCACAGAGGTCCCAGTGATAGTAAGCTCTCCGTCCTCATAATCACTGCACATAGTCTCTACTATACTTGGTATCTTTCCACCATCGGACGTTTGTGTTGTAACTTCATCTTTGTCATCACCAACAGGGGAAAAATTGTCTTCATCAACATCAATATTCAGCGTACTTGCATTCTTTTCAGACTCTACGGTCGATACATCATCTTTCCCCATGGCAACCACAACACTTTCGGACATACGTATGTTTTCACTTCCTACCGCCACGGCACCAGGCGCGTTCGAATTTTGTTCATCGATGCGCAATACAACATCTACGTCTCTCTCATTTGGAGGACTGGAAGCACTGTGTTCTGCACCTTCTTTTGACGACACTTCGTATCGCACTGTTTCACCATCCACGTTCTCCAAAGTTGATGAACTCCTTGAAACTTGGCCATGCTCCGTAATAAAACTCACCACAGAAGACAGACTCCGCGTCATTTCGTCTGTCCCAAAGGACTTCTCATCGTTTTCATTCCCTACATTTAACTCTTCTTGGACTACGCTATTCTGACTGGCCGTTTCCATCGCCACTGAGAGACTACTGGCGGACGCGGAGCTAGCCCTAGATACCTCATTCGCATTTAAAGTCTTCTCAAAATCATCACTAAGAAAGCTCATCCGTGAGACGGGTCTAAAATTGTTCCCAACCGAAACTTCACTTTCCTGAACACTTGACATACTGTAGCTTGACTGAGTCTCCAGGGCGTCCTCTTCGTTCATAAATTTCGGGGTGACTTCCCCTTCTTCTTCTTCTTCTTCCTCCAAGATTTGGGGTGTTCTTGGGTATGGCGAGCCAGCACCAGAACTGAACATACTGATACGGCTGTCTGAACGTGTAAATGATTCATGCCAAGCATCAAACGTTTCTTCAATAGTTCGAACGTGAGTTGGTAAGTAAAGGTGTTCTTCGCTGTCCCTGTCATTTTCCTCTTCAGAGGACTGTTCATCTCCACCTAATGAAGGACTCAAATTAAAACTGACGACGCTTCGCCTCCGAGTCAAAGGACGAACCACTGTTAGTTCCTCAACACCACTGTCTTCATCTGAGCTTTCGGAGCAAAGACCGCGGAAAAATGACTCCTTAAATAAAAGACAGAAAGAGTCTTATACTTCACTCTCGAGTCATGTTATATTTTGAGGTGGAGGAGATAACATGCATACTCCGAGGCTCAGTCCACACCTATCCGTTTTTGTTTGAAAGGGGAGATTTTTTTCTCCATTTTCAAATGAAAAAACCGCGTCCGCAAGTTGCCGGTGTTTTAACCGTTTTTGCTCATCAACGCGAAAACGCAATCATCACTGAAAGCCGTACTATCTTTGATCATGTTAACGGGAGCATGCGCATTTACTAATCTCGTGCACGGGATAGACTGGATCCAACACCGTGACCGTGAATCGTTTTCACCATCCACAAACTCCACAGAAATACAGGCAAAACGTTGGCAAAACGACGTTTTCACAAATCTCCACTCTGGAGAGCGGTTTTAAAAAGATAAAGCCGACTCCCGATAACTCGAACCTTCAAGGGAAATGGAAAAAAGTTCCAGTTATCGGGACCTCGAGGCAAATACCCGGAAGTAAGGGAAAAAAACCAGTTTTTACAGAACATTTTAATCACATTTAATTGTAGAAATGTTACGTGAAAATTGAAATTGACTTCTTGATTATAAATCAGAACGTGGCCTAAAAAGAGCATGCGCTTTACTGTTTTGAGTGGTAAAGTTTCACGTTATATTTGTGAAGCGTTGTGACAAACAACATCAGCCTTCACTAGTGAACTATGTGCCTACAACACATCAATGGCAAATTCAAAATTATGTTTCGGAGGTGGGAAGGATGCGGCTACACGTACGCTAACGAGGTTTAAGTCTTTTTTGTGCCCACTCAGCACTTTCTGTGTGATGTTGATATATATTTAATAAGTATTTGAGGTTTTTTGCTGACCAACTTCCCCCTGGAAGAACAGGGCTGAGTTGTTCAAAGCTGGGTTAAGATAACCCAGGGTTAGTGCGAGATTTCAATCCAGATCTGAAAGCTTAAAACGCATTTCAGTTTTAATTCTTTTTGTTTACAAGTTGATGATTGGAAGCTCTAAAAATAACAGAGAGAATTATCCCAGAAAATGCTTTTGAACACAAGAAAAAGAAACCCGGGTTAAGCGCTAATCGGTCTTTGAACAACTCGGCACTGCTCAATTTAAATATATCTTATACTTTAATCTACAAATGCTATCTTATGCATTTGAAACGATACTTTACAATTTAATCTACTAACCTGGACGGCGGACAAGTGTTTGGAAAGTTTAAATTCAGCATACAGCTCGCTTCTCATAAATAAGGGTAGTCTGTGTTTCTTAACAAATTCCAGCCCATGAACTTTATCAAGAACAGTTACGTAGTAACCAATACGAGATTGATTGTCAGCAACATTGTATATGGTTCCCTTGAAGTGTGTAAACTGACGCAACTGTGATGCACTTTTAGCGTCTCCTTTACCCACGTCATCTGCTAATTTTTCAATGAATTCTTCAAAAACTTCAAGCTCACTGTTATAGAACAACCGTTCTGCAAAGCACTGAAAAGACATTTTATTTTTAAAGTTATTTTTTGCTGGATGAACATACTAGGGATGAGAGAAAAATAATAATTATTATCTGAAGTAACAAAGCTAGTGGTGACGGAAAAAAACAGGACAGGAAAGAGGAACTGAGATGGAATGAGAATGGGGAAAAAAAGCCAATCTTAATTATTTTCTTAATCATTTTTTTATAAAAATATGTTCTAATGAGGCATGAAACTGCTGTTTTTAAAAAAAGAAATAAAAATTAAATCAGAGCTTTTGCCAATCAACGGCATCATCATCATCACGCCGTTGATCGGCAAAAACTCGGATTTCATTTTAATTATTTTTTAAAAAAAAAAACAGCAGTTTAATACCTCCTTAGAACAACAATTTTATTTCAATCATGCTGCTGAAGGTCAACATGAATAGATTACAACTGTTTTTTGTTTTGAACAGTGTGGGGTACAATAACCCTGTTTTTATTTTCATTTCCAAATTTCCAATTGAGCCACTGGTGGAGGAAAGAGCAAAAGACCAGAGCTCAGTTATATATAACTTTTACAAGTGAAATTTATTGGTACAGCTACTGTATTCAGACTCTAAAACAATGGCGACACTTTTTAATTGCACTTCTCTTTTAAAAAGTTCTATTAAATTGACCTCAGCTAACAAAAAGATCTCAGAAAAAGAGGTACAGGTATGCCCAAACTGTCTAATTTGGCAAAATTGTTGAGAATGAGGAGTAAGTGTTACAACAAGTTTGAAGCAACATTATGTGGTTCAGACCATAAATATAATAATTAATCCTGGTCATGTTTGAATGTACCATGGCCATCTGCCGAGCCAAGAAAAAATGCCTCATTGCCTCCTAAGAAGGACAACCATGCACCTGAGTACAATGGTGGTAAACTTAAGATACTTGAATGACTCAGACACAAGTTAATATAATACAAAATTAGTGTGGGAAAAACTTACAGGTAATGCTAAGAATGCATTAAAGAACTCTACAAATCCTTCATCATCTGACAGAAAGGTTTCCTGAAAAGCAAAGAGTTTATGTTAGTATAAACGTGGAAATTGCTTGCAAATAAAGAACCTGAGGTGTAGACAGATGTATGCACTGTAAATATACAGTTTCACTGATGGAGATGCCAATCAAAAAAGTAATAATCAAAGGGGCACCACTCTCAAGACTCTCCTGAGAACATTCCAATTATACACAGGCTAATGATGTTAAATCTCAATGAACACAGACAATAATAATATTAAAAGTAATGCCCACAACAGCACACTATACATGTAGATAGGGTTTTGTTTCATTTCTATATGTATATAACATAATTATTGCAATGGTATGAATAAATGAGTTGCAATGAAATAACAAACAAAACAATATTGTTAGGTACTTTGTCAACCATTTATGCAACTAAAAGGCATTAGTGCAGGGCTGTCACTTCAGACTTCAAGTTGGCAGATATATGAAATTAGCAGGTGGGGAATTGACCAGTTAGAAAGTTCTCCTACAATTCTTGTACATTTAATTGAAGGAAAGCACATTATTTGATCTTCTTTACACAAGTGAAATTATGATGGTTTTCATGTAACTCTTAATTAAAACAACGTTTTTAAATTTGTTACTTTTTCATATAATAATTATCATGCCTTGACTCTCCCGAATCACTGACTAAGATTACTATTCAGCGTGCAAAGAAAGTAGTGTCCGATAGCCCAGGGCTAGTGGATTTTGCTATCAAAATGTTTTTGGTGCTAGTTAAAATGACGTTTGGGCTAGTATATTCTAGCTTCAGCCTGCCCGAATGGCAACCTTTAAAAATGACTTTCTTTGCACTCTGCTATTGGTCATATCATTATAATGTTAAAGCAAAATAATGTTTAAGCTATGTACATGTAAGGACTTCCTGTGATTTCCTAAGCCATTGCCATGGTATAATAGGTTATGCCAGAAAAAATCCACGCCCCCACGACGGAAGGCATGCTGGAAAATCTCGCGGGAGGGGGGCTTAACAGCTCTGGAAATTCAGACTGGAGGGAGGCTCTGAACCTAAAAATACATCACGCATTTTGGGTTTCCAGGCAAAACGGCCACCAACTAGGGCTCATCCTCCACTGTACGTTGGCAAATCACCTGGCGAATCACAAAGAATTTCTGAGGCAAATAGCAGCAGGCTGCGAACATAACAGTGCCCAATTGGACAAGTGGCTAGAAATCCTTGCCGTGAAAGATTTAACACGGAAAGAACAGGGAACTGAACTTCAGGGAGAGCAGCGAAGAAGACCACAGTGCATTCATCGACAGCCTATATAAAGCCCGAGAGTGAATAAACGCAGAAATAATGCAAAATAGTTTTGAAATACTCGTTTAAGCTACTGGTCCTCAAATGTATATCTTTGAATTCATGATAAAGACAGCTCCACAAGGTTCAAACAGTGTGAATGGCAGAGAACCAATACTTTAAAACTATTAATTTTACGAATTACACTGTTCAGTGGTTGCATGAACTATGAGGTCACACTTTTTGCACTGGAGGAGTTTGGGGTGCAGGTTCAAATCCCGGTGGGGCTACTTCCAGTTTTGTTTTCTTAGGGAATTTTCTGAGCAAATTTTACTAAAAATTGATTGGTTTTGTGTTGATCTGATTGGTGTTTTTATCATTTTTTTAACAGAGATAATGATTTGCTCTTTCAACAACAATATGCTTGAGAAAGCCAATGGTAAAGCTATTAACATCACAGCTAGTGCCCAGTTATTCACAACATAATCTTCACCTGGTAGTTTTAGGGCGTCATTTGCTCATTTCAGTAACAAAGTTTCAAGATAAAATTGCAAGTTTACGACAAGTAAACAGCCCCAATAGCAGCACTTTGGCACAAGGTAAAAGTTATGTGTTGCCTTATACCAACCCCTCTTAACTACGAAACTACATTCCAATGTATCCAAGTGGCAGATAATGATCTTGCTGACAGAGGAATCAGCAATTACAAGACAAGAGGGTGGAATAGCAGCCACAAAGGTTGTCTAAAGGCTCATCTCTGCAAAACTGCTACCACACAGTGAGTGGGTTTTGCCACAATTAAAGCCAATTTTGAGTCCACCTGAACACGCTTACAAAACACGAAAAAAATGCACCTTATAAGGACTAGAAAATAAGAAAATATACGATCAAAGCATTAAGCTTACATCAAGGTTATTAACACGGAATCCATCACGAAATTGAGTAATTTTAATTTTCAGTGGACAAAAATCTTGTACCAGAATATTGCATATTTCTTTCTTACATTTTTCAAGGGCTATAGCTAAAGGTGTAATTAAATCATCTGCAGCAACACTAAAGAAAATTTGTCATGGGAGTCCGAGAAAATGAATGTCAAATTTCACAAGAATTGGGATCAGTATAGGTAATAGCATGATTTGTAGTGATATTTGGCATAAATACCACGAGTGATATTTCAAAATTGTTATACACAATTTCACGAGCCATCAGGCGAGTGAAATTTGAGACAATTTCGAAATATCACGAGTGGTATTTATGCCAAATATCAAGTACAAATCATGCTATTATTTGTTTATACTACTACCCACAAAAGGTTTGTAATTTTCACACGTAGGTATTTCAAATTAAGCTGAAATACCACTGCTCTAAGCCAATCAAATTGCAGAAATTTCTCATGTAGTAGTATAATACAGGTAAAATTTTAAAATTTTCATGTGTAAGATGTAATTTTGTGAAATTTGACATTTGT
>OZ037785.1:27308803-27446303 GCA_964035525.1 Porites cylindrica
TGTAAGTTGTCCTTGAAAAGTCCTTGAAAATTTCTTGTCTGAAGTTGTATCAACCATGTCAGAGGTTTTATGACAAATTCCCCAATGCCAGGACCAACAAATGCTGGGGGGGTGGACCTTTGAGACTGGCACAATTCACACACACACCTTTTTGTTTAATAACGCAGAGATTTGTCCATTTTCATTGTATCATATAGGTACTCATAATCTTAGCACATGGAACTGAAAAAGTGTTCTCCATGCTGATTGATATTCTAGGGCTTGTTAATCCATGGAAGTCAATTCTGCATCTGAACTGGGCATTAGAAAGCCAGGGTTCACGAAAATGCCGTATGTTACGCCAAAATGTTTAAGATGATGCCAGTGAGTTTATGGAGGGAGTCACTTTGACTCCAGAAATTTTCAAAATAATTGCAAAATAGTTTTTTCCATACCTTTTTCAAAACAAATACAATCTACTTTAACTGAAAGCACTGTAAACTTGATTTCAAACACTTAAATTGAAGAATTTTCCATGTGTGTACAAGTACTGTAGAAGCAAAATTACTATAAAGATCACACAAATGATGATCATCAAGGATATTTGAGCCTTTCAAGGTCAGCAGCAGATTCCAACATGAGGCTCGTGGCTACTTCATGTTTCGGTCATGATAGCTCATACGTGCCAAAAGCACACTCTGAAATGGCATCCTCATCAAAAGGAGAGTGACTTAATAAGGTTATCCAAAGCTGTCTAGAATTTTTTACTGTTATTTTAACTTTTGTTTAGGGAATAATACATTGCTTTTTTGTTGTGTTATGTTACTCCAAATGCTCAAAAGTGAATGCAAAATTTGTGAAGCAGAAGTCACACTGACTTCACCCACCAATAAAATTTGAAAATCCTGGAAAGTAGAGAAATCTAACAAATGCTGCTAAAACTAAAGGTTGTTACAGCACTAAAAAAAATCTTATTGACTGAATGTAGTTTTTAAAATGGGCCCTTTGCAGCTTGTGGTTATTTGTCCTACATAATTATGTATCTTTTGTCCAAATTATGGGATACAACCTTAAGAATAGCATATCTCATTTGTGTTATGTGAGAATGTTTTGTTGTTGATTTTTAAACAGTTAAAAACTTGTTTATAGTTTTGTACAAGTGTTGTCACATTTCTTGAATTATTATTTGTCCTGCTGTAGTCCCATCACCTTGAAGGATTTTTAACAAATGCTGTGACAATGTTGTGAATGTTTTCCTTGGGCTTAATCTTTTAAATAATAATTTTTCCTCATGGTTATCACTCTAGATCTGTACTCCATGTCCATATGAGCCAACAGTGTGATCTAAAAGGAAATGAGGCAGTTAATGCTGGAAATAATTGCAATGAGTGTAAACAATGTGGTAAGTGTTTTAGCCGAGCAGGAGACCTAAGGAGACATGAAGTAGTCCACACTGGGGAAAAGCCTTTTGAATGTAAACATTGTGACAAGTGTTTTAGTAGAAAAGCAGATCTAAAGACTCATGAAAGGGTTCACACTGGGGAAAAGCCTCACAGTTGTAAATATTGTGGGAAGTGTTTTAGAAGAACAGTAGATCTAAGGACTCATGAAAGAGTGCACACTGGGGAAAGGCCTTATGAATGTAAACACTGTGGCAAGCGTTTTAGTCGCACAGGAACTCTGAGGTGTCATGAAAGAGTCCACACTGGGGAAAAGCCTTTCCAATGTGAACAGTGTGGCAAGTGTTTTAGTGAAAAATATAGACTTAGGACACATGAAAGAGTTCACACTGGCGAAAAGCCTTATGAATGTAAACATTGTGGCAAGTCTTTTAGCCGAGGGGCAGATCTAAGGCATCATGACAGAGTCCACACTGGGGAGAAGCCTCATCAATGTAAGCAGTGTGAAAAGTGTTTTAGCCGAGCAGAAAGCCTAAGGACACATGAAAGAGTGCACACTGGAGAAATCTTAAAGCCATATGAATGTAAAGAGTGTGGTAAGTGTTTTATGCAGGTGAAATCTTTAAGGAAGCATGAAAGAATCCACACCGAAGAAACCCGTTCAGAATGTAAACAGTGTGGCAAGTGTTTTAGCTCAGCAGGAGATCTAAGGAAACATGCAATAGTCCACACTGAGGAAAAGCCTTTTGATTGTAAGCAGTGTGGGAAATGTTTCAGACGAAGCAAAGACCTAAAGAAACATGAAACAGTCCATACTGAAGAAAAGCCTTTTGATTGTAAGCAGTGTGGGAAATGTTTCAGACGAAGCAGAGACCTAAAGAAACATGAAAAAGTCCATACTGGGGTCAAGCAGGATGAATGTAAAACTTGTGGAAAGTTTTTTAACTCAAGAGGAAACCTGAGGAGACATGAGCGACTCCACACTGGAGAGAAGCCTTATGAATGTAAACAGTGTGGCAAGTGTTTTAGACAAAGCGGGGACCTAAGGAAACATGAAACAGTCCATAGTGGAGAAAAGCCTTTTAAATGTCAGCACTGTGGCAAGTGTTTGAGTACATCAGGAAGCCTGAAAGTACATGAAAGAGTTCACACTGGAGAAAAGCCTTATGAATGTAAACATTGTGGGAAGTGTTTTAGGGGAGCTGGAGTTCTAAGGACTCATGAAAGAATTCATACTGGGGAAAAGCCTTATGAATGTAAACATTGTGGCAAGTGTTTTAGCCGAGCAGGAGACTTTAGGAGACATGAAATGGTCCACACTGGGGAAAAGCCTTATGAATGTAAACAGTGTGGCAAGTGTTTTAACCGCACAGGGAATCTGAAGAGTCATCAAAGAATCCACTCTGGGGAAAGTTCTATCATATTGTGGCAAGTGTTATAGTTAAATCAGAGGGTCCAAACTTAGAAAATGTGTTATGAATGTTGAAGTTTTGAAACATGATTACCCAGTAGGAAACCTAAGAACTCATAAATGAGTCTACATAGAAGAAAAGCCATATCAACGTACAGTAAAATCCTGATTTCTCAAACCCTTGGTTTACTCAAAACCATATTAGTATTCAAACATAATATAACTTCCCTTCACCAGTCAAACACTACAATTTAACCCTGAATTTTTCAAACGTCATGATGATTTGAACAATGGTGGTTTGAAAAACGGGATTCCACTGTACAGTGTGTTATAGTTGATTCTGTGCAGTGAGTTTTTGCTTTAAAGTGTGTATGACATGAATTTTTTTAAAACTGATTTTGGTCCTTAGACAAGTTTAATTAGCAATTTATTTTAAACTTCAAAAATGTGTCTGCCCAAAAAATTTCATGAATATTGGCCAAAAAAACTACTTTTTCCCCTTCAGAAATGTCCCAGAGACTGGGAACAAGTAAAGGATCAAAGAATAGACTGAGGACACCATGTGAGGTCAATTAATTTGCTCAGCTGTCACTTCTGATTCACTTCTGTTTTTGAAATTGTGGGAAGCATTAAGGGCCAAGCACTTCATAATTTTCCATTAACTGTTAGTTTCCCACTATGGACACCACTTAATCTTAGCAGACGACTGATTTCGGTTGATATAATGTTTCTAATCTTAGAGCTGTTTTCCTGCTTCTGTTCTGCCATAGCGGTTTATAAGTGCTGAAACTGCTCGCCATTGCATTTAGAAATCGTGTTTGATTGCCTCCAATCAGGGTGTAGTGTGTGACAAGTTGGTGAAGGCTAGGTCAAAAAAATTAATAAAAAGTTTTGATCACAGAAAAGAAAACACTCACTTTCTCTTCACGTTAAGTGGGCATTCTTATAAACAAAAACTCCTTATGAACCTGATTGCTTTCCATATACTATTCTCACTTTGTGATCCTTGCATTAGTTTATAATTTCCCCTTGCCGCTTTTAGTGCATGTAGGAGTCAACCACCACCACAGCCACCTTTTTTCGTCCTCCAAGAACCAGCAGCAGCTAATCTAGACGTAGTTTCCCTAAAAATCATTGCAAGAAAAAATTTCGACAAAAAATAGAAGAACCCCCTGGGGTCAAACCAATCCCAAGAGTGTTAAAAAGTTTCTGTTCCTGATTGGTCCGAAAATTTTTGTTGCAAATCTGGAGCGGGGGATTCAAAAGTTAGGTAGAGGTGAGTTCCCACGGGATCTCCCGTTCTTGTTGTAAACTTTGCCTGTAGTGAATTCACTTCCAGTTAGCCAACCCCCAGTCACTGGTCTCCGAGGACACCCTGCCTTGCACTCATACTTGTTGAGGCCTCTTATTAAACAAACTAGTCTGAACAGGGTCAGGTAGGTAGTTAAACAGCTAAATTTATTGATTTATTTTCACTGCGCAATTATTTACGTACTACTGAGATTTTCTATCGTTTTACGGGACGGTTTACATGGTACGACGTTGACTCATCGCCGGGGCTTGTACAAAAAATATAAAAGAAAAGTAGTGTATGCCAGTGGGAAATTTTCTTCTTCTGAGCCATTTCTTTGAATTGCCAGTTGAAAGTGGTAGACAAGATATATTTAACGTAAGATAGATTTAACGTAACAGAAGATAGCAGGAGTTCTCCAACACCGGAGATTCTAAATTTAAAATATTTAGCTTTATCTTGCTGGTAGCAACTTTTACCAAACCTGTGCCTGTTAGCCAGTAAGGGTGAAAAGTAAAGTTATACCATGTAAACCTGCCTCTTTGAAAGTCTGGCTACATAAAGTTATTAACGAATAATTATATGCTACAATGCTAGAAAGGATGACACCTAAGAAATCCTTTTGGAGGAAATTTGGCGTTTTAAAGGCCCTAATCACCTATAATTTTCCGATTCTGGTTGCTTTGAAGACCGGAGAGTTTTCTTTAGTGAATTGTAACGTCCAATTCTTTTATCTTGAAATCTTCAAAGGCACTTTTAGAACAGAAAAAGAAAAAAATTACGAAACATCGTTAATTTGTAGGAGGCAAAACCACTTTTCTGGACTGTTAATCAAACTAACTTTGCAGGATCTTAAAACTATAAAATAGGTGACTAGACAAAATAAAACGCCTTATAATTCAAGTTTTCAGTGAATGTCCCTAGTGGGAGACTATATAATCTGTACAACTGTACACTGCACGTCAGTCATCTCTCTCAAAGCGGTTATCCCTAGACCCCATGCGCAATGTCACCTGTGTAAGGCCCTTAAGTTGCCCTGCTGACCAAAAAGCCAGAAGACTCTGGGCACGAGATTGTCAACGTGTACTTTCTAATATCTTTTCTGACCCCGTTAGTGTGACCATCTTTTGAATGAGCGGCCAACTGCTACTTTTGAGTTCCCAAAGTCTGTGTTCTTTTATAGAATTACCTCATTAATACTTAACGGTTACTCAAATAAAAATGTGCGTTCTAAAAGTAGACATTCTTTTTAAAAGAAACAAACAAGAATTATTTTGGAGAAACAAATAATGAGAGTTCCTTTTGGTAGTGTCTTTGAAATATCAATTGTTAACTTCTAAAATGGTGATTTTCTTCACAAATTTATCTGTCTATCAACATCCTTACAGTATCAAGTGATGAATTATACGAAGAGACCAGTGATGCGTGAAATGTGTCCCTACCCTGCCACTGACCTCAAAATTCAATGGTTTGTTAATGGTCCCACTAACGGGGTTACGTTGAAATCAGAAACCTGCATTAGATTTTTAATATATGTATTTTGATCAACGCCCTGATCCCAGTGGTTAGTTTTTCCTCACTGAACAATAGTTTGTTCCAAAGTGCTAGACACGCTACGAGGTTGACTCTTATGTAAGGAGAAGTGAAGCAGGTCCTCAGGGACCCCAGCTTAGATAGAGAGAGTTCCCTGACGATAAATAATGAGTAAACTCTTATTTTTCTCAGAGTTGGAAAAGCGATCAATCTGCGTTGCAACACGACAAAGAAAGGACCATTTTCTGCCTGTCGCGTCTTTCGTGGGAGGCGACTTTTTTTGTCTGTTTGTGTATCTCGCTCGTTTTACTAACACTCGAGCAAAATAAGAGATTTCTCGAAGTGGACTAAGCAATTTCATACATTTTTGCTTCTTTTGAATATAGTTAAACGTATTTACTGCTCAACAGCAGGGGCTATTACAAGTATGGCCCCCATGCGCATTGGATATGAAACGGTTTACATGTCTACAATAGATGGATTTTTGAAACGGTTACCACCAAATAGACCTCTTCCGTTAAAGTAGGCAAATTAAAAAAACTCTGCTTTTTATCTTCTCCTTTCTCCTCGCTTTTGCTAATTTTTCCATTCCTTTTCCCTTTTTTGTGTGATTTTCGGCCTTTTTTTATATCGGACGCAAAAAACACTTTCCGTTTGGCCCTTTTCCACTCAAATGGTTGCAAATTTGGCGAGGTTCGTTTTCAAAAATCCGGCTAGATGTACAATTATATATCTTATATTTAGTAAGATTGAACGAAATAATTGTTAGTTATTATAGCATCTTATATAATTATGGTTATATTACACAGTTAGGGACTATTGTAATAGTGCCAATCCCTGGGTGCTAGAAACTTTTTGTGCGCGGTTTTCGGTTTCGCCAGGACTTTATGGTGCTCCGCGCGTCTTCGCCGTTCGTGGCTTCGGCCCTCGGCCGAAGATCTGTCGGCCCGCGGCCGACACCTAAGCATCCGGCAACTACGTGGCCAAATAGGCAATTTTCACGATGACGATGTTTGACTACAACTACCAGAATTCATTTCGTCTTTGCTTTGTTATTTAAATTTGTCAATTCCACGGAGGTTTACGGAATAATAGCCTTAATTCGCACAAGAAAACAGCAAACTGAAGGATTCTGGTAGTTGTAGTAAAATGACGTCATCGTGCAATTGTCCTATTGGTCTCGGACAGTTTGTCGGCCGCTAAGCCAGTACATGTATCAGTCTGTCGTTGTATTGTATTATAGCTGTACAATTGGTCTTGCTTTTTTATTGTTCGCTGGACATACAGATTCCAGTTTATCTCAATATTTCCTCTGCAATTAGTATTGATTATATTATTGGCATTCTCAATGCTGAGACTTATGACACCTCGCTTGAACATTGTTGTGAGTTTAGACTATGAACTGAACTTAGATTCCTGACCTAGGTATCCCATGTCTAAAGTTTTTAAAGCAAAAACGGGTTTTAATTTCCGCCAAGCAGCATGGAAATAGCAAAAAAGTAAACTTTTGAAAGTTTTCTGCATATTTTCATTTTTGTCTTCGTCGGATTTTTCTGCAGCTAGCCATTCACGTGGTACAAAACCGCCATGCTGGAGAGCAAATGTCGCACTGGAACAAGACAAATAAAAGGCATACATAATTTTAAAGGGTAATTTCCTTTGTTGTTCTTGTCCTAGTTCGACTTTTGCTCTCCAGCATGGTGGTTTTGTACCACGTGAATGGCTACCTGCAAAGGGCCTATTTCGATCCTTGATCTTTTCCTTTTCTGTCTTTTTTTATCTAGTTTTCCACTTTCTCACTGGCTGGTTGCTTTATTTTCAAATGCAATATTTACCATAGAACAGGGGCACCCAACGAGAATATAGTTCAAAACCACTTAAACATAGCATTGTTAAACGTATTTTAGTATTTAAACGGTATTATAGGCATCATCTGTTCTCATCTGTTCGGATTTCATAGTTGAAAGTCTAGTGATCCGAAAATTATAGGGATCAAAACTTACCTTTCCTAAAATTCCAGCCAGAAAAAAGGCTCCCGAAAATTCTAGGTGACCTTTTTAGATGTTCGAAAATCCTAGGAGAGGCAGGCAAGCGAGAAACTTTACAACAAATGTTCCGAAAATCCTAGATCTCAAATCGTCTTCCGAACAGATATTTTCAGAAAATTGTCGTAGGGTGCCCCTGATAGAATACTACAGTAGCATTTTACGTTTCTAGCAAAACGGACTTTACCAAGAAATTTTCTAAATCAACTCAAGAATTAAATTTCATATCACAAATGATGGGAAAAGAAGTAAAACAATACAAATATCTTTTCAAGTATAATAACTGAGTTGGTTTTCATTGATAGAAACTTCGATCGCTGAAAAATAGTTTTGCTGGTAAATGTTCCCCAATAAATTTCCGATGAGAAACTCGTGAAATCAGAAGAACCAGTCTTTAACTTGTATGATTTGTTCTCCCAGTGTAGGTCATGTTATAGTACTCGAATCCAGAGAACTGTTTCTTTAAAATTTAACCTTATTCACGTACATATGTACGCATTATGAAAAGACAAAGGGACATTGAATTCTCTCTAGACTTTTTCAGGGAAGACAAATCCTACAGTCAAGTTAAAGAGATCTATTGGGTAACTTTCTTGTTGAGCGCTTTTTAAATTTATCAGGTCAGCTGTGGAACACTATGCGCTCTTCGATGAGGCCAAACCACTTAAACCTAAGCGTTTCCATCACCCTTGCAGCATAATACTTTCTTTAAAAACGCACGGAAATCCTTCATCTGAACCACACATATGATGAAGTTTATAGAGCTGCTCGACAAAATCAGCACTGCACTGATATATCTTATTAAGAAATCGTCCTGGAAATCCAGGGAAGGTTTGAATACCACAACAAAGGCTGCGTAATAAAGTAATGATGAGTAAGGAATAACAAAAGCTAGTGTGACAAGTATGAGTATGTAAGTTGCTTTGAGTTGCTGTGATCTGACTCTCGCCCTAATGGCGTTATCTTTCTGTATATCGATCGTTCTTTTTGCCCTTTTCCACACCCTTACGGCTAAGATTACGTTAATAAAAATCAAACCAATGCTTGGTATGACGTGCTGTGTAAGTACAAAGCCCGCTACAATCACTCTGTAAGGTAGGTAACTGGTATCTTTATCACATACAACCGTGTAGTGCTTGGCACTAATATCGTGCCTTACACCATTCATTGTTGCTGCAGGAGCAAATACGATAAGAGACCCTGTAACCCACGCAGCGTACACTAATTTACGAACAGTGCTACTACTGAACGTCTTAGGAACATCACGGGTCGAAAGAAACCTCTCGGTGCTTATGGCCATTAAATTATTAATTGTTATACAGTTAAATACAACAGCAATATACCGAACTATTTTACAAGGCCAACCATTTTGAAATATATCAAACATTAGTTGTGCACAAACCACAGGAACAGAAATCAAACAAGCAAGTATATCTGAAATCGCCAAACTCTTCATGTAAAGGTTGAAGTTCCTTAGGAAGGGAGATGATTGATGGAATGGAACAGAATTTTTCTTGGAAACAAAGTATAGGATCAGGATGTTACCCCCCAATCCGTGGATTCCAAAACTTACAAACAGTACCACAAGGACGAGTTTAGTATCGAAACCTGCTGGAGTGACGTATACTAAACTGGCAGTGATCGCTGCAGCAGTGCCGTTGGTGAAAGCTGCGGAATTGTTGTTAGTAGACAATGGATATGACGTTGCTTGCAAATCTTCCATCTACAAAAAAATTATGAAAAATAAAATCGGTTTGGTGTTAATATAATGAGAAAAACAACAAATTTTTTCACGTCACAGCGCGCTTTTTGCTGCATGGCCTCCGTGTGCGACTTAAATTGTGTGGAGGACGTAATAACTCGACGTCGAATCTTTCAGTCTTCCTTCCAAATGTGGGTGCGGTCCCCGAGAATTCACGGGCAACTCCAGGGAAATTCACCTTCATTTGCCATATTAAGCGGGTTTTTTCATTTATTTTATTTTATTTATTTATTTTTTTTGCCAAGAAGGAACGGCTGACGAAGCTCAAAGGACCCAAAGAACGTCTGCGTGGAAGGCTAAATAAGGTGTTTGGGTTTGGATGTTTGGGCCATGCTGTTGGTCGGTAGGAACTGCGTGTTTTACCACCCACGAAAACAAACCTTGCAACCTTATTTATTGCAAGACAGGTTCGAACGTGGGTGGTAGAGGCGCAACATCGCTATTCAACTCGTTTTGCAGTGGCATGCCGTCAAAACCAGTTGCACGTTTTTTGTTGCCCGTTAGCGTAGTGTGCATGTATTGCCCATCACCTGCATTAACGAGAATTAAGTAGGAGACAGTGTGTTTGCAGCCTCATTACCTTTGCCGCTATTTTTTTGGTCGACCCCATGTTGAGAATAAATTAAGTGAAATTCATTTTTCAGTCATCACTTGCCACCGAGTGTTTGACACTTGGTAACGTTCGCGTTTCGAATTCATCAGTGGATTGAAAAAAAAAAAGAGACTAATTTCCCGGTCTCGAATGCGGCCGTCGGACTTCGCAGAAGGTAAATAACTAAAAAAATAATTACCTTTCTTATGAATTGGTTGAGCACTGGTCCGTTGAGGTATATCACCCAAAACTCTTTATTTTAAGTTTCCCCTGAAACAGACTAAGCAGTTAAGAAGAAAATTTACTGTTTATTGCTTAGCTAAACGTTGAAAGATTAACTTGATTGAAATTTTTCGGCGATCCTTGACCGGTGACAATTATTTTACTTACCTATGATAAGAAGTCACATAAATGTACACAATTCTGAAAGATGTATCGTCACGATATCTCCACCGCAGGCTGAACGAAACGCTATTAAAAAATAATAAATAAATAAGTTTATTAGCATCCTTTTTTCGAATAGAGATGTAAAATTACAGACTTTAACACAGTCCACTGATGCGGAAAAGAGTACTGAAAATGCAACTCACCGTCTGAAACGTTAGTCCATCACTCAACCAGTATTCCTGGAACAGCAACAAGTTTTGCCATAAGCGTTTCAAAATTGGAGGAAAAATTTGATTTTGCTCTCGTCCGGTAATGTGAACAGTTAGACCGTTTCACTGAAAATGCCATTATGTGGATGTGTTTTGCAATTAGTAGGTAACTTTCTGCGGATAAGTAATGAACATTTTCTAATTAGTCTTTTTTAATCCCCCCTAGAAAAACTCTTTGAAAATATTCAACGCAAAGCCTACCTCTCTTGACGAAAACACTAGTCTACTATTAAAGTTTCCTTCTGCTAAAACTGAGAGCGGATTTGTAGACAAACGAACACGCTAACAAGATGAATCTAGTCTCGTTACTTCCCAGGGAAATGACAAACCGAGTAACATGTGGGCACTTGATGATGTTATCCGGCGCCTTGTAATACATTTGTGCTACCGCATCTAATTTACCCAATTTAACTCTTAAATGTACCATTCTTTTTACCATTTTAGGAGCTCATAAATGTGCCACTTTTAGGTTTTAATGTTTCGATCAAATTCACGTAGCCCATGACAAGCCGTGGTGAAAATTTTACAATAACATAATTTTGACCCAATTATGGTGTAAAGCCCTCCTTTCTTTTCCTTGGAGCCGGGAAACAAAAAGACAAAACCAATATGGCGGAAAATGAAATGGTCGCCGATGTCTTAGTAGAAGTAAAACTTTTTTGCTAAAAAGTAAACACTGCCGAACCCTCCATGCTACGAAATGCTATTACAATGCTCGTTTTTCAGATTAAAAGAATTTTTTAAAGGGGTATTTTTTTTGAAATGCCAAAAATTTGGGGCTGGTCAAACGATGCTAAACGAAGAAAAAACGAGGATGGCCAAATGGAAAATTAAAAAGGAGACCTTGATTGTTTGAATCACACCATTCTTGTTGAAGGCAGACCCCTGTTAAGTTTCAAAAAATGCCGTTTCAGCCCAATACACTGATGCCGAAATTTTGGTTTTTGTTTTGGTACCAGCAATGTAGCATGTATTTTCTATGTAAGCTGGCAGTGTGGAGTAGATTTTTTTGTCATTGAGCTGGCTGGTAGTTTTGCCGATTTTATTCTAAAATAAAGCAGTTTTTTAGTTTTAAACTTATATTGTGTTCAGCTGTTTGTTGGGGACTGTCTCTCGGCTGACAACTGACAGACTGACACAAATCAAATCAAATCACTTCAAACCAGCAACTAACTCGGCCTGTATTTAAGAACGGCTTATACCCTGCGAGCAGAGGTTTCTCTCTGCATGCGGCAGGGTTTTTAGCGTTTACGAAGTCGTTCGCGTGGCTTGTCTCTGCCGAGTACTAGCTACGCGCGACAGACAAACCACGCGAATTCGTGAACGCTAAAATCCAAGAACAACTGTGCCTAGATGATAAATTTATCGCATAGGTGACAACTTATTTTCTAGTATTTTCAATACTGGAACTCAACTGTTTCTTAACAACACAACGCCAGAGACTCAGGAAAAATTACAAGGATCATTTTGGTCACTAAGACTTTATTACAAGTGAAGTAAAAATAAGTTTAATTTAAGTAAATATACATTTTTCGATAGTTTACAGCATTGGTGTAAGTTTAATTACAGTATTGACTTAGCTGGACCGATTAGTATTACAATAGGTACCGTATAGCCTTAATTATAGAATAAACATGGTAAAAAAAAACCTTAACGAATTATTCACAAGCTAACGCGCAAACAGTGCAAGATAACAATTAGGCTTTCCGATTAGAAGGTGATTACAGGAGATTGGTCATTGGAACACTGCAATTACAATTCTCTTTTTTCAGATTAAAAGAATTATTTAAAGAGGTATTTTTTTGATATGCCAAACATTTGGGGCTGGTCAAACGACGCTAAACGGGAGAAAAAAGAGGATGGCCAAATGGAAAATTAAAAAGGAAGCCTTGATTGTTTGAATCACAACATTCTTGTTGAAGGCAGACCCCTGTTAAATTTACAAAAAATGGCGACAGTTCCGTTAGACTGATGCCGAAATTTTTGGTTTTTGTTTTGGTACCACGAATGTAGCATGTATTTTCTATGTAAGCTGGCAGAGTGGAGTAGATTTTTTTGTAAAACATTAATTGAGCTGGTTGGTAATTTTGCCGATTTTATTCTAACATGAAGTAGTTTTTAGTTTTAAACTTTTATTGTGATAGTTCAACTGTTTGTTGGGGACTCTCTCTAGGCTGACAACTGACAGACTGACACGAATCAAATCAAATCACTTCAAAACAGCAACTAACTCGGTCTGTATTTAAGAACAGCTTATACCCTTTGAGCAGAGGTTTCTCTCTGTATACGGCATGGCTTTTAGAGTTTACCAAGTCGTTCGCGTTGCTTGTCTCTGTCGAGTACCAGCTACGCGACAGACAAGCCACGCGAACGACTTCGTAAACGCTAAAATCCAAGAACAGCTGTGCCTAGATGATAAATTCATCACAAAGGTGACACCTTATTTCCTATATTTTCAATACTGGAACTCAACTGTCTCACAACACAGCGCCAGAGACTCAGGAAAAAAATTACGAGGATCATTTTGGCCACTCATTAAAACTTTATTACAAGTGAAGTAAAAGTGATCTTAACTTATTAAGTAAAAGTACATTTTTCGACAGTTTACAGTATTGGTGTAAGTTTCATTACAGTATTCACTTAAAAAACGAAATTGAAAATGGAAAAAGGTGATCTCATCCACAAGGAAAACAGCTGAACCGATCACTATTACAATAGGTACCGTACAGCCTTATTATTGAATAAACATGGTTAAAAAGACCTTAACGAATTATTCACAAGCTAACGCGCAAACAGTGCAAGATAACAATTAGGCTTTCCGATAAGAGAAAGAAACCAAGATGTTTTAGAACACTGATATGTTTTGATGGTTAAAACTCTGGTTTTGTAAAGGATACCAATTTCGATACAATGTATAGCGTTTCCAAATCCACAGTGCTGGGAAAAGATGTCGAGATTCATGGCGGGCAATGCTATCCTGTGTTAATCCGCCTCCAACCCTAAAAAACTCGGGAGTCTCTCTCCCCAATTTATTTTGAGGGGAGAAGGCGAGTGTACACGGGTGAGGCAGTGAGAATTCTAATATTTGTTGGGTTTTGGGACTGTATAAAGATTCAGCTGAAAGATTCTCACGAGCCTAAAAACATTTTGAGCTTCCGTTTTGCACACAAAAAGCAAACACTGAACACTTTTTTTACCCTATAATATATAGTAGATTAAAGCTCCACAATATTATATTTAAAGTATAGGAAATTACTGTCACTTAAGGTGTTTCGATACGGTTTTCGGAGACCATAATACTGGTCAATTTTTTTTCAATCGCCTAGTGAAAGTGGTAGTTTTATCTTCGTCGTCCGTCGTCCCGATACGATTTTCACCACTTAGCGATTTTAGATTTAAGTTTGTTAAAATGTAGTTTTAAGTTAAATTGTTCTTACCAAGACAAAGAGAAGCAAAAAGCTTTGAAATCAGTAAGGACGAATTTCGGGCGATCTAGCTAGACCACCATTCAAAATCTAACACCTGGAGACACCTGGAACGTAAAGAATGGGTTTTGGCACATAACGTCCGTGAAAATAAAAATATTCTGTGTGTTCAAATTCAAATAAAACGCAAAAAATTAAACCTTATATTTTCATGTAGTCACTGATGATGAATGAACGGCTTAAAACCAAATTCTAAATATTCAAAGCAGCAGCACAATGATGCTTGCCATGCACGGAAATTTTGGTGTATTTTTGTTTTTGCGATCTTGGAAACCAACTTTCTTTCTAAACACCTTTCTAAGTGCAATTTAATGCAAAATCCTTATTTAAAAGTTTTTCCATATATCTAAAAAACCTTATCACATAATCACCATGATGTGCATGAACAAAATGAATCAATCTTTCATTAACATTGATTTACTACAAGCCTAGCCTGTAAGAACTGACTGAACTGAAGTCTTTGCGAATATAAGCCGCTTCTCATCGGGGCCTTGCATTCGTAAAGGAGCAATACTTAGTAGTTCTTTTTCTGAGCAATATAATCAAAAGGTACAGCTGAACACAAAGCAAACAGAAGAGAAAGCGTTTCTTTCCGGTTTTTATGGTGTTAGACTAGATCTCATCAAAATTTTTCATAAACTGAAAAAAATTCAGGTGAAACTGTCAGCGTTTGTGCAAAACTGAGTATAGCGATTTTTTCTCTGCCTAAAATATTAAGACGAACCCGTTTCTCGAAAGGCCCGATAACCTATCGGGCCCGAAGGCAAACTTTAAAATCAAAACCTGTTCAATAGTAGCACACTTCCTAGCTAAGAAACCGATCAATTTGCTTCCGGTTAACTTATAGCTTCATTGTATAATTTTTAAAATTATTGAAAATTTGATTTTGAATGCAAGGCACCGCAAACATAGAGCAGCTTTTCGGGCTCGAAAAGTTACCAGGACTTTCGAGAAAAAGGCCCCAGGAACTGTAAACACTTATAATAATTATACTTGATCCGCAACATCATTCTGTTTTCCACATGCAATTGTATGATAGAAGTCCAAGCGAATGCTATATTAAAAAAACTCATTCAGTCCCCCCTGGCTGAAGTGCGAATTCCTCGCAGAGCTGCCGCTCGTGCTCATTTTCTGGTCATAAACAAAGGTGCTGGACAGTTCTATCTGAGCTTCGATACAAGGTAGCATACAATCCCAATACCTTTTTCCTGAATTGGAAACAACGTAAAGCAGGAAAAGCCGTTGAGAATGCATTGCAATACATCAAAATGTATGTAGCAGAAGTTTGAACCAAAACTGCCAAGGGATATTTTAAAAATATCGAGGAACAAGTCATTCGACGTCAGAGCAAAGTTTGGAGCAATTTATAGTGCTTTTAAAACTGAAAAGTACCTTTTAAAGAATAGCACGATAGGCAATCGGCTTCTGTTTTCAGAATTAGCAAACGTTGAATTTACTTGTCCCGAAAATTGAAACTGGTGTCTCCTTCTTCCTGATAGTAATTTATTTTTGAAATTCCATGCAAAACAATTTCACAGCTGAATTTTGAGCGACTTTTAGTTACGGACTTGTGCTCCAACGATTTTTCTGAAATTCCTCTGGCATATTTATTATATCAATTAAAGCCGATACCAGAAATTTCAGTAAAAAATATCAGCAAAATTTTTTACCAGACGCGATTTTCTTTGAACAGTAGGGTCCTTTTAAGCGCTAATTTCTCAAGAAATATTTACCATTAATGAAATCGGAATATTTCGTATTATTGCCGAATGATATCTGTTGTTTTTTGTAAAGTTTCGCAGCCATCGCGTTAAAATCGAAAAAGTTATGACGGAAAATTTGTCACAGCTAAACGCTCTTGTATTAATTACGGAGCCACCTTAAGAACGAGAAAGATATAAGACATACTCAAAAAAGGCATCAAGTATACAATTTAAAGAAAAAGTAAAGGTATGTATTGACATATATTTCAGTGGTGGTTAGTGGCTCGGTGGCTCGGTGGCTCGTCGTCTAGCCTGTTCCAGGCGTTCAGATGGTAGACAGCGGAAGAAAATTTCACGAAGAAAAAAAAACGAGGGGAGACTAGACGTCCCCCCCGTTTTCCCGGTGTACAATTTAACTCGCTCCCCACTGACCGCCGCGCTTTACTATCTGAAGGTCTGAACGATTGGAACAGGCTTCTGGTCGTCTCGTCAGTCGAACCGAACCGCTGAGCCGCCCCAACGAATTTACCTAGAAAATTTTCCCTTTTTTCTGTAGTTAAGCAAGCTAAAGTGCATGAAAGCTAAAAAGATTAACAGACAAAACGTGGTACTGTTGGTTATTAAAACCCGGGGGTACTGCCATATATGGGCTATATAGGTATGTGCCGCTGTGAAGGGTATGGTTTTCAAGCAGTTTACTCTAGGATAGGGTATAGAAATCAGAGCGTTTGGGTCTAGAATAGGGTATCATTTTTCAGGAAACTGATCAGCTGGTTGAAGATTTTATCTAGACTAGGGAAACAGCTACCTTAGGATAGGGGGGATTTGAGGAGTTTACTCTTGTATAGGGTAGCAAAATTTAGCTCAACTAGCTCTGGTATAGGTTAAGGGCTCCAGGGTCCCAGCCGCACATCCCCACCCAGAAATTCCTAAAGTACCCGCGCCCCCTCCGGGTTTTCACCCTCATTGGCGGTGATGAGGAACGGATAGTGGGTGAGGGATTGGGAACTAGTATAATATCGATATCAAAGATGGCGGCCTCAAGAGCGTTACTAAATGGCAGATTAAAACGACCTGAATTTGCAAGAGAAGTCACTTGTCTGGGGTGCTTATCTAGGTTTTTCAAAACCAAATCTGAGTCTTTAGTTTATTCCGAGCATGGTGATCCGGAGAATGTCCTAAGGTGAGAGGTGAGGTTTTACATAATGTAACTACGCACGCACTAGTCACCATTAAATTTCAAGTTTTGTCAAGATTCAGGGCATATTTCCGCACAGCCCCATACATTTGTTTTGCATTACATATTTCGACTCTATTCATGTTGCAAACTATTTGCAAAACACAGGCAGTGGGAATAGCAAAGAAGCAGTAGATTAGCTAAACAACTTTGCATGTGCCTCACGCTTTTTTGTATCTATCTCTGCCATCATTGCACAACCACGACATGAAGCTGCCTAATTCCATGTTTTTTGGAGGACGCGAACTCATGGCAACGATTTTCTAAATCTGATTTTTAAACTGAGACACATTCCTTCAGAATTCCACTCCAGAAAAATTCACCAGGATTTAACAAATTGGACGACATGGAAAAAGAATTCTGTACCTGCCAAGTGTCACGCCTTGATCGAAAACTTCGATCTCACGCCTACTCGCACCTGTGTTCCAATTTATTATGCCTGGTAGAAATGTTTGATTCATTACAGCATTAACTGACTCATTTTGAAAAATATATTAATTATTTAAAGAAACTGGAACCAATGCGTCTAGACTTGCCACAAGTCGACTCGGTGAGTGAGCGCCGAAGGTGCGAGGGACGCTCATGAAGCAAACGAAAGCGGGTGACGAAGTCACAAGACCAGCGACGTTAGTTGCAAGTTGACTTGTTCTGTCTGCGGAAAAGATTGAATTTAATTTGGATAATGTGGGTGCCAAAAAATTGTTTGTGATGTCAGTTTGACAGGCTGTTTGACAGCCCCCTGAAATAAACAGTTCTCATATGACTGGATGGTCTGAACACCGAGATGAATGTAGATGAACTGAACTCAAAGAATGCTGTTTGTCGGGTTGGTATCTCTCTAAAATTGAAAGAACTAACTTGCATATTATGTATAGAAAGTCTTTGAAATTCAAGTTTGCCAGGAAGGCTTCTTCCGGACCAGGCTAAGTCACCAGCACGTGTCAGTGAACTTTGGAAATCCTTGTCTGCTCAAAGCTGGGAAAAGAAAGCTGTTGGACAGAAACTATTTGTGAAAACTCTGCCAGAAGCAACGAAAACATGGTGGCAGGTCGTTTCTGCTATCTATGTATGTTTTTGAATGGCGCGATGTGAAATATTTAAAGGCTTTTCCCTGAGCCTGTCGGTGCAACCATCAAGAAATCTCGACCACTAATGTACCCTTCTACCACTGTCTTTTGATTCTCTCTAATTTCAATTCTTTGAAGCCAACTTTCCTTTTTTACCAGCATTTGTCACTTTGTGTAAGTTTATTTCCTACACTTCAAAGCCAAGCACATGCCAATCAAAGGATTTGCCTGGATTAAGTTTCCCGAGAACCGACGCCACAAGATAAGGGGTTTCCTGATTGGATATCCCTAATGACACACCCCCATCACACTGCCAGCCAGAAAAGTGGCGGGTCAAAAATAGCGCGCTTCAGGCGAGAAAAGTTCATTTCCCTACTCACCACCTAAGCAACAGAAACTGGAAACGAGCTTTGAGAAAGTCTAAAATGAGAGTCACCAAAATAGAAGTTCATGTGAATGATCGACTTTCTCTGAATTCTCTTATTTTCGTACCATGGAAAGTCACCATTCCCTTGTGTTCATGTGTTCATGTTAGACAGAACTCTTTGGAACATCTTTGGACATCTTCAGATACAATCGGATCCCTACGAAAAATGCTGGCACTCTCAGGATAAAAGTTCCACACCTATAAATTAAAAAAAGTTGGCAGGTATAAAATTCACTTTCAAAAGACGTTTTCACCACTTTCATTGTGGTCATTACTAAAGCTCCCTATTAGCAGAGTTGTTTGACTGTAGTATTACACCTCTGAAAAGATGTTATCACTTTCTATTTTCTTATTATTAGTGTAAGGAAAGTGGAAGCAAATAACTTTGGTGACAGGTCTGTGTTGTTACACATGCTGGCAGCTCCAATAAACCCAGCTGATATCAATCAGATTCAAGGTTAGAATAATAATGAAATATTCAAGCTTTGTCTTGGTACGTAACAATGTATGCACATGGGGCTCTCACATTCAATTAGACTATAATTTATTAATGAATAAACAATACTTACTTTATCTTTGTGTGGGTTTGTTTTCTTTTGCAGTCAGCTGGTGCAGGTTCTGGGACCAAGAAATTTAGAGGGCCTGGGACAGTCGGATATTTCAAAAAATCCACGGAATATCTGATTGCTTCCCAAGTGGTTTTCGAAGATTTCTCAGTCCCAGACCTCACACCAGCTGACTGCAAAATTCAAGATGGCTGTCAAAAAAAACCCCCATCCACACAATGATATAAGAAGCCCCCTGTGAGTTTGTGACACTCAGTTGTGTGTTGTGTTATAATTATAAGGGTGCCTGCAAAGCCTATTATTATTGCCCCTTCTTAGGCCATTACCAGTCCCTCTTTTTGAGCTTACTGGCCTATAGCCCATAACACTCTATATTTTTAAATCTCATCTTCTGCTAACTGGTAGTAGCCTGCCTGCAAGCTCTTGGGGAAAATAAAGGGCCACCCCCTGAATTTCCTGAGAACTTGCTAGTGGCCTACGTGTAATCTGCAATCGGAGACAAAATTAGTTGAGACAGTTTGCCCTGAAGGGCCTTTTTGATGTTTTAGGGGCTTCAAAAGCTCCCCCATCCCCTCCATGTTGTGCTGCTGTTCGAGCTACAATCACGGACAAAAGTAGTTGGGAAGGTGGAATAACTTAACAACATTTTTGCTCCATTTCATACGCCTTATTTCTATGTTGAAAAAAGATTATTTCTTCTTCTCCTGAATACCCCCCGCGCCCCCTATTCAATGTTGGGACATGTAACAACAATTACGCACAAAAACCATTTTAGTTTTGTCCAACATTGATCCAGGGGCGGGGGGGACAAGTACAAAAAAGGTAAAAATTGGTAACCTTCCCAACATTTTTGACGATGATTGTGTGAGAATAGAAAATTGTCTTTTAACGCTTGTAAAACATGTGGCTTTTAACATTTCGCTTAGATTTCTCACCCTGGAAATCTATTGATAATGTACTTTACAATGTGTATATAAAATGGAATTAAGCTTTAGTTTCGTTAAAATCACCATCATGAGATCCTTGCATCTCACATGCGTGACATGTCAAAGCGTGACCACAAAATCCACTAGCATGTGTAGATTGTTTTTTAACAACGTCGGAAAAAAACCTTTATGTTGCCTACTTTCCGGCGATAGATTAAATGAAGGTTCCTTGTTTGGAGAAAGTGGAAAGAATCGCCATAGCTTGTATGTTTCATTACATAAAATTAGAAGACATGAGAGCAATTAGTGCTAAATGTCACACGTTTGTTGTTATGCATTTTTGCGTCTGTTCAGTTACACAGTTTCACTTCATATCATTTCAGTGAGTTCTATGATTTTAGAGACGAAACAAAGAGAAACAACTTGAACAACAACTACAGTAAGCAGGAGGCTTAGGGACAATAAACGTTTTCGAGAAACACTGGAAAATTCTAGTTGCACACGTATGCGTGAAACCTGTGGGCCAGGAGGGGTGTGACATGAGTGCGGAATTTTCTAGACTGTATTCTCTTAGGCGACGAATTTCGAAAACCTATATATAACAAACTGTTGATTTTCCAATACAGAAATAAATAATTTCAATCTATTGATTACGCAATGGTATTCAGAGGAAAAATACCTGCAGAGAAAAGAGCGTTAGCAATATTTTTACGCCAAGAATCTGGCCTGAGTTATCCGAAAATTGCTGAGAAATGTAACATTTCAACCTCCTCCGCCGAAAGAATTTGCAATGAGAATCTTTTTCAAAGACAAAACTCGGGCCACTCAAGGAAACGCGGTCGACCAAGAAAGATTTCACTCCGTATGAAGCGGTTATTGAAAAGAAACCTCTTGAAAATGAGGAGACAAGGTGTAGCAGTAACTGTGAAGAGACTTCTCACTTACAGTGGACTAAGCCTTCAAACCGCAAGTATTCGCACGTATTCCAGATGCTTAAATGAGATGGGTTTCTGGTTCTTACAAGCTAGAAAAAAGGGTCTTCTGAAAGAAAGTGACAAAAAAGACCGGCTTCAGTATGCAAGGAAAATGGCACGCTACGAACGAGATTTCCCAGGTTTTTGGACTGACGAAGTAGCTTTTTATTTAGATGGTGTGTCTTTCATATACAAGACCAATCCCATGAGCGCAGCAATGGCTCCAAAGGCAAGAGTATGGCGTCAAAAAAGCGAAGGCTTGCAAGTAACCAGCAAAGGCTCGAAAGATTTAGCGGGAGGAAAAAGGCTGCACGTAATGGTTGCAATAGCTTACCGAAAAGGAGTTATTCTCAAAGAGCCCTATGACAAATTGAATGGCCAGTTCTTTGCTAATTTCATTAGGCAGCATTTTAATTTATGTTTCGGACGTGCAGGGCCAAAACGAGATGGAAAGCGTCTATTTGTTATGGATAACGATCCAAGTCAGGTGTCCAAATTAGCTATGAGTGCTCTAAGAGAAATTGAATGCGAACTTTCGAAGATACCTTCTCGTTCGCCAGACCTGAACCCATGTGAATCTATTTTTCATATTGTCAAAGATTCATTAGACGATGAAGCGATTGAAAAACACATCAGCAAAGAATCATTTGGCGACTTCAAAAACAGAGTGTTGCGCACATTTAGCGAGATGGATACTGTTGTCATTGATAAAACCATAGAAAGTATGTCCAATAGAGTTCTATCAATTATTGAAGGAAAGGGTTGTCGAACCAAGTATTAAACAAACGTAAACAAGGTATTTTAATGCTAACATACTTCACTTCTTACACTATATTATGTTGACATGTACTGACGATGTCATAAAGGGAATAATATAATAAATTGGAGCTTCAACAATTTACAGTGTGATTATCTTTTTACGCTAATGGCGTCACCTGTCAATCATTAAGCTATTTTGAGAACAGTAAACCACAACGATTTTCACAGTACTCCACCACATTACTCCATAAGAAAGTCCCAAATACATCACCAATGAACCAACATTCTTGTGAACAAAGTACAAAAATATGTAAACCGTATTAGAATATGTTCCATTTTTCCTTCATTTTTCCAAAGAAATAAATGTAACTAGTGATTTTCAACATTACTCCATTGAAACAGTGTCTAATAAAGGTCAATTAGTTAAGTCAAGTTTAATTTAAACGCTAGCTGCGGAGTAATGTGGTATTTTCCTTACAAAAACGCTAAAATGGCCCTTAAAAAGCATAGCACTAACTCCTTTCAAAGTCCTGCACAATTCAATATAACTTTTTTCTCTTTGGAGCGACTATAAACGAAATAATTTCGGCTACTTCAATGGAGTAATGTGGCCTCCCATGTTTGCGCCTTTTGACTCATTGTGTAATCAGATTAGCGAAGACAATAGACGCGTTACTCTAAGTTATTTTAAAAGACTCTACTCAGTGATGTTGTCTAAAATCAGTTTTGAAAAGCAGTGACCACAAGGAATTAACTGGAGTTGTTCAGCTGGTGGAATTTGTCTCCAGAAGTGGAAAAATCTCCACCTTACATTCATCATTTCAGTGTTTGCGTGGCAAACACTTCCCCCCTTTATGTAAACAATTGGCGCGTCTGATGTTGCGAAGATAGGTGTATCGTTGCTAAGCTCAATGTCCCGTTTCGAGAAATTTTTGGGAGCTGGTAAATGCACTATATCTCCCTCTAGCAACAGGAGCATGTCAGCCCACGCTATTATGGAGGGTTTCCACCGAAAATCATTCAACATAATAATTTCCGCCTCTTCTGCACCAACCCAGGCAAAAGTTCCAGTGGCGGGATTACAAAAAGTGCCATACATGCTTTTCAATGGGGCGAGCACGAAACTTTTCCCGCAATTGGCAACTCCATGTATAAACAGGTTTCTGTACTTTCCTCTTCCTTTTTCCAGCAGCATCAAGACAGCTTGGGCGAAAACACTGACGCTGATTTCATTTCTATTCAGGAGGTTAACTGCCGCCTCTAGCCACTTTCCCTCACAGTTGGAAACGCATTCGGCAGAGTAGCTTTCGTGTAGAAGTTGCATGCGAGTCTTCTGTGACCTTTCATACTTCGCTTCCGCAGTTGCCAACTCCTGCGCGATAGCCAGACACTCATCTACTGCTTTTCCGCCCCTGTTACATATAAATTCCGCCAGCTCTGTCTTCCCTTCCCGATTTTGTGAAGCTGCTATAGACAGAAGCTGTAGCCGTGATTTTACGTTCTTAGCCTGGATAAACTGGGCAACCTCGTACACTGAAAGACCACGCTTTCGTTTCGTCTTCTTACCCCCAGTACGGCCAACTGCTTTTCTCTTCTTTCCTGAGATTGCCTTCTCAGTTCTCGGTGGACGCGCATTGCTTAGGTCTGGGTGACCCTCTGAGTGAACACAGAAGTCATCTTCTTTTGTGGTGTATTTGTACGCAGAGTAGTATGTGTTGTGTACGGCGCTAAAGTTCACCCTTATGCCGTAGCGGTCGTCTAAGAATTGGCGTACCTTCAGCCAGCGAGCACGTTTTTCCAGTTTCATTGCCATGTGATAATGGGAATTGCTCTCTGAAACACCTGCATCAGCGTGTAATTCTCGCGCTACAACCCACTGCACAACCTTAACACCCGTCATTTCCATCCACCCTAGTGAGACCTTTTCGGCAAATGCTTCCCTTGTCGCAACTTTTTTTACATCGGCTCTGCTATATGTCACAAGATACACAAGTCGCTGCTCACGGTTTCGCAAACTATCATTTACCTCTGCCATTTTCAGGGTTGTTATCGTTGTCCGTAGACCTTTCAAACAGGCCAAAACAAACTGTCTTTCGCATTACAAAACAATTTCGACTCCTCCCCTTCGCATAAATGACAGCAGAACTTTAAACACGTGAAATACTTTACAGATATCACTCATTGAAGCTGTCCCGACACAAAAATAATCATAACAATACATGTCCTTATGTTCCCAAAAAATAATAATCATAACCTAATTGTATTAGCCATTTTATTCGCCTGAAATGATAAAAACAACGCACAGTAACTCTTACTTTTCACGAGAGTACCAATTCTGTGTTTTTTTTAAAGAAGTGCTTTACTATAGAAAGTCGTTGACTTTTGTTTCTTCATGACCACACCCAGAATTTCAAGACAATCACGGACAAAAGTAGTTGGGAAGGTGGAATAACTTAACAACATTTTTGCTCCATTTCATACGCCTTATTTCTATGTTGAAAAAAGATTATTTCTTCTTCTCCTGAATACCCCCCGCGCCCCCTATTCAATGTTGGGACATGTAACAACAATTACGCACAAAAACCATTTTAGTTTTGTCCAACATTGATCCAGGGGCGGGGGGGACAAGTACAAAAAAGGTAAAAATTGGTAACCTTCCCAACATTTTTGACGATGATTGTAGCTGTAGAAAACAACAAACACCCCAACTTTGAATGGAGGGGGCAGGGGAGAGGTGTGGACTGTTTTGTCCTCTGAAGTTACTCTATTTGAGTACATTGTCTCAACAATTTTGTCGCCGATTGTGGTTCTATCACATGTAATGTTCACTGAGTCAGCTCATCTCTGCAGGACTGTCATGGGTTATTGCCATTGGTGATGGCCTTGAGTGCAGTGTTCTAACTGCTACACCTTGGACAGAGACTGATTATCAGTCTCTGTCCAAGGTGTAGCAGTTAAAGTTATGTACCAAACATTTTTTTTTTTTGGTACATAACTTTATTCAAGCTGCTATGAAAATCTTTTTTTTCTTCCTTTTTGCTGTATCAAGATGAAATCAATAGTCGAACCTCCCATAATCGACTACCCAACACTTGAAGAGTGGGTGGTTACTTACAGGAAGTGTCTGCTTACGAGAGTCAAACTGCAGGAGGTCTTTTACGAGGAGAAGTCCAGGCAAATCTCTTTTTTAAAGAGAATGTATTTCATGCAATTTTTAGGTTGCAATGAATTATATGTAAAATATCCATGTAATTTCTAAAAGTTCTTCTCATGCTCTAAATAGTGTAGTACATACAGTGAAAACAAAGGTCAGACCATTGTATCAGGTGTTCGCTTGGAAGGAGTAAAAAAAATATGGAAAATTCTTAAATGGTGATCCAAAAAAGTGGTCGCAGCTGCTTACGAGAGGTGGTCATTTATCAGAGGTTCCAACTGTAGGACAGCACTTTGACTGGGAAAATTTTAGTGTTTTGGATAAAGTGATCCTTTTTAAATGGGAAGTGGTCGCACATGAGAGGTGGTCGCACATTAAAGTTTGACTGTATAATATTTACACATTAATAATTCTCTTATAATATTAGATACTGAGGAACCTCTCCATTTCAGGCTCACTGCATATCTAGCAGTATTCTGTAGTACACTAGACAAAACTGTTCTGGATTGACGTTTTATTTTACAAGAATAAAACAAGCCAAGGAACCTCAATTATTTTCTTCTCTTTTGAACTTTATTAAATTTCAAACAAAATCACGTGATTTCTAAGAAAAACAAATCAAACGTATCAACATGAAAATATTTTTCCATGGTGGAATTTAATAAAGTTTAAGGGACAAGAATATCATTAAGGTTCCTTGGCTTATTTTATTTTTGTATAGTAAAAAATCAATCCAGAACAGTTTTGTCCAGCGTACTATGTATTTGTAGGTTCTATAATCAATTATTTGGTGCATTTTGTAACAGGTACTTATGGGATCAAGCCACCTTTACCGGCTGTTGGTGGTAATGAGGGTGTTGGAGAAGTCACAGAAGTTGGAAGTGAAGTGAAAAGTCTCAGGTCAGGTGACCAAGTGGTACTGAGGGCTGATCTGAGCTTAGGTAATGGCTTAGTGTATGTCATCTTGACATTGATTCTATAGAGATTGTTTGGATTAAATCATGGTCTTGTTTACAACTTATGTCTAGGGTCTTGGAGAAGACACCTTGTGGTTACAGAAGACCAAGTTTTGAAAATTCCAGCTGGTCTCCCTGTTGATGCTGCAGCAACAGTTAGTGTAAACCCTTGTACAGCATTTAGGATGCTAAAGGACTTTGAAGAGCTGGAGCCAGGTAATTATTAAAATACATTGGCTAAGATGGCTCCCAATAACAATACTTTAAAAAGGCAAGAATTTAGTCTGACCTGACAGACCCTGATTTTTTTATTTGACATCTGTGAAGCTTGGTAATAACTAAAAAAGTTTTGCTTCTGGTGCTGTCACTGCTTTCTATTTTTGTCAAAATAACTTGTCGTAGCAAGAACTTAGGAACATGCAATTATTAATAACCTTGAAGAACCCTTATTGCCTTACTTGCTTCCTCAACACTGTTTATACAAAGATGTACTTTTATGACAACTGGATTTTTTTCTTCACTCAATAAGTTAGTGCAACACACTTTATGCTAACTTTCAGATAAAGTCACAATCAACATTACATAAAAATTAAAAGGACAACTTGTACAAACTTGATCAACTTGGTATTATTTTGGTATCATTTAAAACAGCAACACTATGGCACTATTTTCACTTTTGTAGTCACTCTGTTTTAAGTCTATAAACATGACAAGTAGTTAGACTTTTTAATCACTGGAAAACTAATTAAAGTTATTTTAGTGCATGTAAACTTCCAAATTCAATGAAGAGTTGATTATCACCCTTCGTTATCCTCCTCATCACAGTAGAGTTGTTATTATTTGTCGGAAGCTAAATTCAATTCTTAATTGTTTATGGTTTAATTTTAATAGGTTTTCATGGTAGTTAGATGATATGTCTGTTAAACATTATTGTCAAGGTGATGCTGTCATTCAAAATGGAGCAAACAGTGGTGTGGGACAGGCAGTAATCCAACTCGCTGCAGCCTGGGGTTTAAACACTGTCAATATTGTTCGTGACAGGTAAATTACTTAAATTATGTGTACCAGTAAACCCTTTTGAGAAAGTTAAGTTCCTGCATTAATAAGAATTAACTTGCCCTTCTAAATTGTTAATGCAATTAAGGACTATTCTTTTTTAATTGTCTTGACAGTGAAACAATGATTTTGTGAGATATGTTTGGAGTTCAGCAACAACAATTATTAGTTTTGAACTTATCTGGTTTGCATGCATTGGGAAAAAAGTAATGATATTTTAACTGTTTGTTATATTAGATCAGATTTTGAAGACCTTAAAAGTCAGCTTGTGGGGCTAGGAGCAAATTATGTTGTTACTGAAGAGGAACTGAAAAGCTCTGAAATGAAGAAAACAATGAAGGTCAGTTCCGTCTTTTCAACTCGACTCTTCTTTCCATGGCAACCAAAATTGTCACAGCTTGGAAAACTGTACTTGCAAGAGAAGCTAAAACGTTTTCCCACATTCATTGCATTAATAGATCAGCCCTCTCAAACATCTTAATTCAAGCCAGAATCATTGATTGTAAGTGACTGTTCCTCACTCTCCAACACTTTTCAGAATCTTGTGACGTTAAGAACCAACGATAATAATATTACACCTCACGGTAGAAGGTATTTGTACGTGTATGGTTCATGTAAAGATAAAAGTTTTTAGTAGTGTCTACCATTGGCAACAGAAATAAAGGGATTCACATAGTTTAAAAGTGTGATTGAGGGATCAAATAAAATTGAACATAAGTGTGATCACTGTATGCAGTTTTTGGTGAGAAACCTTGGTTGTAAGCTCTTTTACTAAGTTTTAACAATAGATATCTGGAAATGGATTAGTAGGAAGCTGAGAATTTCTGTCATGTTAACAGACTATCATCTCCTGGGCATATGTGTCTGAGTGGTTTACACCTCGAGCTCCAGATCTGGAGGTTCGGGGTTCAAGCCTCGCCCGTCGCGTTGTTTCCTTAGACAAGGAACTTTACTCTACTTTGTCTCTCTTTGCCCAGGTGTATAAATGGGTCCTGGCAAAATACTGCTTGGGGGTAACCCTGCGATGGACTAGCATCCTGTCCATGGAGGGAGTAGCAATACATGTACTTTGACTCATACAATTATGCCTTTACCTTACTTTTTTTATCCCCATGTTGATTTTTAAGTATAACTGCAGCCTGTTATAAATCACAGAAACATTTACTGGTTTTTGAATTTTGTGAGTTGGTGAGCATCTATTTCACAGTGTCCTAAACGTGTACTTAAATACAAGAGATAAATACTTATGAATTTATTTTTAGAACATGAAGCCTCCTAAACTTGCTCTGAACTGTGTTGGAGGAAAGAGCTCTTTGGTCCTTTTTCGCTATTTGGGGTAAGAAAAATGTAAAGGGAGTGTTTAACTTAGAGTCTTTCCTTGAAGTCTTGTATTGTCAGTAGTATATTTATTAAGAAGAGTGGCAGACACTTTGCTTTCAGAGTTTGTATGCATGCAATCTGTGCAATAACACTCCTTTGGCCAGAAACAGTGGCAGTAACATCTCATGAAAAGTGTTTTACTTCCAGAACAAAAGGAACGATGGTAACTTATGGAGGAATGTCCAGGCAGCCCGTTACTGTACCTACGGTATGTGAACCATTGATAAACCCAGATTAGACCCCTGTACTTTTAGCCCCTGAGACCTGAGGCAGTCTGAGCAAGCGGCCTTAAACCACCTACCCTCCCGCAAAGAGATGTGAGCAGGAATAACAGCAATAGGGTGGGGTAGGGGGTGAGCCATAAACTGATACAAAGGAAGAAGAAGTTCTAAATATTAAAAGCTAATGGTGAGGAAGCCCAAGGGAATCCACCTTGCTTATAAGCAATAGGCTCTCAGAAATGGAGCAGTGAGAGAGTGGGAATAACATGTACTCGCCCAGCGTCCAGGCCAAATGAGTCAATATCCTCAACAAATTTGCACTAGTATTTTCAAGATAGTCGTTGTCTGAGAGGACACACACATAACAGGTAAGACATACCTGACCATAATGAGCTGTTGCAAATGCAGCATTAGGTAGTAGTGAAGCCATGAACTTTATTGACATGTCACAAATCTCTAGTGCGTAGCGACTAATTGGTGACACAAATAAAAGATAAAAATCATATATTTAAATAGTGTTAAAATAATGTTAAAATAGTGATGCAAATAGTAAAAGCTAGGAAAAATAAAAATATAACACCTATTATTAACTGGTAAAAATGTATGTATATTGTAACAGGATAAATTTTGCTTTGTAACATAGTGTCTTAAAGTCAATTATTACAAAGCATGCAGTTTCTACAGCCATCGTCAATTAAGGCAGTCAGGTCTGTTCTCCTGATAATATTATCAGTGAACTATACAATATGTTCCTTCTAATATTATGTCAACCTCCTGCATTTGGTTGTTTAGAAATAGCTAATGCTATGCATTAGATGAAAACGGTTGTTTCCTCCCTTCCCACCCCCACCCTTTCCTTGTGTTTTCTCAGAATGACATGCTTCTGTCCTCGCCCCCAGCTGCGTAGAGGCTCTTAGCTTGGATATTTTGCCAGTCATGGGTTTGGGAGTGTCAACCTCTATTGTTAACCTCTAATAATGAAAACTCCTTGAAGTCTTGGGCACTCATGGTTCATTTTGGGATGGAGTTCAGTGTTACTTCTCTTTTTCGCTTGGTGCTTTAATATTCCGTGTTGCCCTCAACGTTGGTCGAATCTTTGTTGCTATTTTTATTTTCCTCTTAAGGGTTCCTTAATATTCAGTGATGTGAAGGTCAGAGGATTCTGGATGAGCAAGTGGAGCAAGGAACATCAGAAAGGTACCTCATTTAGATTCTTGGTTTAAAAACTTGAACCATTCTTCGCCCCATGTAAGGGAATACGGATTCCGGAATCCGTGATATTTTTGCTTTTGGATTCCAGAATCCAGGAACATTTTTCTTTTAGGAATTTGGAACCCAGGGCTTTGGAATCCGGAATGCAGCTCAAGGAATCCGGAATCCTACTAAGGATTGGAATCCAAATTCCACTGAAAAAGACTGGAATCAAGTAGCTGGAATCCAGAATCTACGGCGTGTAATCCAGAATCCAAGACTGTCTTGGGTTCCCTTACGTAGGGCGACATTCTCCCCACATGGGAAATGCTCCATCTCACGAGTTTACCAAGGTGAAAACTTCAGATTTTTGTGTCAGCGGGAGTATTGTCATAGGAAAATTTTATTGTAAAGTGTAGCACTATGAAGGAATCAACCTTGTTACACAAAATATAATCTCTGTATCTTTTTTTAGCAATTTAATATCCTTCCTTTTCAAAACAGTGGCATGTTTGTTCTGCAGTGAATCTATCCGGTTACACTCCGGCATGTTACAGCTGATGTTGGAAGCGCAGTTTACACTTGGACAATATTTTACTAGAACTTTAGGCGAAACAGACGTAGGTAGTTCTTCCATGAAATACAAACGACATTTGTTCAAAAATTAGTTAAAGTTTCGGGACAGTATGAGAGAATTTATATGTTTACCAAGTCTCAGTAAATATAGCAACCAGCTAATGGGCTTAGTTTATGTTAAACTGTCGAAATTATTGTGTTCGCTTTGCCGACTCAGCCTTGATGACTTTGTTTTTCGTTAGACGTTACAAGGCTTGCCATGCTAGAGGAAGTATGTAACCTGGTACGTGAAGGAAAGCTCAAGGCTCCACCTTGTACAAAACATTCATTTGAGAACTTCAAGACTGCCATATCTGATGCAATGAAGTCATACTCAAAGACCAAGCAACTGTTAATTCTTAATGATGATTAAACCTTGGACGATTTTCAATCGCCTTTGCCGAGTACGGCCCGCTCAGCAGTGGACGCGTTTTCCCTCAAAAAAAATTTCTGTGTGGCGCTACCTAACGCTACATGCCTACTTGTTCCCGCGCATAGCCTCAGTTACATGTTACTGAGTGCAGCTGTTGTACAACTGATTAAAACAGTCCGTAAATTAAAGTAATGGAGACATAGATATATAATTACGTAAGCAATACTGCGTCTTCATTAAGAGTATCGCAAGACAACTTTCAGGCGTAGAGAATGAGATAATATATAGCGATACTCACGCGGACGTTACCTATTGATATTAATGTGCCAACCAGAGGCGCATTGGTCCTTGTAACAAAAGATCGTTTTGTTCTACTCGTTACAAATTTGAATAACTAAAACAATGTTTGTAAACAGTGATGCCTCCTATTCAAGTACTTTTTTGAAAAAGGAAGTATTGTTATCATGCTTGCCCGAGGGTTCTTTCGAACCAACTAAGAACATAAAATTTTTTAAACATTTATAGAATGAATTTTAGCCGTCTCCTCGAGCCGCAAACTCGAAAAAAAACCTTGTGCGTAAATGAAAGCATAGTTTAGTGATAGTTGAAACTGCATTCCTAGCAATACTCGTAGGCATGCTTCATGCTACGGAAACCGGTATTCAGAAAAGTCGGTTGTATTCACATTAGTATCCAGCGAGCACCGTATTCAGGCACCGTGCGCGGACACCAAGTGTGAACGCAGCAGTTAGACAACATCCACACGACGCACGAATGTTTCTGTTAGATTACCGTGTGTGAACAGTCGTAGGTAAGCTTTTAAAATGCATTTTGCGAATTTAACCAAACTCATGTCAACATGTCAACATGTCCATGGCTTATTTTAGGGGTATTTTTTTTTTTTAATAATTAAGGAAACCGTTTCTCCCCGCTGGCGCTCTGTGCTCGTTTCCATCACTCCCAACTCCCACTTCTCACTCATCAACAGCATCCCGTCCGTGTTCCTAGTGCCGAAATCCTGTGCTGATAACACGTTACTACCCAGATCTGGGTAGGGTTTCTGATTCGTTGCAGCAAATTTTCACTAATAAGAAGCGAAATGTTGGCTGTCTTCTCAGGCTCAGCGCAGCTGGAGGAAATGGTGAAAATTATGTAAATAGATAAACATGATAAATAAATCTAAATAGATACATTTTATTAAATAAAATTGGAAATAAACAATGTGCGTGACTCGGCTAAATTTATTGATACTTCAGCTGGGCATACGGGCAAAACATCATGCGGGACCACTGTTAGAGTGACCATTTCTTTTTCATTACCTTTTCCAAAATAGCAATTCAATACCGGTAGAATAGTGTAGCCTGCGTGGCAGGCGTTCGAAAGCGGAGAGGAATGGAATTTGGGTGCGAGACCACGCGCGAGGAAAAAGGGGCTTCTCGTGCCCGGAATTTCCTTAATGTGGTGGGTATTCAGCTATTTCGAGAAAGGTTGTCAATGTGCACGCGACAATCCCGAAGGTAATATGGGGTATGATCAATACAAGGTTCCTGACACTGTAGCTGTCGAACATACTTTTGTTGATTTCCTTTAGCATTGGCAAATGTGGCCTGAATTTCATCCGATTCCTTGGAGTCGTTATTACTCCCTCCTAGGCCTTGTTGGATTGTGCTCCTAAAAGTGGCATATTATGCTACTAGCAGTGCTCGAAATTTTGCCAAATTATGGCAAAATTATGCTAGAATTCCCAAATCATGCTCCTGGTTTCCGAAATTATGCTCATAAAATGACGTAGATTCTCTACATATAGGCGCGGAATAACGACACCAAATTATGATGTTTTTCAAATAAACTGTTGTTGTAAATTTATTTGTGTTTTATGGCAGTTTGTCTCGGCCCTCAGCTGTCCAAATTAGCTGCTCGCATCTCTGAACCGTTTGTAAAATGCCTTCAACGACTTAACGATCACACTTGTATATACTGACTGAATCAAAAGGATATAGTACTCTCTTGACTTAAACTAACTCAAACTATAGGGAACTATAACGTTGAAAGTATCAAGCCACGAAGTAAATCAACTTGTCTTGACAGTTTTGAGTTCTTTCAGCACCAATAATTGCTTGAATAAACATGGATAAGAATAGTATACACAAGTCAACATCAGCACTTATTGTACTGCAACATTACGCTGGCGTGGAGATAGTCTGCCAGAGCGTAGCCTGCGTAGCAGGCGCTTGGATGGAAGTAGCGGGCGAAAGAGAGAACGGGCGCGCGCGAGGGAGACACGCAAGGGGTGCGTGTCTCCTTCTCGCGCACCCGTTTTTTCTTGTGCCCACTAATTGCAAGCGCCTGCTACGCAGGCTAGCCAGAGCGCTGTCCTGTTGATCGCTAAATGCCGCTGAGAGTAGGGAGAAGGCTTGCTCAGCTGCAGCAGAGAAAGGCTGCACCAATAGAAACTGCCTCACCGCGGCTGATTTAATTTATTTCTGTAGAAAATACACCATATTTACCAAATTTTATGAATTTAAACTCCAAAAAGTGCTAAAATTTGCTAATTATGCCGTGGCTGTGCTTGTTTAAAAAATTATGCTTTTTCCCTCCAATTATGCCAAAAATTATGCTAACAGAATCCGCCAAGGCCTACTCCTACTCCCTCCACCGCTGAGAGAAGAAAACGACTCCAAGTCAGGCTATCGCAAACGTTCTTTCAAATTTCTTTGAAGGAAGTGAACACAATTGCACCCAAATACCTTTCGGGATTGTCGCGTGCAGTTTTCCGACAACCTTTCTCGAACCAGCTGTACTACCTCTCCTTCACCTTTCAAACGCCTACCCCGCAGCACAGGAGGGTCATAGGCTTCTATGACGTATTAGAAACTTTTAATTTACGAGCGTGCGCATTACAGTGAACCATCGTCATTGTGGCGGTTTGGCGGGAAAACGTGGTGCATGCACGGGTTCCTGCACAGGCAGCCCAAACTCTGTGGGAGTTAGTTGGACTTTGAATTTATACGAGAATATATGAAAACAAACAAGATACGTCCTAAATTCCAATATTTTGGACAAAAATAGAAATAAAAATGACTTACCTTGTGTTTGTGTTTTGCTATTTACTGTCTCTTCGCCTCTAGAGCCATTTGGAAGCCGTTTTATTGACGTTTAAGATTTTTCTTACTGTTAGTAGTACAACCGCAAAATCTTTAAATAAACGTCGATAAAACGGCTTACAAATGGCTCTAGAGGCGAAGAGAGAGTAAATGACAAAACACAAACACAAGGTAAGTAATAACTTCCTTAAATAACAACTACAAACCGTGTTAACCTTTCTGGTGAAAAAACGGAAAATGAAGCTCTGTGGTGTCTATTTTTTGAAAAAAAATTTAAGTCAAATCTCGTCTTTGGCTACTTTCACAACTGGTTACATATATTGTTACATCATGCATGGGTTTCTTATTCACACGTCATTTTATGGAGAAAAAACTCGTTTTTTTTCTAATTTCGTGAGTATAGCGAATTTACTGTGGATTCCATCCGACATGAAACGCACTCTGTTTCGGGCCGCTCCCGTCTGGAAATTTCAGTGTCAAAACTGCCGCCGTGGGAATATTCCTTTGATGTCTTTCCCTGGAATAAACCAGCCTATTTTGTATTTCACTTTCTTAGCGTTCAAATAGACCCTGTTGTTTGTTTAAAAAACAAACAAACAAAAAAAACTATCCCATTCACGCCTTGAAAAACTTAGACCAGACTTCGACTCTGACCTGGCCCTCCCCACTTGGTTTCCATATTGCACCCTCCAGGGTGCCCTGCTGACAAATTATGGTAATCAGTAAATGGCCTCATTATGCGAATAAATATTGTTTATTGTAATTGTAATGTCTGGGTGACATCCAAAAACAAGAATTTTATATGCATGATTGGTTTTTTCAGTTTTTGGTCTCAGCTCGATGCGCTGGGTTTCCGGACACTCAATTTTTTTCGGTATCATAGAAAAGTTGACCGTCCCTCAGGAGGTGCAAATCACAGCGGCTGTCCCGCGAGACGGCCGGCCGGGCGTAGGAATTCAATGAAGGGGTGTTTTGTTTCATTGCTCATCCGTTATCGTGCAGCGAAGGAGGGATTAGTCTTTTCATCCCTGTGGATATCGACAAAAGCGAATAGCTGATTGTGGCTCTTAAAGAAAAGATTTTTTCATGCACTGCGGAGGATGGGAAGCAAAAGAGATGCCCCACTTACGGTTACATTTCCAATCCCTAGGAAAGCGGCTAGCAAGCTTCGCACGATGGCAGTTAGCAGAGATCGGCGCTTGTTGGACCTCGGGGTGCTAGCTGTGCAGATCAATGAAGGCGAGAGCATTGTACTAGGAATAAAACTAGGGAAGCAAAGAATAAAGAAAACGGAACTAGCTGCAGCGAAACTACGGGGAAACGCGAGCAGAGGACGAGTAAAGAAGGCATCTTCTCGTAGGAATGTAGCGACAATTCATCACATGCCAAATGATTTCAACTCGCAAGCGTCGATTGCTCATGGGCTGCAAACCATGCAAGATTTGAGCTTTGGAAATGACATGGCGAAGAGAAAGAGAGTTGTCCGGTCAGATGGAGATGTTGCAGAAAATAATTTATTCAAAGACTCAAGCAAAACATTGAGCAATCCTCCCAAGAGTTGTAATCAATTTCGCCACGTATCACATTCCACAACCTCGTCAATCGCAAGTTCATTGAGTGCGCATTCGAGTTCCGCCGATTTGTCATCACATCTGAGTAAGCTCAAGAACAATTCGCAAGACAATAGCGGCCTTGCCCCGGAGGAGGGCTTAATAAACTCTGGATCAACTATGCAGAAAACGTTGCAAAAACCGTCAAGTAGTCCAGCTTCGGTTCTATCGAGAAAAACCAGTGTTGAAAGCCTTGTATCTCATGGAGCCGTATCGTCTCCTGCTAGTCAGAGAACTTACAGCGCCAGTCCAAGCTCAGATACCAGCAGTACGAGCTCTGAGGAGAATTTTGATCTTCATCATGATCAGCTGATTTATGACTGTTTTGTTGACAGAAGCAAATACAGTGCTGCTGACATACTGAAAGAACTTGCCAAGACTCATAAAATTAAGGAGTCGACTGTTTGCACTTCTGTGGTAAGCCTAGAAACACATTCATCAACATCCACTCCTACCATTGTGAAATCCAGCTCAAGTGGAATGCGTCAAAGGAAACAGTCGAGAGCTTTAGATACCAGTAACAACAGGAGATCAGTAATTACTGGAAGCTATCGTGAACATCTTAAGAGCATACGTTGCAATTCCCTCACATGTCTGACAGCTACTACTACTACTGTAAGTGCATCATTAAAAACACCAGCCTCAAGCATAGGTGATCAGACACTTGACCTTCAATCTAGGGGTACCAGTATTGAAAAGCCTCTAACTGCTGAAGACAGAATTCAGAGTTCCTCAAACCAGCTCCCTGCTTCAGAAGAAAATAATTCACAGGCAAGTAACGTCAAAGCAACTTCAAGCACAATAGCTGGGTATCATGGTGGACGCAAGGTGTTGTGGTCAAGTGCTAATGCCTTTCCAAAAAGTGATATTTCTTCTGCCCATTTTCTGTTTAACAAATTACCAGCAGACTTTGTTCAGGGTAGTTCATCAAGCAACGATATCTTCTTGTCTTCAAAAGTACACCAAAAAGGTGCTAAAAGTATTGCAAGAGCAAGTGTGACAAGTGATGCAGTAACATGGACTGATGTTACCAAGTCAGTATTCACATGTACAGCAACCTCTGGCAACCTTCACACATCAAACAAACAACCAGAGTTAGATCAGTCATTAAAGGGAATGAAGACTTCGTCTGAAAGTAACGTGATCAACAAAATGCCGACACTGTCTACGTTTAATTCCCAAGTAGTAGCCTCGTTGCCTGCTCAGCAAACAAGCAGTTCCCATGTTGCAACAACTGCAAAGTCTTCATTACCAGTAAGCACAAGTACAGCAGTGGTACAGAACCTCACCTTAGGAAGACCGGCAGCTATACCAACACCAATTGTTATTGCGGGTTCTAACACACAAACCACATGGTCCAATCAGCAGGTTTCCCCAACATATTTTGTTGGAGGCCAGCGTCAATATGGAATTTACTCAGCACTATACAATGCAGATGTCAATAACAACCAGCTTGGACAGCAAGCAGTTACTGCAGCTTATCCACTAAATTATGTATATCCTCTAAGCCTTGTTTACCCTTTTCTCACGATGGCCGCTCAAGTAAGTGACCCCAAAAGTTCAGAAAGCAGCGAAAATGAAAATAAAAGTCTACCAGTGAATCAAAATGATGTGTCTGTAAACAAGACAACAGAAACCAAAACAGATTCTGATATTTCGGCAGAGAAAACAACTGTAACCACAGCAGATTTAAAACCCACTACTAACACTGTGGCTCCCTCTCAGATGCAATTCATTGACCTTGCCAGTTCCATGAGGTACTGGCAACAGCTCAGTTTGTTGTACCGGAGTAGACTGCAAGCATTAGCATCTTGTAACCTGTCAAATGTCAAGGCACTGAACTTAAATCCAAATCAAATCAACCCAGCCAGGCCGGCAACAACAGTGGACTCCAAGGAAGATACAAAAATCTTTGTTGGTGGTGCTTGTGAGAATGCAGTGAAGTCAAATCCGGAGGAAATGCCATTATCCAAGCCAGAAATTTCTCATGCAAACCCTCCGAATGATTCAAATTCAGAAAAGATGCACACCGGTGATTTTTTCGAAGAGAATTCCTGTTCTGAAAGCTCAAAGCAAAAAGGACTTGAAAGCAAGCTTGAAGATAAAAATGAGTTAAACAATGCAAACACTCAAGAGCCTACATCTTTTGTAGTTCCATCGTCGTGTGAAGTTTTTACTGCAAATGTTACTGAAACAGTGAAAAACTCAGTGAAAGTGGATAACTCCAAACAGATGGAGTTTGATAGTAATGGGACTGGTAGCAATTCTGTTTCATTTAGACCCAGAAAAGATGGGATTAGTTTGGCCAATCCATCTCATGATCAGCTTGGACAGACTAATGATGAAAGCCCAGATGGATTAGTACAGGAAAGCTTGAAACAAAATTTCTATGGATCACCTCCAAAGTTGAGCTTTATCCATGACAGTTCTATTGCATGTGTGAATGTTGGCAGCAGTATTGGAAATGGTCTTGGGAGCACTGGAAGTAACTCTGGAGTGAGAAAAACAGGTTAGAATTTTTTTTTTGTATTCTGCAGAGATGCAATTAATAATTATTTTTACGAAAGGACTCTTGTCTAGCTCAGTCACTTTTTTGGTGGGACAAAACAAAAATCTGTTTGGACTCATTCAAGAATGTATTACGTCTTTCATGAAAATTGTACATGACAGTAATGGGGTTTGGAGGTAGACTAATTAATTATTGCCATATATTCCCTGCAGCAATGTTATTTCAAGGACACGACACGTCTCAATATGCTCAGGTTTTATTCATCTTCAAAATAAAGGTCGGAACACACTAGGCGACAATTTGTAGCAACAGATCACTCCTCAAGTATCGCTCTATACTGGAGAATTTTTGTGAAAATCCTTGTCTCAGGAACAGAATTCTGTCTGATTTTATATTTTGCAACATGTTTCGGTGACAAAAATTTGTTGCAGGGACGACGATTTTCACAAAAGTTCTCCAGACCAGTACACTCAAAGCAATTTGTTTCTATGATGAGTCGCTGTGACATGTTGCTACAACTTGTTGTCTAGTGTGTACTGACCTTAATAGTCTTTGGTATAAATTTTGTCTCGACATCATGTCTGATTACAGCTAACACTTCATTGGACATGGGCCAATATATTTTTTTCTGTTTTGTTAGACATAATGGCTGATGACTGTTTGTTATTTGCAAACACAGGTTATAATAATAGTACACAGTAGAAAAAATGGTGTCTTAAAATCCATTTTATTATTTTCCACATTTTTCCAATGGACCATCACCTGGAATATAGTTGTAAAACCCATTTGATTATGCTTTGATTATACTTTGGATATGTAATGAAAAACTCTTCAGTTTTGCATATTTATAATGTTATGTTCTATTCAAAATCATTAATATTTTTGTGTAAGAAATTTTATCAAAATATTCTAAGCACTGTTTCATCACAATGTCAAACACATCGCATAAAACTGACTTTCGTTGCCTCCTGCGTTTAGATTTAAAGTACATGTATTGCTGGTGGTGTATATGTGCATAAAAACTTGCTATTTTCTTTAGATATATATCTAAACTTTTGCCTGTAGTTGTGTATTCTCTTTTCAAAACCGTGTGATATCATGATAACATTTTATCAACAGCTCAAGATATATTTTTTAAAAAATATTGTGGGGGTAGTACTCAAACTTTTATGACTATGTGCTGCTGGACTGGCTATGGATACCTCATTCAGGAAGAAGATTTTTAATTTCCATTTAATTTAGGCAATAGGTCAAAACTAAAAGTAAAACATTACACCTCTACTCACTGGTAGCTGAGGTGTTACTCAATCAACTGGTTGTTTTGAGGATGCCTCTGATCTTTCCCATACGAATGAATGACTCTGCCCCTTTTGCAAGAATAATATCTTGTCAAAATTACCACTCTCCATCACAATTTTCTTGCTATTTTTGAGTCATTTTCAGAGTGGAAAGGGGCCATAGCTGGGTGAGCATGTTGCCTTTTGATTTGCATGTATCCCAACAATACTCATTCAAGTGATTGCTGCAACAGAATAACTTAAAATTGCTCTGAAGTTTGCAAAATGTGCAGTGTGATACAGTGAATTGCCTTTAACACCTAGAACTTGGTGGAACAAACCCGTCAACCTGCATGTGTGGTTAGAGAAGAAACACAGTACTGTTGTGCTCATATTCTAAATATCTGTAAGGTGTATAAAGCACTCTTAGAATTTGAATTGGTTTAGTTAGAATAATGTATAAGGATATAAGAGATTTAGATCAAAAAAATTTTAGGTTAAAAATAACTATTATTTTGTTAAACACTTACCAATAAGCATCAATATTGCTAGACTCTTGATGGTTGCAGTTTGTTGTTACTCAATTACATGTGTGATCATTGTTATTTAAATGTATAGTAATATTAATTTTCTTCTTTTAATTGAATATTACTATTTTCCACTAGGTTTGGGAACTCATCTGGACATGCCTGTTCGTCCTGCAAAAAGGAGAAGGTCTAAGAAGTCCTTATAATACTAGCCAATATTGCATACTTGTATTTGAGTTGGTGTGTGGATTAATGTTTTGCTTCAATAGTCACAGGTCTGCCATAATAATAAATTTGAAGGGGTGCATGAAAAAAGGCCCTAAGCGACTTTTGACCCTGGTTCCCCCTGCCCCTCCCCCTGCGTGGGCCCTGACATAGGGGCTGTCTACATGACAGTTGAAATCTGACAGCTATATCCGTGGTTAAATATTGGTCACTCATTGTGCAATATTTCTTTGATAGATAAACACTGCAGTGAAACAAAATTCACTTCTTTGCTTGTCGTCCACACCCTCCCCCTCCCCCTGCTCCTGCCCCTCAGGTGTCTAGGACTGACAGTTCCAGTTTTTTGCCCATTAATGTGGTTATGGTTGAATTAACTGATCTGCTGTGAATCTTTTACTTGTAAGCCGTGGTGAAGTTGTTCACAATAACAAAAGACGTCTTTGTTTCATTCAGGTTTGGATCAAAATTTTAATGTAAGAATAAATGAATGTTACTATTGACTTTTTTGATAAATAATGTGAAATTGGAGAGAAATAGACAGGTTATGTCTCATCTCATCTCTTCCATAAGTGAATGTTGTGTCGGCATGAAATTTGTGCTCATACTAAGCAAGGATCATTAATTTGTATTTCCTTGAGAAATTTAATTACAATTTTTTTTTTTACAAAAAATAATTATCAAAAGTAGGTTGAGTTTGATCGTTCGGGTGAACGTAGTCCTGAATAGGACTGTTGTTGTTGACAGTGACAGTCACTGTCAACAACAACAGTCCTATTCAGGACTACGTTCACCCGAACGATCAAACTCAACCTACTTTTGAAATGACTCCTGGGTTCAAACCTTTCACAAAAAATAATTATGTTAATGATTTCTTTTTGTTATGTGTTGCATTTTATTGAATTGGGTTTAAGGCTCTAGAATCAAGAACTTAACTAGCTAGAGTTCGTTTGTATGTTGATATTATAGCAAATGATTTACAGGAAAGAATTTTCAATTTTCCTTGTGTACATTATGACCATTGCACTGTTAACGTTAGCCTGACAACCATGTTTCAGGGTATCCTTTTAGAATGATGGCAAACCTACAAGTTTTATCATAGTTTTAGAACAGCAATTTGGTTGCCATACAAACATTAATACAGTAGTGCATATGAAAGAATGTTTAGGAAGAATTCAAAAGTTCCAGTTGTGTGATATATGTAGGCACTATGATCTAAAGAATGATTATGTAAATTATCATTGATTTATGATATTTGCTGCAGATACTATTTTGTTAAAATTGATTTCTCATATTGAAGTTTTGTTTTATTCTTTTACATTAATTTTAATGTACTTAAGGTAGATATAAAGGTCAGCATTATTGAGATGTAATACTAAACTATATTATATATATTTTTGGAAATAATCACCAAAGTAATTTGCTTGTAAAGGGTTGATAGTTTTCATGAGGCGCAGTATCAGGAATTAAGTTTGCTTTAATTTCTTTCAATCTTTTACTCAGAGTTAGTTTACATACAATCAAATAAGTATTATTTGATTGTGTGACAGGAAAAATATGCACTAAAAGGTTGCATATTAATATTCTGCAAAGCCTACAAAATTAGAAGCAAGTAGAGCATGAGAAATGTATAATGAATAAAATAGGTTGCATTCTAGATAAAAATATTATGAGATTTTATGTAGTTAATATTGGTGTTACAACATTATCAATTATTTTTTAAGAAAATGACTTACAAGTTGAGTTACATTAAGAAATGGATCAAAGTGATTTTTAATAGAATTTAGGTTTTGTTGTATTGATAATTATTTTTATACAAACAAAGTTCTATCCACAATAAAAAAAATGTTTTATTGATCATCAAGACTTTCTCCATTTCTCTTATGCTTTTGAATGGCAATGTGCTATGGGTCATTTGAATGGTAATTATGGATACCGTAAATCCTCTATTAATAGACTGTAAGCCCCCCCTCTCAAATAAGCTCCCCCCCTCTCTAATAAACCCCCCCTTTTCAGAGGAGGAAAGTTAATAAGCCCCCCCTCCCTCTCCCCCCATCCTTATTCTTCACAAAAAATTAACGATTAACGTGTTCTGATCAGTTATGGTTTATTCAGGCTGGAAGTTCATATTGGTTTTGGTCTTCGGCCGCATGACCTCCAACTTCATATGAAGTGGAAAGTACATTTTTGAAGAATAAGAATTTTGTTTTTGTTGGTTTTAGGCTCCAACAAGTGAATTAAATACTTTTGACAGTGACTTTAATAATGTACAAAACGTAAGTCTACTCTCTCTGTTACTACGGTATTTTTGCTACAGGTGATGCGTTTCGCTAAATTAAATAAGCCCCCCCTCTCATTTAAGCCCTCCCTCTCTATTAAGCCCCCTCAAAAGTACTTGAAAAAAATAAGCCCCCCGGGGGGCTTAATAGAGGATTTACGGTAGTGATATTAAAATGACAAGGTTGACGATGATGGTGATGATGATGATGATGATGATGATGATGATGATGATGATGATGATATTGGCGATGATGATGCTGATGATTATGGCGATGTTGATGATGACAATGTTGAGTAAGCTTTTGATAACCCACTGCTTTCCTCAGGATCACACGAACGACCAGACCATCAGCCTTCTATGCTTAACCCAGAGGGGTCCCCCGTGACTCGCGCGTCCCAAAAATAAACAAAAGAAAGTTTTTACAAAAGAAAAAGGTTGAACTCCCACAAGACCAACATGGCGGCCGTTTTATTGTTTAGGGACAACAAAATGGCGGATGTGACGTCATGTGTGAGAGAGGGACGCTCAGTTCGAATATACTCCCGAACCATCTAAGATCGGTTAGAGGGCATCGGTGGTCACGATGTCACTAGCGTCCTCCAAAAGAGATGGTATGGCAGGGGCGGATCCAGGATTTTTTTTAGGATGAGGTGCACTCGTCTCTTGCTCTACTTCAACAGCAATAAACCACATAGTTTTTTTTTTTGCAGAATACCAGTTGTATTAGAAAACCGCAGGTCATCTCAGGCGGGGGGGGGGGGGGGCACCCCCTGCACCCTCCCCCTAGATCCGCCCCTGTATGGGGATGCGTGTGTGTCCGTAAATGTTTTAAAAGTTTTCTTGATCTAAAGGAAAAGAAAATACAGCTCTGCCAGTCTAAAAAAATCTTGACTGAAACGTCACATTTCGTTCTTAAATTTTCCTTCGCAGCGAGGGGTTGTAAAAGGGGGTCCTAGGCCTTTCCTACATTTTTATTCTCCACTGCACAACGTGAAGCACTTGTCGCGAACCAGCCACTACTTTTTGTAGGCTTCAAACTCTTCGCGCAGTTTGATGCTAGCCACGTCTTCAAGAGTTTTTCTGCCACGTACAAAGTACAGGTTGTCAGTGTCCATCTGCATTAGCTCAAAGTCACGTCTGTCCTCAAAAGAAGTCCTAAAAAGTGGGAAAAGGTCCCTGTGTTCCCTGTCGACTGAGCTGTCAGATTTCCGCCAATCAGTGCGAAGCTGAAACGAGCGTTAATGTGAAAAAACATTGCAAAACACGTGCCAAGGTTCATAACGTCATTACTAATGTCATCTCCGCCAATCAGCATTTCGCATCGACTTTTTCGAAGCAGCTCTCTTTCCTTTTCCCGCCAAGCAGCCAGAGCTTCCGGGAGAGCTTGCTCGCAGGAAAGGAGTAAGCCTTCCTTGTCCGGGGAAAGGTGCAGCTACCGGTAGGCTATGTTCTCTTTAATAAACAAAAGGAAGGATTAGTGCGCGTCTTTCTGTACGGGAGATCCCGAGGTCGATTCCTAAGTATGACGTCATCTCCTTTTTTCGACTTCTTTCCTTTCAGTTTAGCTCTAAATTTCTGCAGGAGCCGATTACTTCTGACGAGTGGCCATATTAACGGGGTGAAATTGTAAAAGATTCTGCTGTTTGGGATTTTAAAGACCGTCTTTAAAATGTGGCAGTTGGCCGCATTAACGGGTGACCGTACTAACGGTTTTTTTTAAAAATAAGAAAATGTACGGCCGTTTTGCAGAGCCAAAAAAAATGGCCATACTAACGAACGTTGCAAATTTGAATCAATCTAGTTTTTTTTTTTAGTTCAGCGTAAGACAGAGTGAAGTCTGCGTACGAGATTAGGTCAGCAGATTAGCGCTTCTAACTTTTATTTACCAATTTTGGTCGGCACCGAAGTTGTTTTTAGTAGCGGGGTTTTTTTTTGGGGGGGGGGGGGGAGGGAGGGGCGTTTTTTCCACAAAGTGGTTTTAGGGTTTGGGGTTTTCGTATTCGGCGGTGTCGTGACCGTTGATTTCTTTAGAGGTTTGTTTTTCGTCGTAGAGTGTGTTGTAATTAAGTGCGGTCTTGCAATCTTGCGGTAATTTTGCAATAAACTAGCTTTGAGGTCCTTGCTCACCTACAGGCCCCTGTATACGTAGCCTGCGTAGCAAGCATTTCCGTTTGGTTTCGGAGCAAAGAAATACCGAGGAAGGGGACTTTCGGTTTTGACCGCGCGAGAAATGAAACGAGAGCCAAAAAGTAAAAAAGGGGGGAGGGGGAGGGAAGGGAAGGAAACCTTTCCTTCCTTTCTTCCCCACCCCCTCCCCGCTCTTTTACTTGCGCCACTTTTCTCGCAGTCTTTGACTCTCGTTCCTCGTTCTTTTCGCCTAAACCGTACAGAAACGCTTGCTACGCAGGCTACTGTATACGTATCATCTACTTTTGGGCTGGCCGCGTGGCTTTTCGGGTAGTGAAGGTTCGAGGAGCGTGGCTTGCCCGCGCGCGTGCAAAATAAGATCTCCCATCATCACTTGCGCCCTTCAACATCGGCAACTGAGATCAGGTTGATGTGTGAAGTATATGTTGTTCCTTATATCCTCTTTGGATTGGTATTCATGTGTTTAGAGTCAACTACTTTATTCATCAATGGGGTAAACGTGTTTTGAAGTAGGTTTTTTAATACTCCTTTCAAGGAGCGAAGTTTCCAAATTGCATAAGTTAGAAAGCGAACTAAAAATTCAGAAGATTCTCAAAGGAAGTGCACCCAAGATGTTTGCTCTTCGTGGTTCGTCCGCTACAAGTGGCTTACCCGGGGCCTGGAGATGTACTGGACGAAGTAACGAGGAAATGGTAGACAAATTTGTTCATATGGGCGTTATAATAACTTCAGAAGTGGAAGATGCTTTCAGGGCTGTCCCAAGGGGAGCATTTGTGCCCCACGATTTACAAGTCGAGGCCTACATAGATTCACCGCTTCGCGGGGAACCACACGTTCATTTGTCAGCTCCTCACATGTACGCTACTGTTCTTGAAGCCTTACAGCTTTCTCCAGGTATGAAGAATTATTCGCTGTATCTTTTCTTAGAATTGTGTGTTTTTATTGAAGTAAAATTACATTATGTCTCGGTCTGTCTGATTAGCTGTCAGCTGTACATGGCCAATTTCCGTTTTTGTGACTTACAGTCCAACTTTCAATTTTGAATTGCTGATTGTTAAGCTTAAAAATTTTATAACGGGACAGATAAGGGGTACTGGATTTCATTTGTTTATTCTACGACTTGTAGCTTAAGTCAATGTCTATATCGTACATGTATTAGTGTAACAACTTACTGTTTTGATACCGTCCATATCAAAGAACGGAAGTAGACTTACCAAATAAAGCCGTATTTCTTTATATTGGTAGGTGGAATTTGAACGTCCAGGTAGACACTTCCGAACAGGACTGTTGTTTACCGTAACTGATGTTTCGACAACCTGTACAAAGTCATCTTCAGAGTCAAAATGACTACTGCACAGGTTGTTGAACTGTTAGTCACGATCAACAACAGTCCTATCCAGGACTAAATTCAACCAAACGACAATTTCCTACCCACTTATAACACGACTTCTGGGTTCTAACCATTTACCAAGACAATTTCTGATAACAATTTAACAATACAGTATAATGAAAATGTTATGTATTTAATAGTGACCTAGGTTAGTTCACCATTAGTTCAGAGATCAATATTCTGGGATATTATGAGTCTGAATCCATGCTTGTTGCATCATAAAAAATTATGTAATATCTTAAATCTCAATATTAGACTTTCACCATTATTACATTCTGTAAGTAGTGTGCGTTCATCACAAGTGGGTCAGTCATGAGTAAACTGGTAGCTGCATGAATTTTTAAGCCTGGTTTCCATATGATCACCCCGATCGTCCCATTTTCTCAAATAATGTTCAGACAATCGGAACAATCGTAAACGACCTGGATGACTGAGACAACCTCGATTGCTTGGATAGAGTTAGGTTCTATCCGGACGATCATGTAAATTTTGAAGCAATCGTGTGGAAATGCTCTCAGATGACTGAGATGATCAGGATGATCAAAGGCTATCCCAGAAATCATCACTTTTATTCCAGTAATGGAGAATGCCGCTGAAGTCGAAAAAATAAAGCAAAACTGTTCGCACTGCATATGGGTGCTATTTGAAATTAGAGAAACTCACTGACATCAAGTTCTTGATGCTATGTCTTTGTGGAACTCTTCTAGTTTCTCAAAGCCGCAAAATCGAGAGAAAATGTAAATAGCAAGGTGCTAGGGTGGCTGTGCGATTAAAATCCATCACTATGTTTGGCTTGTTTCGAAAACATGCGTAAAAATTCTGTTGTCTGACCTAGAGACATCGCCGACGACCCCACATCTCTTGTCTTTGAGGCGATCGAAAGGATTACATTGAAACTACCAATCATTCCAGTCGTCTCGATCATCTCAAAAGTTTTTGAAACAACTGGGGCGATCAGGACGATCCGGAGGATCATATGGAAACCAGTGTCCTATTGGGAAACAAGGAGTACTTACCATTTGTATGGCTCAGTAATTCTGGGAAGAATGCAAAATTAATGGAACGTGACATGCAGGTGGAATGATTTTCAAGAAAAAGGCAATGCCATGTGAGGTATCGCCTTGTCATCCGAGGTATCACCCTAACCCTTGTAAACCTGCTTGTAAGGGCAGTTCCATTATTCTGTGCAAAAAAATCCACTGAAAATTCCATTCACCCACTCTGAATGAAACAAGTTTGGTGTAAGCATTGCTGTGCTCTAAGAAAATAGTAATTATACACTGCAAGCTGTACATTGGATAGGGATCCCAAAACCTCTAAGTCCATAAAACCAGATTGCCCAGCATTTATGTTTGATGCAAAACGTAAGATATCCTTGTCACTTTAAGGCTAAAGTACGTTGCCAAGGGACACTGCTAGAACACAGACACCCCGCATTTGTTTTTCAACCTTTATTTACCTTTATTAGGTTTGTCATTCCTCAACATTGGCAGTGGCACAGGCTATTTTTCCTGTTTAGCTGGTTACATTCTTCAAAACCATGGTATAAATCATGGCGTAGAACTTCATGAAGATCTGGTGCGGTTTGCTAAGGAACGAGTTGAGGAATACTTACAGTTCTGTCCTGCTATTGCCCATGATATCTGTATGCCCAAGTTTGTGGCTGGAAACTGCTTCAGAGTGGATCCTTCAGGTTGTAACTATGACAGGGTATATTGTGGAGCAGCTTGTCCTCCCAATAAAGTTCCGTTCATTCTTGCATTGACCAAGATTGGTGGCTTTGCTATTATTCCTTGTAGAAACAAGGTATGGTTGGTACAGTTTTGATTTGTTTTTGAGAACGTTACTCTAGTTTAATTTTACAATAATTATAATATGGATTTTGACAGTCTGTTGATGATTGAAATCCTGAAGGCTTTTTTCTTTTTTTGGGACAAGATTGGGTGCGCAAAGTCCACCATTTTTCAGTTTGAGTTGGCTATTTGACAAAGTGAGAGCGGAATTACTTTGAGATATCGCACGATCACTTCGAGTTCTCTGAGTTGTTCTTTATTTTATTCACAAAAGAAATAGTAATAATTTTATTTTTTGACTTGCCTGAGGTTTGAAGCAACTCACCTGCAACCTGTCAGATCAGATAAGACTCCAAGTTGAAAGTGTAGCAGATTGCGCCACTAATAGTGACCCAACGTAGTTTGTAATATGAAAACAGCTATAAAATTGTGCACTAGTTTCGGCTTGTTTCAGCTATATCAGGAAGGGAGAGTGGATTTACTTTGAGATACCTGGAGATCGCTTCAAGTTCTTCGGCTACAATAAATATTTAATACTTTAATCTATTCAAGGAATAAAATATTATCTTTTTTGGCTTACCCGGAGTTTGAACCAACTCACCCACAGTGCGTTAGATCAGACAGTTACAAGCATTGGTTCACTTGCTTCTGAGCAAAAAAAACAAAGATCAATCTTTTGTGGTCTTCTGAAAGTATCAACGAAAAGCTTTGAAGTTTGTTGTTGTTGTTTGCATCATGTACATGCAACGTGCACAAAGACAACGTCTTTGTTCAGCATTTTGTAGTTTTAAATTCATCATAAAACAGTTTGAAAAAAGCACCAACACAACGTTAAAATAAATAATAACATCAATAAAAAAGAAACACGTAAAATGTTCTCGCTTTTTCCTTTGAAAAAGCTGTAATGCCAACGGTAGATGTTCTCAAGAACCGATGACTGCTCCGGGCATGATCCAAACACCGTGAAATCCGTGGGAAAAGGAGACATGGAGCCATAGTGGTTGTCTTTGTTGAGTTTACCTATTTTTACCCCCAACATCAGACACTGTAACAACATTATACGAAATTATGGCGAAGCATTTTCAACATTTTAAAACAACTGAGGGATACTTTTTAGTGTGGAAGAAGGTTGTTTTTTTACCTAGAAATGGAGCAATTTCTTCCGTTAATTGGAGATAAGTCTCTCAAAAGTGATTGGAATTGACAGGTTTGGCTACAAATGAGAGTTTGAGCAATTTTGTCCACTCTTGCTCAGATGTCAAGAGCCAAAAAAGGTGTTAACACTTGACAAATGCTTTTGGTAGTATGGGTATGCTTTGAATTGACTGAGCCATTATGATGATGATGCAACCATCTCTCACAACAATGAAAACCATAACAGCCTGCAAGCAAGCTCTCCATTTAAGAGATATTGAAAGAAGTAAAGAGTGAGTGGCATGCGAAAGGAGACTCGGAAGCAAGGTGTGAGAAAAGAAAATGAGAGCTTATTGTCACTCAAAATAGAGATGTTGCTACCAGTCCATAACATTTCTTGGTAGTTGTGCGCATTTGCAAGTCTCTGAGCCACTGCAGTTTACGTTTAGGAATCCTAAGGAAAAATTTGAGCTATTTACACATTAAGCAGCATCCACTTTGACTCCACTTCTCCTTTTTTACCTATTTCAACCAACCCTTAACAAATCACAACATTGCAGCAGTCACACGTGTCTGATACAAAAAATCCTCACATACAGTACGTGTGATACCACAACGCCCAAGTGTACGCTCCAATAGCATTTTGTTTTGCTTACTTTCTGAACAAATAAAGAATGATTTGTTTACAAAATTTGATTTAATTATGTGACCTCCTTGAATTATTGTGTGATCAAATGTGATTTCAGGCCAGTTGTGCAAAATAATAATGTCAGAAACCCTGTCCATTGTTATATACCAGTACATTTTTTATTTCTGCAGCTGCTCAAGATTGAACGAGTCTCGGAAACTGGGGTGAAACAGACTTGTATCAGTGATGTGAATTTCGCACCACTTGTAGCAATGCCAGATTCTGACTCAAGTCTTCCCAAACTCTTTTTTCCTAAGGAAAATCCAAAAAGAAGAGAAAAGGTTTGTTGAAATGCTAGCATTTGTTAGTGAAGTAAATTGCAATTGTTTTTGTGTGTTTACAAATGGTTTGCTTTCAAAAATGCTGCAGAGTTGGCAAGATAATTTAATTTATATATTATGGAGAATGCTGGACAAAGTGTGCTTTATTTTGGTCTTCATTTTGTAAAGCCTAAATTGGTACTGGACGTACTTGAAGTACTCGACAGTGACTTTTGTATTTTATCTATTTTGTTAGAACATTCGTATTTACCCTCCATCCAATGTACTGGTAAGCCGCGGAAAGGCCAGAACTCTACTGGCTAAATTGAGAGCTCTCCAAGAAGCAACTGGTATGTAATCACATCAGAGCCCTTAGATATCTAAGTTTCTGCAGGTGGGAGGGAGTGATCTACATATAGTTTTCTTAAGATCAATAATTATGGTAAGTTTTTTTTTGCTAAACAAACAAATACCTGTGTTAAAGAAATTTCTCAATTATTGAGTTGCCTTGCTTGATTTTTTTTTCCCATGCCAAAATTCAATGTTAACCTCTGTAGTCAGACACTTGCATTATGAAAGAGGTGTAATGATGTTACAGAGGTGCCATGTCTGCATTGTAGTTCAAACTGAAGTTCAGGTTAATGACTTTAATGGTTTTGCACTTAGCTTGCTTTGAGATTTCCTTCATCTGCCCGACCCAAATTAAAAAAAACCCTGCAATAACCAAAGGTTAGGAAGTGCAGGGGAGATCAGTGCAAAGGCTTTGGCTCCAACAGTGGCTGTCCAAGCGTATTGTCAGATTGCATTCTATGCATTTGCTGCATTCCTTTGTAATAACAACCTGGACATTAGGATTGTGGGCTTCTCTGGTTGCCCACAATACACTGTAACAAGGAGTATAGTCATTATTATCGTTTACTGTTATGAATACCATGATGTCAACAATTTCCTTTGTGACTCCTTCCCTAATGCTAATCATTCGAGTATTAGTGGTTAGGAAATCAAAGGAAAAGAGGGTGATAAAAGAGAATTAAGCTGGGTTGAATTCATTTTAACCTCAGAAGTTCATTTTGGACTTCTACTGCATTTAAGGTATAGATAGGTTATTAGCCATTGTGCTTAGACTGTTATTAGGGATATTAGGGAATTTCTGTATTAGTGAGGTTTGCAGTAGGATGGGTTCAACTACATGTATACTTCTAGTCATTTATGTAACAAATTATAAGTCCTGAGACTCATCTTGTGAAATATCATGGGTCCATTGAGTGTTGAATTAAATGTGCTTTTTAGCCATTCTAACCAGGCAGTTAATACAGTTTAATAGTTTAATAGTTTAATTATGGTCTGTTTTAAGGCACAACAGAGAGTAAATATATGCATTGTTAACAGGGTAAACCACAAGACCACATCAGCCCTTTGGCTGCCATGATTTTTAATGGAACCTGCAGTTGTGTTCATGATGATGGTTAACATTTTGTCTTCACATTAATTAGCAACCCTAACTTTAATAACATCATAGCAATTTTCTTTTTTTTATAGAGTGCTTACTAATGTCTCAGTCTCTACCGGTGGCATTTTGTTATGTACCATCACAACAACAAGTCCAGCAATACTTCAGTAAGAAAACAAAGGCCAGGAAACATTCCAGTGTGGTGGTAACTTCTCCTGTGGATCAGAAGATCTCTTTCTTTGGTTCGAGTAGTGTTGCTTCTGAAACAGATACAACAGGTCCTCAAAGCATCTGGAACCATTTGCAGAAGGACAAGTTATGGCAGACTGTGTTAGAGTATTACTACAGTCTTTGCAATGTGTCCTATCAAAAAAGGTGCCAGACATTGGATGTTTACTTAAGGAGAAAAGTGAGGCATAAAAGTGAGAGAAGAGAAAGTAAAAAAGTTTTGTCCTATGCTGAGATTGCACATAAGCTTGGTATACTCAGTACAACAACACAGAGTGTTGTTTCGGTGCAAGAATGTCGGGAGTCACTGGCAGACAAGAGTGAGTTACCAGTAGAGGAAGTGTTAAGTGCATTGACTGGATCTTCTAGTAGCTGCGGTAGTACAAAAGACTGCAGTGCAACTGTAGATCATAGCACTAACAGCACTCCTGCAGATGTTACGAGCAGTACTTTTTGTAGTAATTCAACCGAAAGATTTGTAAGTCGTTCTGATCAAGCTGAGACATTTAATCAGCCAAACACATCAAGTAATAGTCAGTCGCCAGAAAGGTGTTCTCAGAAATTGTCTGGTGACAATAATGTTGCTGATGAAGTGAGCTCCATTGAGACATGCAAAACTAGAAGTTCATCAGGATCAAATGGTTCAAAATATACTGAAGTGCTTATTGAGATGGAAAGAGAACTTATGGAGAGATTGGCTACTTCGCCATCAAGCAGGTGGTGTTTAAATGATGATCTTGTTCTTGTGCACCTTTTGTGTGACATTTGTGAGAAGTCCAGTCAAGGGAGAACCAAGGTAGGAAGTTTTCTAAGCGGTTTACAGGTTTACATTATTTTGACTAGTGAGACCAATTAAAAAAAAAAGAATGTCAACAAGAAGAAGAAGCTGACATTTTGGTCTTTGATCGTTTTTCGCGTGATAGTAACTGTTGCAAGATTGTGTGCCAGAATGAAATTCTTGCTCTGGCACAGCAACCTGAGTGAACTTGCATTGGTATGAAATTTCCTTGTGTTATTTTAAATAATGAATACATATATAGAAGAAGGAGCCGGGTTGAATTCCTGCCATTACAAAAGTCACATGGTATCATGTAAGCACCCTGTAATAAGCTAAAATCACATTGGGGACAAGAGAACTAATAGAAGCATCTCTAAGGAGATGGTTGAATGCGTGTGCAACGTTTGACTATTGTGAGATGTTTCATAAAACTTGAAAAGACCCTTTCTGGGTAGGGAGTATAAACAACTTCTGTTTGTTTCAGTCATACCACTTTTTAATTAGGCAACGAGGTACATGTGTGACCATAGATAAATTATATTCAGACCTCTTTTTTTCCCATTTTTATAAGGGGCGCTGGATTTCTAGCATGTCTTAGATATGCTCTTCTAATGTTTTTCTCTTCAAGGTAACTGCTTTTCTTTGTTCTTACAGGGCTGGTTCAGTGAAGAATATGCACTAGCTGAACTGCTTTCTAAGGCAAGTGTTGCAAGCCATCCCAGGCTTTCCAACTATTCACCTGAGAGCTTGGCTTATCGAACCATTGCACTCTGCAGAATTGCCCAAATTCTTGATTCTGTATTGTATCTTGTGACTGGACCCTCATTGTTGACAGAGCAGAGTTTTTGCCCAAATCGATACCAACTAGATTCATTCACGGAATCTTCATTTATGTCTTCGTGGCTGTACCTGGAATCAAGAAGCAGTCCACCTCCTATCAATTATAGAACAGAGGAAAAATCAGTAAGTGAAGCCAATGAAAAGTTTGAGACTAAGTTGGATAAAGAAGGAAACAACTTCCTGCATGAAGGCAATTTGAAGAAAGCGAAGCATTCACTGGCATCTCTTGAAAAGGTCCAGGAACAACTCAAGGCTGTCAAAAGAAAGGTATACAGATTGATGCTAGGAAGAATTGCTGTTTAGGGAGAGGAAGGGGCTGGGATTATGTATCACAGAGATATACATAATAATTATGTATGTGCTTGATCATCATTCAATACATTTGAATCCCCATGTGTGACCACATCTCATAAGCAACGACTTATCTAAATTTTTCCAGTCAAAGTATTATGGCTGGAAGCCTTCATAAATGACCACCTCTTGTAAGCGACGGCAACCACTCTTTGGGTTGATGGTTTTATAGTTTTCCTATTATCTTTTAACACCTTGTAAGCAACAAATAATTGAGGCATGGTCTAATCCCTAAGTTTTTGCTGTATTATACAGAATGCTACTCTCAAAGTCTACAACAACATGGAACTACACCTGTAGTAACTTAGAAATGACATGCACTAGATTTTTTTTCCTGCAAAAAGTAGATGTATGTGAACCTCCCAAGGGACCCTCTGTGGGTCGATTCTCATAAGTGACCACAACATCTTCGCATTTTGGGTGATGCCTCTAATATGGGAGGTTCAACTGCGTAAGGAAATAATTTTTTTTGAAAATCTACAATGTAAACAAAATGGCCAGAGTCCCTTAACCTGCAATTCATGGCATTAAAACTTGGGTCAGTTGAGGGAATAACATTGACATGTTGTGCTCGACATCCTTTTTCCTCTCCCTTTCAATGTTGGCCTGGAATTTGGACAATCTCAGCAAAAAAGCATTTACAAAACAACATTGGAAGAGAGAAAGCAGGTACCAGAGTGGTGTGATCCAAGTTGAATGTCCTTGATTGTAATATTGATTAAGATACCTCTTACCACTTAACATTTGTGTCTTCTTTGTAGATTTGTTTTATAGAAGAACAGAAACAGCTGCTTCACAGCAGCATTCGAGAGCAGGAGTTAGTTCCTGCTGATTTACTGGTAGACATGGATGTTGGTGATGTTAAGGTTCAGCGAAATGAACTGTTACTGAAGCAACAGAAGCAAGAACATTACAAACTCCACCTGCTTGCTTTATTAAAGAAACTGAAAGAAGATGAGAAACTTCTTACAAAGGTACATGTGTGCATCGTAAATGAAAATAATGTGGTCCTGCTCTTAGGTGGGTCATAGTTTAGTTAAAATTATCTGTTTAAAACTTCCCTTTTGTGGCATTGTGAGACAAATTATTGTACATTTGTATATTAAGTAGTTTATTCCCTTATTATAAAATAACTGAGATAGTACGCGTGATCTGATTGGTCAAAAACCTATGGTTTATTATACCGGTAAACCCATAGAAAAAGGCATCCGGACCATGGGCCATAAACAAAACTGGCTATTGATCTGCAAACAATGATTTTAGAAAGGCTAAAAAAAAGAACAAGTTACTTACCCAGCCCTTCTTAATATCAAAAGCGTTGGTTTCCACATTTTATTACTGCCATAGCTTTAGAAGTAATAAAGTACAAAGCTGGAAAGCGGTTTACATTTCACGACGATGCCAAATCGCTGAGAAAGGCATCAACTGTGTGAATTTCTGGTGTAGAAAGTCTCCAGGAAAACTTGACCATGTGCCAACCAGCAACAAAACGGATAGTTTTAGCATTCTTGATTTATTTTATGTCAAAATTAAATTCCTTAATGAAAGAAATTGTTCCAAAAAGAGATCTCTGATCAAGATATGGTACAAAATCGGCCGCTGTAGGTTGTAAACAAGCTGCCAAGGATGATGAAAGATGTCAGAGTTTCGGGCTGGTTTTTTCCAACATTTGCACAAATTATTCGGTGATATGGATGCCATAACCTACCTCAAACCACCTGACTTTACAAATCGACAAATATTAACGCCAATATGTGGCTACGGCAAAGAAACCTTTCTCCACCACTGACATATTTCCATCGGTCGCTGTACGTGCATATGAAAGTTACATGCGACAACTTCGCAAATGCAGCCACGTCGTTACCGCAGCAATTCTTAATCATAATAAAGTCCAGAAAACAGATCTTAAACCACTGCGGCTTGTAAAATGTGAATGAAGTCCTCCATTACAATAGCTGCCAGTTCCGTCTGTAAGCACAAAATTCTTACGGATCGGCTCAACAAAATACAGCGGCGTACAGTCTGATGTTCAATTAATTTCTACTTCGGTAGTAAACAAACCTTGAACGTATTTTTTCATTGTACGTTCGCTTGAATAAATGTTGACTTTTCCTGTAAAACAGCTTTCATAAGTTATCATGTAATGAGTGCAAAAACTCATGTTTTGAAGTGCTCCTGTTTGTTGTTTTACTGAACTGAGTTTTAAGAAAGTTCAACGCTATTAAATCGTGAGTCATGATTGGCTTATGATGACTTTAGAGAGAAGACGTGACTTAATCACGGTACTAAAACCATATTTTTTACTCCATTCTACTAAAAGTTATTTTATAAAAGCAATAGACCACACTTTCTATAGGTTTACCGGCGTGATAACCCACTTGGGATGTTGGGAGAACACTCGAAAAGCTTGTAAATCACTCGCCTTTGGCTCGTGATTTACAAGCTTTTTCTCGTGTTCTCCCAACATCCCGCGTGGGTTATCACGCCCGGTAACCCATAGAAAGTGTGGTCTATTGCTTTTATAAAATAACTTTTAGTAGAATGGAGTAAAAAATATGGTTTTAGTACCGTGATCAAGTCACGTCTTCTCTCTAAAAAAAAGCTGAAGTTGATTATGATGATGATCATGCTGATGGTGAAAATAATGATGATAATAATAATAATAATAATTTTATTCAACTTTAAAAATATGTACATAATTTACAGAAATATTTGAAGTAAGAATTAAGCACTATACAAAATTAAGAATTATTTTGTAATGACTTAATTTAAAACACTGGACTGCCTGAAAGAGTTATTGATCACATCTGAGCTGCAAGGAAAGTATTTGGGAAATTGTCATTGGCACAGTAATTATTACTGTTTCAATGACGATTTCCCAAATACTTTCCTTGCAGCTCAGATGTGATCAATAACCCTTTCAGGCAGTCCAGTGTTTTAAATTAAGTCATTACAAAAGAGAATTATCCGTCTCTGATATTAAAAAGAAACAAGTTAAAAGTAATAATAATAATAATAATAATAATAATAATGCAACCATCCAAATGTCTATATAATCTGTATTAATTTAGAAAAATGACTCAACCCTGTGGAAATAGAAAGTGAAAAAAATTGGCTTTAAAAAATTGAGCTTGTTCTTGAGGAAGAGTATTTTGCAGTTCTGTGGCTTTCTGGGATAATGGCTCTGATCCAACTTTCTAATGGATAATAATAGTATATCCTCAGTTATTATGTGGTGAACAAAATATAAATCTGACTCAAAGTCATCTGCTTCCTATGAATACCCGTGAAGATATTTCCCTACAAGAAATACAGGGCGTCCATTGCACTTTTTAGGGGTTAAAATTGGTGGATCGCTTCATTTACCACGTAAGAGTGAATCAGAGTTGTTGCCATACTGTTAAGGGGCATATTTGAGTATGTAGCTGAAACTTTTTCTTAGCAAACTTAATGTTCTTTATCTCTATTGAAAATTGTTAGTGCCAGTTACATGCAATTTGTCATTTTAAAATGAAGTTTTTGACCTCTAATGGCTGAAAATGTTTGTGAGCCATTCTCACATGCACGTGTTTCTCAAACTTTGCTAACCAAGCCTTGTTGTAGCTAGCCAAACAAATATTGATTTATAACTACAAAAATATTGTCTTCTAGAAAGTGGAATGCTTGACAGAGGTAACAAAACAAGAGACAGCAGAACCTCCCCAACAAAGCTCCTCTGCTCAGGAAAGAAAAGCAATGCCACAGCAAGTTGAAGCAGCTCACAAATGGACAATACACTCTGCCGGTACCCCACTAAATGATAACAGCTCTGCACGCTACAGCCTCTCATCGCTTTTGCCAAAGATCCGATTTCTTTTGCCACTGTGCAGTCAGCGATGGCGCTTAGTTCATGAGTTGTTACACACCACTGAGCTGTCTGCCCCTGATTACATGCCTGTAATAACAGTGGATCGACGAGTGCCTTTGGTGGAACGCCATGCTGAATTGCGTAGCAGTGTTTTCCTTCAGGTTCACCGTGAACTGAAGGGAGAGAAACTTCACTTTCGGTTAGTTGTTAATATAACATGAACTCTTTTTGCCCTTCTACATGAAGCATTTTACTTCTAGACTACTTTATGGCGAGATTGTCACTCCAACTTTTAAATCTGGAAATAATTTTAAGGTGTTCTTCAAGTTTAAAAAAAACACCTTTTTGTCAGAACTTTTGCGTGGTAATTTTTCGTAGGACTTTCCCTGGCTGTAAGCTTGACACCCTTATAAACCTTTTCTCCTTGTCCACTCTTTGAGAGAGAATATTAATGACAGAGAAGCAGTTCTTCTATAATATAAATTCCCTTAAAAACTGCACTTGCCCAACATGCAACAGCTGAACCAGGAAACCACAGGTTAAGGGGTATGACTTTCTTTGCATGCTGGTTTAGACAAGGCTTATAAAGAACATAGCAGAATTATTTCTGAAGCAGCCCACTGCTAGCAGAGGCTTTAGATTTGAGGACGAGAACGAGGACGAGTCAAGATTTAACTTAAAGTTTCTGTGCGCGTTCTAAAAGAAAGACACCCTGGAAAGCTTCAATTTCCGTTTTTTCACCAAAAAAGTTTGTACGGTTATTTATACTGATAGAGGTTAATTAAGGAGGTTGATTACTTGTTTCCGCCACTACGTCCTTCTTGCTAAAACTCGTAGTAGGATGACAACGGCTATCACGTTTTCCCGCCAAAATGACGCTGGTTCACGCGTGAACAGTACTTAGTATTGAGGAAATCTCGTACTTGTAGTCGTCTTCGTCTCAGAGTCTACAGCTCTCTATTGCCTGCAGCGCTTGAGACAAAAAAAAAAAAAAGGCTTGTTTATAGTGGAAATTGCACTTAGCTTGTCCAGCTAATTTACAGGCACTCTACTCAAATATTTAGAAACAAATAATTCAAATACAACATAACAGGGTTAAAAACCCCAACTGGCAGAAGGCAACCAGTTGGCTATTTACAAGCGTGGCCGAGAATTTTGAACTCGGGACGACCGAGCCCAAATCCAGCAAGTGGCCAGAGCGGGACTCGAACCCGGGACCGCCGGATTGCGAGTCCGACGCGCTGACCACTTGGCCACCCTGCCTCCTAGACAGATCTTTTCCTTATTCCTGCGTGCCCACTGTCCATTCCTTTGCAGCTGGAACAAGTGCAAGTATGATCAGTGGTGGGAAGTGAAATTTGTTGGCGAGGGTATTATTGATCAGGGAGGGGGATTCCGAGACTCTCTGGCCGAGTTGGCGGATGAGCTCTGCCCATTGGATGACAATGTACCAGAAATTCTACCATACCTCATCAGGACTCCAAATCAGAAGGTATTATCACTCAAGCACCACACATTATAGTAATCCACAGGTTTTGTTCGTTTTTGTATTCGTTTTTGTTCGTTTTTGTACTTCTGCCAAACCCATGGCCGATGGATGGTTGTGGGATGGTGCCTGGACAAACTGAGTGAGTCAAAAGCGAACACGCAAGGTAACCATCACAATCCTGTGAGTGGCAACCACCAGGCACCGTCACATTGAGAGCCTCGGTGAGAATTTGTGGAGAATTTAGCAGATACCCGTTCAGATGGAATGGGTGAATGGGAGCTAAACAGCTTAAAAGATTACTCGCTAAAGGCATTGTGAGGAAAATGATTGACCTCAGCAGCAGCAATCTAAAAATTACCAAGGCTCTGCAAATGCGCAAAAACCACCATATATTTGATTAGTGAGGGAGACCACTGGCCAGCATTCTCTTCTCACCTACATTACATAAATTTTTTTATTGTATCCTCATTAAAGCTAATGTTGTTGTTGCATTGAATACATTACTAAAACTGTTTGTGCCTTTTACTTTCTTCAGGGGAAAGTTGGTGATTTTCTGGATTGTTTTATCCCTAACCCTGGTTGTGATGAACTTCACATGTTTCATTGGCTTGGAGTACTGATGGGTGGAGCGTTTCGTAGTGATGAAAGCCTTACTCTTGCCTTTCCACCCTTTGTTTGGAAACTTCTTGTTGGAGAACATGTCACCTGGGCCAAGGATTATGCTGCCATTGATGAAGCTGCTGTCCGTATAACTGGTTAGAAAGACAGCTTTTTATTTTAAATTGCTGAGAGCAAATTATTTGTTCCAGTAATTTGTAATGGAACATTATTGTCCTCTTGTGATTCCTTTTTTTATGTACTTAATTTATACTTTGACAATAATACGGTATTAATTGTTTTACTATGTTAAATATCAATTGATATTGGTCAAAGGACTTTGTAAGATTAAACTTGAGTAAACAAATCAAAACAAAACTTATCATTTTTACTGTTCAGAGTTTGATACTTTAAGCAAAGTACCAAGCTTTTTGAGAAAAAACCACTTTTCAGCATCAAACAAAAAAAAATCTGTCTATTTAATGTAAAATCAGGTGAAAAAGTCGGTAAAAGGCGATTTTTAGGTTTTTTGATTAATAACAATAGAAATTTGGTTTACATCACCACTTTCTAGCTACTTTTCCCACTCAAAATGGAAAACTTGCAGTGGCTTGTTTGATGGTGCATTAGTGACATTCTCGGTAGCATTTGCCTGGCTCTCAGATAGTAGGACGTCACAAAAATAAAACAAGCCGAGCAAAAATAAGACACGCGTGGTCTTGCGCGTGATCTGGGGAAGAGGGTGGTGGCGTTGCTATCTCTTCCCCAGCCCCCACGCGTTTCGCGTCACTCTTTACTGCAGAATTGCACTAGAATCTTGGAGTCTGGAACAGGCTACCTTCTCGGGAGAAGTTCTCCTTTGTCATGCTTGGTTATACTCCTGAATGAAATAAAAATTTGGAAGAAGCGTTTTTCTAGCGTACAATCATGTGGTCTGAGAGGAGCAACAAATGTAAATTGTAGAATTAATGTGCTTCTTGTAATTGTCAGTGAGCTGCTGTCTTATTGGTTATGATATTTTGCAATGCAGATGAACTGGAGGCCCTAGATGAAGAGTTGTATAAAAGTAACTATGGTGACGAGTGTACCTTTTCCACGGTGCTAAGTGATGGCCGTCGTGTTGAGCTACTCCCGGCAGGGGAGGGCAGAGTAGTGATGCCTGGTGAAAGGAAAGAATATGCGTCTCTTGTCAGAAGAGCCCGGATGACAGAGTTTACTAAGCAGGTAAGAGTGACGACAACACTGCTTGTCGTCTGACGAGTGTGATTATAAGGTGGTATTTTAATCTTTACAATAATTGTGTGATGCTTGAATATTACTACATTCGGAATCATTTTGAGATTTCTAATTACATCAAGGTTTTTTCGTTCCATGGATAAAACGCTATCATGTTGAACGTTTGTGTGATTATTTTGTCTTGCTTGAAAGACAATAGCGGGAACCTCTTTCTCTGTTTCACATTATAGTCACTCTTCCTTTCTCTCAACCTTCTACCACACAATGCTTTCTGGCAGGCCAGAACGTTTACGAAAGACGAAATGTGGCTACCAATGTTCTGTTTGGTGAAGAAGACGTTCGATAAAATCTACGCGTTAAAGTGGTCTTTTCTACCTATCGACAATGCTCTCAAAAATCGCTTATTTTCCTTGCAGTTCTGCTCAGACACCTAAATTCTGCTCGGTTTAGAACTTACAGGCCCTTCGAGTCTTGTGATTGAAGAGAGTAAAGGTCTAGCACTCATTCTGCATAGCAGAATTGCATGTATTTCATCTTACTTTGTACAATATCGTTCCTTTTAGTCGAACAGGTTAAATTTTTTCGTACTATCTTTTATCTTGATTTGTATTTAACTTTCAATGTTTCTTGCAACTTTTATGCGCATTTTCCATTATTCTGCTCAAAAATGCTTGATAAGTTCTGCTGGTAGAATTTTCGCCTTTAAAATCGTTCATTTTGTTTAAAATTCTGCCGGCAGAATTTATCCAGGCCTAATGAGGAATTACTGTGTTGACAGGTACAGGCCATGAGGCAGGGCTTGCTGACTGTTGTACCTGAGTCAGTGCTTACTCTTCTGACTTGGTGTAATCTGGAACGAGGTGTTTGTGGAGATAGAGACGTCACTCTTGCACATCTCAAAGCTGCCTGTAAGTATGTTGAGCTTTGTACGGTCTAACTTCCGCTGACGGCCGAATCTGCTCCATTATTATTCATTAAAACCTCCAAGTACCGAAAAATACGACAGCAAATACTAAGTAAGATATGACCTAATTCTATTTCCTTGGCAGCCCCGATGTCAATATCGCATTGTCATAACAAATTTTTATCTCTATCTAATACAGCCGTGGTGACTATTTTTCGACAGCGTTGTTAATGGTGGCTTAGGAAATGCTCAAACCTGGGAGGTGCTACCCCGAAAAAATCCAGTCAAGCCACCTTCCAGTCAAGCCATTCTATTGCTCTTTAATTAGAAAGTATATCGGGAATTGCAAGAACCAATCACACAGTGTCCACAATGGGCTATTTTCACCATGACGGAGGTTAACTACAACTATCAGAATTCATTTCGTTTCAGCTCTCTTGTTTATATTTATCAATCCCACTGAGTTTTATCGAACAACGGCCCTAATTCACACACAAAAACGGCAAACTGGCTGATTCTTGTACTTGTAGTCACACTGATATCTTGGGAAGGGCGTTCGCCGTGTTGGAGCTCTCGTTTTTAGAGAGACGTCTGAACGATTTATTTTTTGTCAGGTAAATACGGCGATGATTTAAGGGAATCATCGAAGACAGTCAAACATATGTGGACAGTTTTGAGTCAGTTCAGCTCTGATGAGCGCAGCCGATTCCTGCGTTTTGTTACCGGACGTAAGAGGCCGCCTGCCCCCTTCACTGTGGCCAAAGCTGGAGGAGACAAGGACAGCCTTCCCCATGCCTCTACCTGCGCCAGTACCCTCTTCCTTCCTGACTACTCGTCTGCAGCCATCGCCAAGGAGAAGCTCAGGTTAGCAGCAGGCAGAAATCTGCTTTCAAATCTTCAGTTTATGATAATTGAGGGACTTGTAAAGATAGGGAGCTTTAGCAACGACGGCTTCTAAGCAAAACAAAAACTCTGTACGTGCAGCACACTTTTTTCCGTCACTGCAGGACTTCAACGTGAAATTCCCTCACGGGACGTGTTATGGAGGAAGTAAACGCACCACGTCGAATTTTTCTCTCCTTCTAAACTTGGTTTCGGAGAGGGGAGGGGAGGGGAGGGGAGGGGAGGAACAGGCTACCTTAAGGTGAAATTATGAGAAGTAGGGATCGTGTTGTTGTTATGTCAGGTAACATGTTTTTCTTGGTGTCGGGGTTTATTTGGTGCGGGTGCAACTCGCCAAGCAGGCTGTAAGAAAAAACCTGTATTAAAAATACAATATACTGAAGCATCATGTATTTTATTTTTTTAGCTATGCGATCTCAAACTGTGTGGCAATTGATACCGATACCAGCCCCTGGTAATAAAACGTGAATTGAAAGTTAGAAACGAAGAAGTCCTGTGGAGCTACATGGATGAATTATTACTGTGCAACCAACTCAACCTGGGCCACCGACATTTTCAAATACGCTTGCTTACCATGGTCAGACTCGTTTGTTTTGAACGTGACCTATGTTTGACCGGTTAATGTTACAATAGGTAACCCGGCCCGGCTGAGTTCGCTTCTCCGTGACTATTATTATAGTACTAATATTTAAATAAATATAGTGTGCATTCACTTAAAAAATATATCTATATCTAGGAAAATGTTATACTAGTCAATAGAATTCACACCATTCACCAAACAGAAAGTTATGCAGTTTAAATGTCATAATTTAAACTATTAAATTTAAAATTAATATCAATAATGGGGAAATTCCGAGTTGTCTTAAGTCCCCTTTAATTCTAGTTTCCTCGGTCGTTACCGACGTTCTTACGAGATCGAGACCACCCATAAGATTATATATGGAAATCAGTTTTATCCTGGCGATAAGGTTAGCGTGACTTTTCAGTTTGTTCTCTCTTACTGGGATCTGCTAGGCCTTCATGTTCGCGTGTTCCCTCGGCCACTGGATAATTTACCAGATGACTACAATTGCTTTACATCTAGCGCTGTTTTTTAACCGAGATGATAGGTATTTCAGACGTGTGTAATAGCATAGACACTGTGTGTTACTGGGTTGTATATTTTGTCATTTAGCGGAGATAAAATAATAGATGAGGTATTTTTATTAATTTCAAGGGACAACGCTCAAAAACGAGTTAAGGGAAACGTTCAACCCAGATTTCTTGAGTGGATTTCTCATGCCATAGGTTATACAGTAACTCGATGGACGTTAATTTGAACGTCAAAGTGTGTTTTAAGATGAAATCCATCAGGAAATTGAGTAATTTAATTTTCAGTGGACAAAAACCTTGTCCCAGAATAATTTAAACAATATCGCATTTTTTTTTAATAGTTTTCAAGGGCTATAGATGTAATTAGTTATCTGTAATAACACCAAAGAAAATTTCTCATGAGAGTCTGAAAAATACATGTCCAATTTCACAAAATGACATCTTGCAAATGAAATTTTCAGAATTTTGCATGTTTTTTCACAATTCTTGCAAAATTTGACATTTATTTTCTCGGGCTCCTAGGAGAAATGGTCTTCGGTGTTATTACAGATAACTAATTATATCTCAGTATAGCCCTTGAAAAATGTAAAAAAGAATGCGTTATGGTTTAAATATTCTGGTACAAGGTTTTTGTCCACTAAAAATTAAAATTACTCGGTTTCCTGATGGATTCCGTTCTAATGCTCTGCGTTGTAATAAGTTCAAGTTTTCAGTGTGACTTTTGGTCAGAGGCTTTTTCCGCTTTTTTTTGGTTAGCGAGCAGAGGCAAGTAGTAGGAAGCACGCGCCGCGGCAAGGGTGCTGTTCTTGCGCCTTCTTCCACTCCCAGAAAAAAACCCAAGAGACTAAAACCTGTTCTAGCTTTTTGGGCTAAATATTCCGTAGGAAAAAACCTCCGAATGTAAGCTGTCTCAGAATATAAGCTCTGTAGCTAAAAGGCAAAAATCAAATAATTATGAATTTTTCAAGTAAACCAACTTAAAGTAAACTTATCTGCACCTCAACTTAGATTTGTTCAAGTTATTCCCTTAGTCAAGGTGGGAGGTTTCTTTTCTCGCTTTATTCTTTGCTTCATTCACATGACGTCACGGCGGCCATACTTGTGTACAAAACAATGAATCGGCGGCCATGTTTGTGTACCAAAAAAATCCTGTGGGAATTGAACTCTTTTCACATGTTAAAACTTTCTTTTATTCCAAGCTATTTGGAAAGCTGCTCACCACGTGACTGAAAGCGATCAATAAACATGCTTCTTGTAAAAATTCTTACTTTTTTTGTGTAATATTTCAATGCACCTATCAACGTTACTCCCCCGAGCCCCCCGCCGAAGCCAGGTTCAGAGTGCATGTCCAATAGACCTTTATTTTCTCCGCATTCCTGTAAACAAAGGCACAAACTCGAGGATTGGGTGGACAGAATACAGTAATTTGTATGAAATTGTCCATCCGAGCGTCGACTTTATTTCTTTGTGTTTGCTCACTGGAGCGGAATGCAAAAAAGGTCTATTGAATGCTTTTGTGGGAGTTTAATGGTTGGTGTCAACATCCCACTAAGGGCCTGTTTTCATGGAGGTGGGGGACCCCAGATAGGTGAGGTAACATGTGACGGGTCACCCCACCTATCATGTAAACGTGATCAGCTCAAAATGAGAGATTATGTGGACAGGTGGGTTATCCCACCAAAGCGGGTTACCTCACCTAACTGGGGTCCCCCACCTCCATGTAAGCAGGGCCCAAGCTTAGTGCCCTGATAAAAATCACAAATGGCATTTCGCATTGACAATTCCTTTGCTAGCCTGAGGACATTGTTTTTGTCGCGCAATTTCCAAAAATCGTTAGCCTGCGTAGCTGGCAGGATTTGAGGGCGAGGGGAGATTGGCCACTCGCGAAAAACCCGCACGGCTTCGCCGTTCCTTTCGCGTGACGGCTCCGTCGTCAGTAAAGTACCCGAGGGAAAAGTACCCTACAATCTCGCATCTATTTTCAACATATTCGTCGCTTGCATAGCAAGAACTGTTTTGGGTGGTAGCGCTGAGCAGCTACGGTGACGAATACTAAAGCAAGAAAATCGAAGAAGAAATAGTTTTAATAAGCAAAACAAAAACTCTGACGCATTAAACTTGAAAACAACGTGATTCTCATCACAATAAATATTTATTGAAAATTTACGGCTCAAATATATACAAAATGTGATTCAATTTTCCAACATCAATAAACATAGTATTCTGAATGACGGACCAAAATAAGGTCGGCAAAATTCGTCACCGTAAAAATACACCAATTTAGATTTTGCTCAAAGATTAAAACAATAAAATCTTTCCTATACTCGCCAGACGAGTTTCAGACGAGTTTCGGCATTATCTAAACAATGGCTTTTCAAGATAACATACCGGTACTACGAAGGCAGAGTTTCGTCTGTATAATTACAGGGTTTTATTGCAAATCGACCGAAACGCAAATTATTCTGAACGATGGATAATCTTAACAATAAACAAAACTGAATTAACTAGATCAGAAGAAAAGGTATTACTACAACTTAACGAAATCTGACAACCTATCAACTGCAAGTTCAATACAACAAACAACAGACAGAGCTTCATCGGTCAGTTCTCGTTCGAAGATTGTATTCGCTCGACAGCAACCAGAGCGAACGCTTTATACAAAATAGTTTAGATCCCACCAGGTCTACCTTTTACCCGCTCATGTTAGCTGTTCCAGGCTCCAAGATAGCAATGTGCAGAGATCTTGACAACTATTGCAGGCTCCCTTCTCAGTTGACGCTCGTCTAATTTTCGCGACGTCCCTGCTAACTGAAAGCCCGGCACAGGCTAGCTTCTAGCTAGCTCAAATGTATGGAAAACGAGGAATTTGTGTCCGAGGTTATTTGGTATTAACTGGTATAACTGTATTAAAATTTTAAAAGAATGACTATGTACAGAGGGTGATTCTATGAAAATCGAATGTCTGTGAGGTCAATTCCAATTTCATATCAAAATTAAAATTCATGTTTCAAAAACGTGCTTAAATTTAAACTATTTCTAAAGAATTATCCTTGTTCAACGCTAACTAACATTACTAATATTACGGTGATTCTTGGAATCCAGAACTTGAACTTTCTCCTTTACACTCGGAGAATCATTTTCTTGATCTTGGCAATCGATAAGTTCTGTACACATATTTTCTTCTGATTCAGTTTCACCGCAATTTTGAGGTGAAAAAACCTCGTTTGTGTTAAGCTTCTCTTTCTCTAACCTCCTCTGAAGCGGACTCCATTCTCGTGGCAGAGATGAAGAACTCGACGATTGCCCATTGCTGAATTTGATTGTGTAACCGACTTCTCGACCGGAAGAGGAAGAAACAGTCTCGGATACATCCGAAAACGACCGACGACGTATAACGTATTTTTCGGCTTTACCGATTGCCTTCGGCATTGACCCGCATCGCCGAATGTGATTTCCATTGTCTTCCTCGTCTTCTTTGCTTTGCTTGCTAATATGCTGCATGATTGTTTCAAAAATTCTCGTCCTCTGCTTCACGTTTGCACCATCCCAGTCAATGAATGTTTCGTTTGCCAACTCTAACTTTTCCTGGGCATTCATAAGAGCTAGGTTTACTGCACTGTCACTCAGAATCTCTTCCATTTTCATGTTGCACGACATGTTCAGCTGGTTTTCTTCATGGACACTTTCGTCTGAACACGAACGTGGAACAATGATAATTTTAGCAGACTCGCTCCCTGTCGTAGGCAAGTCTTCTTTTGACCGTTGGCGTTTAATTTTCTCTCCGTCCTTGGACGTGGTTGTAACCCTAATAATACCTTCCAAGTGTTGCGTCTGGTCTCTAACGCGCACCACGCTTGACGTGTCTACGCCGACGTCACTTAGTTCTGTCTCTTCAACTCGATCGCCTTCCACGTCTTCATTCTTTTCAGCATCTCCACGACCTTCTTCTCCTCCCTCACTAACCTCAAGCAATGTTCCATCCTTGCAAACTTCCTCGTTGTCTTCCTCACGTTTAGCATTCGTCTCTTCAACCGTTAAAGGCTTGACTCTCTTCTCGATGCGCTCTTTTTCACGTCTCACCAAGCCAGACACTGTTTCACTATCCTCGATTTTCTCAACAACTACTTCCCCTGGAACATAGCTTGTTAGTTCAGGTTGATAACTTTGTTCTTGTTCTAGACAGATAGAGGAACACATATCTTGGTTTCCTGTGGGCTCATCGTTTCTTAATTCAACTGTCGAAGGTGATGGAAACGATTCTTGGTCAACTGCAAATTCATCTTGCTCCGGACCCAACTGTAGCTTTCCTTCGATCACTAACGTTTGACGCTTCACGAGTCCTCTCTGAGGAACGTCATCCACGCTCATCATATCCTCCTTGTCGTCTAGCAATTCGCATGTATCCACGTTTTCTGGGGCCGTTTTTCCCTGTTCTATTATGTCTTCAGCAATCTTTACATCGTCTCCATCAACTGGTTCCATACTTTTTAAGGCAACACCTCTCGATTGCTCTTCTGATGACTTCGTACAGTGGTCTTTGCGGTCTTTAGATTCGCCCTCCTGTTTACATTCAATTTCAACCTCAGGTAGAGCTTGCTCTAAAGCCTGATGCCATCCTTCAATCAACAGCGTGTGACGCTTTACTAGTCCTTTCTCAGGACGACTTTGCGTATCTTCTTCAAGCGCTCTATCTTCAGTTTCCTTTGATTCCGTAACCAATGTAGCGCTCACATCACCCGCAACACCTTGTTCTATTCCTTCCGAAGAAAATGTCTGTTCTTTCGACGGCGATCGTAATAGCACTTGCTGCTGCATTGTGTGTTCGCGCTCCGCTTTTTCAGTCTCACTTTGGACATCTTTCTCCGTCTCTTGATCCCAAGGCTGTAGCTTTCCTTCAATAAGTAACGTGTGACGCTTTACCAAACCTTTCTGAGGAATATCCTCTTCGTCTTGTTCCATTACATTGTCCTCCCCGTTCTCTACCGGTTTGCAAGTATTTTCCGCGGAAACACTGTGACTGGAATCACCATCAGTGCTCAGAGCTTGTTCTTCATTTGCGCCCGGTGAAATATCACTTGTCAAGTCACTTTTCGTTAATTCCGTCTCTGCGCAACCAACAACTTCCATGGAGATCGGAGGATCTTCCAACAGTTGTGCGCTTCCCTCATTTGTTTCCTTAACAAGGCCAGCAGCAGCAAGCATTTCTGTGGTTTCATTGCAAACTGAATCTTCTACTGAGTTCTCGTTTTCCTGATTAGAGTTTCCATCTTCCCCTGCTAGTTGTACCAGCGCTCGTAACTCCCGTTCTTTCTTGGACACTCTTCGAGCAGACACTTCCTTCTTCATGTCTTCATTGACCTTTTGTACAAGAGCGTCTACGTTAACAGAACACGGGCGTTCAGTTTCCGATCCATTACCAGACAAAATGCCATCAGCATCACTAGTCAAAATGCCATCACTTCGCTCGCGTTTCAGGCTACTTCCATCACCGCTTTCTCCTCGCTGAAGCACAGCCCCTCGTTTCAAACTCTCCCGATGTTTCAGTTCATATTCCTCTTTGTGTTTCTTAACAACACCAGGCTCGGGTTCCTCGCTTTTGTCTTGTTCTTTCTCAGCGGCTGCGGATTTTTCATTTTCACCAAGCTCAAACTCCCTATCCATTTCTTTTCCTAGGCTCAAAATATCGTCAAGCTCTACAGAAAGGACATCATACACACCCTCCTCAAAGTTCCGTGACTTGCGTTTGACAAACCCACTTTCAAGGAGGCCATGCAAATCACTAGGGAGACCCCCCAGCGAGTTAGATCCCGCGCCACTTTGACGTTCTTGGTCGTTAGATTGACTTTGAAATGTGCCCTTCTCTTTTTGATCACATTCCGTAATATTTTCATCACTAGCAGCTTTCCCCTCCACGAAATCACGAAGGTATTGTATTCTCTTAGGCCCCCGCTCCCGCAATGAGCTGGACCTTTGAAAATTAGTCTTAAGAACGTTCGATTTGTGCATCGTTTTGTCATCACTTGGCAATACAGGCACTGAACTTACTCTGTACAGCGCAGTCTTTCCTGTCGTGGGAGTTTCCGAGACACAAGAATTTGACTGATCCTCTACGACAGTTTCTTTGCTTAGTTCTAATATTGGGTTTATCGGTAAATCATCAACTTTCGTTTCCCGCAAGTCATCCTCGTAGGTAAAAACATCTTCGTGAGATTCAGCAGTGACAAGACCGACTTCCGAGTTTTCTTCGGCAGTAACCCGAAGTATTGCTGGATCTTTGACTTCCACCTCCGAGGTTTCTTCGTCTTTCTGGTCTGAAACAGTTTCTCTAGGTAAATTATCCACAGTATCCACGCCTTCACACTGAGGCTGAGTGTCCTTTTTGACGGCTATGTTAGCTTTTGTCTTCCTAACAGGCACTGCCTCATTTGTAAACAATTTGTTGTAGCGCTGTTTGCTGCAAAGTAAAGACGAGATACCACTCTTAAAATATAAAATAATACATTTTAATGACTGACTGCCCCTGACTTCCTGTGAGGTAAATGTGAGCAAGGCAAAATTGCTAATGAAGAAGCCCGAGAAAAGAAATTAAGGCTTGAAAGGGTCGTTTGGGCCTTCTCTATTCGCAGCTGATTAAGTCGCTCTCACCTCATTGAAGGATTTCTTAATCAAGCAAATTTTACCTGTCGCGTTCAAATATAATTTCATCATATATAACAATTATCCAATAGTCGGTGAGTTGTATAATCATCCCTGAATTGGTTACCACTTTTTTCTGATAGTTAAAAGTGATATTATCACCGTGGAAATACAAATCCGTTAACATGACTACTACAAATATTATTGACTTAAAACTCTGGAAGGTAAAATTCATATATCCGCACCGCCATGCAATACCCTATACATATACGTGTGCAATATATACCTCGAGTTTAAAATCCCTTCGTATGTAATCAACTGTTTCCAAAACCCCGAATTTGGCTGGACAATGTTTCTTCGAGCCTTCACGTACTTCATTGAGTCACCTAACGACCATCCATACTCTTTCATACCATAAGCAATCACCTAACAAGCCAATAGAGACAAAAAAAGGTGTAAGCAAAGGTTGAATAATGTAGTCTGTCCTTTGACGTTGAGTGAAGGGTGGAGTCTTGTTGCCCATTTGGTAGTACTTTCGCACGAACTAGGTATTTATTTTTCGGGATTCTGCAACACGAACTTTGGAATTTTTGTCAAAATTTGACTTTGTCTACTTTTGGGCCGGACTGGAAAGTGTTACACGTTCCTGTGCCACCAGTACTTAACAAATACAACATATTATTAACGGAATTAACACTTTCTCAGGACCAAATTACGGGCGTAAAAAAACAACTTGTGAAGATGGATTTTTCCCCAACCAGAGCGCATTCTCATTGGCTAGCTCAAGGTCACATGGCGTCCAACAATAAACCTATTTCCCTGAAAGGACAACATTATAAAATGTATGACGTCATAAAACATCAGGACTATCTGCTTCCCTCGGTACCAGTCCTTTGTATAAGGTCATAGAATAAGCAGGTCAGCCTGCCCATACTTTGGCTCGACTGGAACTCAAAAGAATCAGCCACTCTGTTGCTACAACCGAAATGACAAAAGACCCCAGCATTTATGAAATAGCTGTAGCTATAAAACTGCTATGCCAGCACAAATAAAAAAGTCACAATAGAGAGGAAAAGGAAATCATTACAGCTAGCGATTTAAATTACCGTTGAAGCTGAGCGGCTAATACCCATCCTACAATGTACGAGAACTTTTGAACCTGCATTTCTGAAAACAAACATAATGGATGTCCGTCAGTGGTTAGCGGACAAATCTTTTTAATTATGCCTCTACTAAGAACAAACAGTAGTTTGCAACTGCTCTAGTTTTGCATTACTGTGTTTTGTGAATCGTTCATGCCACTTTCGATATATTAAATTCACCTTGATAGCAATTCCTGGAAGGAATTTGCTTGTGTCCTTCAAGACTCACTATCACGCTGAATTTTAACATATCGAAAGAATAGCCTGCGGTATGTTTTAACCAATCAGAAGTAAGATGCTCAGACGTGTTTTACCTTGTTTTCCCGCGCTTTGCGCCGGTTACACAAGTCTTGGACTTTTGATTGGTTCAATGGATTGCATGAGTCAGTTGTGATTGGCCCAAATTGATCCCATGATTTTGCCTCACGTGACCACGCTTAGATGCAACCGAAGGTATTTACGCAAGCTTAAAAACACACACCCGGGAATAGAGAGGAGAAGTGTGACGTCACGTTAACATGGTAGCACTATTTCTGGACGACAACAAACCAACGACGGCAAGGAGAACGGCAAAAAATAATGTCTACATTAACAAACAACAACTTTGCACGTGCGATCACGCTATTTTGTACATTTGTTTGCTGTCGTTGTACCACTACGACATGAAACGTCCTAATTTCGCAAGCCCGTTATGGAGTAGGTGAATACAACACAAAAATTGTCGCTTTCTTTTTCTAAACTTACATAACGATAGATACGGTCCCAAAGAAAATTTCATCAACATTTTCCAACTTAAATGAAATTGAATAAGATCGGTGAAGTTTGAAATGGTGCAAATAGACTTTTAAGTCACTTATCGGTTTATTGTCATCCAAAAAATTTGCTACAATAGCAACGTGACGTAACCGACTTCTCCTCTCTGCAGCCCAAGAACTAGAACGCATTCGAAAAAGCATCCACCGGGACAGGGCATTTAAATGCTTACAGTGTAAGTCCTTCAGCTACTCAGAATACTTAGAAAACGTCTGGTCTTTTGCTAAAGCGGAGTGAAGTTAAATGACATTGATCAGTACTAACAGCTGACAGTACAGATGACCAGCTTGGTACCCTTTTTAACGAGCTATTGTACGACTTGAATGCTTACTTGGCTTTCTGTATAAATTTATAAGTGTTGTCCCAATAGCGAAGTAATTCCGTTTCATCTAAATCATAAACCCTGTGAGAAGAAACGAGAACTTTACTTAAGCACAGATGTTACAGAAAAAAGTGCTTGGTTGCAGAGAGAAGTTGAAGAGTGGTTGACAAAAATTTAAATTAAAGTGAATGAATGAATGTTTGAGTCTTCCGAATTAGGATGCGACATCACGGTCACGGTACATTTGCGAGACAAAATGTACATGAACAAACCTGATGTTGTGGTAATGGAATGTTCCAGGAAAAAAGTTATCAATCTCTCTCGTTACGTTCAAAATATATCCAACCCTACAGAATAATAAAAAAAAGACACAACAAGTTTACATACAACATATGGGCACATATGAATAGCCTTAATCTAAAGTAAAATGTTCAAAAATAGCGGGAGGAAGATATCACAAATTTAAAAATAAACAATAGACAGACTTGTAAACTGGTCGTCTTAACGCTGTTGTGAATAGGGAGTTTTAAGGGAGCTTTAGCAACGACGACGGCGACGGCAGCGAGGACGTCAAAAAAGCAATAGGTTTATTACGCAAAACAACAACTTTGCACGTGCATCACGCTTTTTTGTACATTTCTTTACCGTCCTTGCACGACTACGACGCGAAAATGCGTAATTGCAAGTTTTATGCAGGACGTAAACAAGCGACGACGAATCTCTTTTTCTCTCTCTAAACTTGAGTGCGGTCCTCTGGAAATCAACTCCAGGGAACTTCGCCTACACTTGCCATTTTCAGCAAATTGGAATAAACGCGACAAAGTTTGAAAAAACGGGAATTCATTTTAAAACTGACGTTTTCGATGCCGTTGCCGTCGTCGATGTTAAAACTCCCTTAAGATACCACGACGGCGACGGCCACTAAAACGTCACGTATAAAGTGAATTTGCGAACTCGTTTACTTTGTCAAATGCAAGCGAACTCTTTTTGAGCCGAATTCCCAAGAATCATATTCAAGTTCAGAAAGAGAAAGAAAATTTAGCCGTGGCTTGTTTATGTCCCTCATAAAACGCGAAATTAGGCATCTTCCCGTCGTAGTCGTGCAGTGACGGAAACGAAACGTACAAAAAAGCGTGATGCACGTACAGAGTTGTTGTTTTCCCTCTTCATCCTATTGCCTTTTTGACGTTCTCGTTGTCGTCACCGTCGTGGCATCTTAAAGTCCCGAATATATTCATTTCAGCTGGAGGGCAACAATGTAAAAAGGCGCCTTCAGTGCTTTTATTCAGCGGCTATGGCAAGCAGATCTAGAAACTGGACTATTCAAATTAAGTGCTATTCTCGTTGCCATGGCTGATATAAGTACCCTCCTTAAAACTGTGACCTAAATGAAGCCAGAACTGTTCAGATATATCACTTAAAGAACAAATTATTCAGACACAATCAAAGCTAAAACAGAAAAAAAAATCACATACAGACAAGATTAGTCAAGCACCCCTAGGAGAAATACAGGTTTGAACTTAAACAGTCTAGCAAAAAATATAAGAAGTTACCCATTCTCCTTGAGTTCTTCTAAGTTTGATGCATTCCATTCTGAACCCTGCAACGAACAAACACACCAACATGGACCTCCATCAATTGATATCAATAATCATGTTAATTCATTTTTGGATTAGATGTTGGATGTTTCAATGATACATGTATCTGTATACCAGAAATCAAATCAGCTTATATGAACTTACTAGGTAAACATGATCAAAAATCTTAGAGGCAGAGTCCATCTGGCCCAGAATAGTAAACATTTCCTCGTCAATAAATGAACGGTATTCTTTCAAGTCCATTTGTGTATCCTCTTCAAGCATGGTTCGCACCTTACAGGAAGAGAAAAAAGGAGATTTAGTGTTGACCTTTTCATCCCTAGACCACTTTATCGTGGGATTCTTGTCACTGTAACTTTTAAACCTGTGGAGGAAATCCTATGGTGTTACCGTTCACATGAAACCTCTTTGCTGGAACTTTCGCATAGTACTACTTACTTCTTTCTATTTTACAAAAAAATTCGTTCTGTCTTATTATTATTTTTTTATTATTATTATCATTATCATTATCATTATCATTATCATTATCATTATCATCATCATCATCATCATTATTATTATTATTATTATTATTATTATCATTATCATCATCATCATTATTATTATTACTATAATTATTATTATTATTTTCCTTTGGCCAGTATTAAAAGCTAAAGGTTGTGCAGTCCAATCGATGCTGCAATCTAGGAGGTTAGAGGAGGACAATAGATGATAAGGATAAAGATGGATGAAGACAGATGATACGTAGATGATAAAGACAGTACATGATAAGGAGAGGATTAGAAGTGAGTAGTATGATGAGGGATTTGGACAAGAAGCAAGAAGTATGGAGAGCAAGGAAGATGGGAAGGGGTGTGTAATGGAGTAGTAAACAGATGGGAAAAAGGTAAACGAAAAGAGGATTGGAGAGGAAGGAGAGTGGGAAGGGAAGAGAATAGAATGGGAAAGAATGAATAGGGTGGAGAGAAAGGACTGCGACATTAGGAGGGTGATGTTGGAGGAGGTGGAATAGAAAAGGAGGAATGAGGCAGGGTTGGAAGGAGAGAGAGAAAGGAGAAAATATGAAGGAGGAGATTAAAAGGTCAAATATAATACATTGTCTTGACCCTAAAATACTAAGAGAAAAAAGGGAAAAGGATTCTATGGTAATATATATTATTTCTTGTTACCTGACGTGAAGTAACATCTTCAAGGTCGACTTTCATCATAACCTGTAAAATACACGAAGACAAAAATGTCTAAGGATGCTGAAGACAGAAATAATATGACTTGATTATGCAATTAACATAAACAATCATCGAACTGACCTCTCTAAGTTTGTGGCGAATTAGCTTCATAACAAGTTCTTTTTCAGTGCTGCAAAATTAAAATCAATACTTGCTGTCTCCCATACACTGTACATGTACGTTTTAGGTAATGTTAAGCAATAATGCAACTTGCTAAATTAGTAAAACAAACTCATCATTATTAAACAATCCACTGTCATTGTTTCATAACTTGTAACTTGCTGGATAGAGACCAATGATATTCTCATTAAACAACAATCAACATCTTGAAAGGGCTTTTCAAAATTCAACACATCAACAAAATAAATTATACATATAAAAATATCCCTTAATAAGAAGGTCACAACAGTCTTTCTTTTGCTACTCTTTGTACCACACTAGAGCAAACATCAATAAGCAGAACATTTTTAACAACGCACAAGTCCAACCAGAGAAGGTCAAATGGCTTAAACAGTTCAAGAAAAGAAATGTTGCACATCTCTGATGGTGAGTGCAGGTTATGAACGGATTGAGTGGCAACATTTTTAGCAAATGTTTCTTTTTACCTTGTTCCTATGGGGGAATCAGGACGCTTTGACTCAATGTCTTCCATTTGATGCCTATAAAAAGAGCCTTTGGTTACGAATTTTTTAGTTTTTGGGTTCTACTTGAAAACTGATGGTGTAATTCATTAATGTGTCGTTAATTTCAAGCAACAACTGTAATATAGAAAGAAGCATAGTTTGTAATATAGTAACTATGGACTGAATTAGAGTTATAGTAAGATCACAGGGGAAAATATCCCACAACAATATAAAATACTTCAGAAGGCTTTAGAGTCATTACTGAAGTACCAAAATCTATTTCAAAAAGCACGAAAACAAATCATAGTATCAGTACATCAGACTCAAAGTTGTCCTCAATTACATTCAAGTTTAATGGCCAAGAAAAATCAAATTCACAGGGTTGTCATAAATTGGAATGAAGATTTAGATTTGCCTCATTTCAGATCCTTGAATTATGTAAAATGCCATACGTGTTCTAGGTAAATATGAAGAAAACTGCAAAATACTAAAATGTCTTTTGTTAAAAAGGAAAAAAAATACCAGACATCTAAAAGTTAACTAAACAAGATGAAGATTAAGGATGGTTTAAAAGGATACAAGAAATTATCACCATTATAACTTGAAAAGTGTGAGAACAATTTTTCAAGATGAACAAACTGTGAGTCCTAAGGTCCATTTTGTCTTCTCTTGAAGACACTACAGGCACCAGTTGTTAAAATGTTGGATAATACTATCCACCGGATAAATCTCTATCCAGTGGATAGTGCAATTGCCTTCCCTAATACTTAACTGCTCGATAGTGATTTACCCGATGGATAGTGCTACCTATCTGGCCCCAGTTGTTCAAAAGCTGGATACATTCTGTATTAGGAAAACAAATCACTGCATTATCCATTGGGTAGAGATTTATCCCCTGGATGGCATTATAAGCTACCTTTTGAACAACAACTGCAAAGAAGCAAAGGTTTCACAACAGTAACATACCATTCATTCAAGCAGAGCCTGTCTGATAAAATTTTGCTGTAATAATAGTCTGCCCACTCATGTGATGAGCCATTTGGGTAGAAGTAATTGTTTCTTCTGGCATTATCAGCACACTTGTGAATCCACTGTAGAGCAGTCCTAAACAGCAAAATTAATAACCGTTATTCACTCCTTACATTCAAACACTTCCTGCCAGGTTACAATAATATTATTTGGAGCAGCATCATATACCAGAGGGGTAAGTTTGTGTTTGGAAGTTACATCTACTGTACTTTATACATTGCTGACCCTCCTCTCAAAAAAAGAAGACGGAGAGGAAAACAGTGTTTCTGATCTACTAATCATATTTTACAACATCCCTGGATTGATCTATAAACATTTCAGAAGCATTGTTGACATCAAGAGGGAGTTTGGGACAAAATGACTTTCCAATTACCCTACTCAGTATTAAAAAGACAACTCCTTTAACCTTTAAGGCAAATAAAGACAGACAATTTGAAAGTTCTAGCCATACTTACCACATGGTTTGAACAGAGATTGGCTTGAAAATGTTTGCTTTGCCGGCTGACATCATTTTAAAGCCACTATTTTAAATAATGAAAATATTGACATCATAATACTGCAAATATAAAAGAGTATAAAGAAGTACCAAAACTGTATAGTGATAATGGTGATAATGGTAATAATAATAATAATAATAATAATAATAATAATAATAATAATAATAATAATAAATAGATGACCACTGGTTTATTATATAAATATTAATCAATAATAATGATCGCAAAACTCTGAATAAACATCACACTGACAATGACTGAACAGAAGCAGATCCAGGGGAGGGACCTGGGGGCCCCCCTTATTTTTAAACCAAACTGAGGCCCAAAGGGCTGAAAAAAATTTTTTCGAGGCCCCCCACCTTCCCCCATCTAATGGTCTGGATGATGGGGGGCCCCCCTGATCTCGAAATCTGGATCCAACACTGCTGAAGGCATTGGTATAAATTATAACATCCCCACAATAACTGAGACACCATGAGGAAGACCCATGCTAGCATACTGCCTAAAGTTTAATGTACAATACAGTCAAATCTCTTTTAACAGACACCTCACTAAGACATACGTATGCCTTTGAATAATCCATTCAGTTGACTCTCTATAAGATGAACACATAGGACTTGCTGGCCCAAAGATGTCTGTCTTAGAGGGAGGTGATTGTTTAGCCAGATTTAAAATGAGAAAGAAGATTCATATATTTGTAACAAGAATTAAAACTTACCCATCACCATCCAGAGTGATACTGGTGTCCCTGTACAAAGGAACCACAAGACCAATAGTGGCCCTGCAGAGAAAGCAGTATTAAACACAAATCAGTTGCCAGGTTTAAAAAGTTATTTTTTTCTTTTTAATTTTTTGAAGACTAATTGAAATAGAAAGGTTAAAATTACCCACCAAGAGCAATCCCTATAAACCTTGGGTAATGTCCTCAACAGACTGTTCAAAGAAGGATTTTGACTTTGAATATTCACAATATTCAAAACCAGATACTTAATCTAGTATAAAAAAACTTATCTCATTCATTTTTTGTATATCACAAAAACAGTAGTGGTAGAGGGAGGGGAGTACTGCCTCACTGATCCCTCCCCGGGCTGTCCAGGTCTTGTAGATTGTAATTTGAAGCAGGAAACATGCAGCCCTGCAAGCTGTTGTATCGTGACATTTAATGCTTTAATTTAAATTAAATCATAAGTGAATGTCAAATTATAAGCATTTTCTCACTTGTCAGTCCAGTCCACCCCCATAACAATGCTTTGTTCTTCTTCATCGGGGCCAAATGCTGACACTATGGTTAAGTAGCGAATTCTGTTTGGATACTGACATTCCAGTTTAACAACCTAAACACAAAGAGATTGAAGATATCAGACTTGTATCTAATGGTAGAACATCATAACATCAAACATTTTACTCAAAATGAGACAATAATCAGTAATAAAATTTATTGCCATGCAGCCAATAATATCAAATTGTCTGGCTTAAGCTCAAGTGGACAGTCTTGAGTAAATAGAAAAGACAGGACAAGACCATAGTTTCAATGTTGTTTTGAAGGGTATATATAGAGACAGTACTTAACTTGCTACAAGTTGACCTCTCATAATTCTTAAAAGCAAGCGAAGCAAGCTTCCATGAGGTCGTGTAGCAGCCGAGCCAGTGACAAAGTCACGAGGTCGAATTGTTTCAGCTGGATTTGAATCATCCATGGGGAAAAATGATTGACATACATGTACGCTGTGTCGGGAGTGGCATCAAGTGCATTGTATCACTCACTCTCCTACTGGTCAATTTTAATGACATCACCAGCGGAATTTTCGACCGGTGAATTTCACATCAAACAGGTAAGAAAAGTCCTTTAAAATGGCATAACCAACCAGGACAAAATAAAAGACTTTTAGAAAGTCTAATAAAGTGCATATGGATATACAAATTCATAACTAGAATGTGTTGGTTATAAAGCATTTTTGATCTTCAATTCCCTTGACGCCCATGAGCAATGTATTGGCTTAAGTCAGACAAGCCATTTATCTTGTCTGGTATACACCGTACATGTACAGTCTTTAGTCTTTATTGAATATGCAAGTATACATACATACCTATATTTACACGTTTAATATTATTAGTTAAAAAGTAAAAATATATATAAAAATTTAATAGTCTATTAATAAAACTAGCTTTAAAATATTCCATATTAACACAGGGTAGTAGGCTTGTTTGAGTTCTCAGATGTTTTGAAGAATCTTTAACTCTGGGCAAAAATTATACAAAGGATGAGTAGGTAGGAACCTAATCTTCTAAGAGATTGACCAGTCTGTTTTTTCAAGCAAATTGTATATATCTATAGCATAGGATATAAAACGGTGTTTATGATATCTGCGAAGGAACTGCTACACAGTATTAAGTTCAGACACAGAGGCTGCATACATGTACACCGGTAATTCATATCAAATTTTCGTGTACCAGTGCAGAGTTACCCTAAGGACTGAATCAGAGTATGTCAAAGGTTGTGGCCCAAAAAGCAAGCCTGGAAGTTTAGAGACAAGGGAAGAAAAATTAAAATACCCAAACCACAGTGAATTTGCAAGACCTCAACAGAAAGCAATGACTTTAAGGGAAAAAGCTGAAACTCGGGACTAGAATTTCAACATTCCAGTAACATACAAGCTGCGATGCAGGTTTTACATGTAGATATTTTACAATAATTGGTAAATATGACATCACTTTATTTAGGTACATTGTACAAGGACAAAAACGAGATTCTTACAAGTCTAAGCACATCTTCATCCCGTAACAAATTGACCATGGCCTGCAAATGCAATTGCATCTCTCCTGAAATAGATTTAAGGCAGAACAAGTTACATGCAATAACATCGACCTATACACTGAAGATGGAAACAACTTCAATCTTTTTTCGAAATAGTGATCAGAAGCAAGAATAATCACTAGAACATATTCACATACCTCCATGTTTAGTGGCTCGCCGAGCAAAGTCGCCATCAGGCAGTGCATATGCTGCTCCTTTGGATGCAAAGAAACCTTCAAAACTTGACCTGAAAGTTACAACCATTAAGAGTTTACAATGATGACAAACAGCAAATTGCAAATAGCATGTACTGTGTTGCTCCTAGTAATCACAATATGATTGATCTCAACTAAATTACAGCGTAAAAGTATGACACCTTTGTAAAAATAATGTTTATACTGTCAGATTGTTCTATAAATTTCCCATTTCTGAAGATGTAACTAACAATGTTCCCCATTGATCAATATCAAAAAGTCAGGTTCATGAATTCATCCTCGAGTCTGGCTGCCAGCAGACATTGTCAACAGTTTTAAATAATGAATGATTATAAAAGTGACCTTTTAAAATGCTTGAAAGAATCAACAAGTAGTGAGCAGCAAGGACACTTCGTAAAGGAGTTCCTCATCATTTAGGATTTCAGTGACAGAATAAGAATAAGATCGTAGTTTTAAAAGTTGCTCTAGAGCATTTAGTATAACTGTCAAAAATATACATGCATGCAAGGTAACCATGATTTAAGCATGTGCCAGAAAAGCAAGAAAGGACTATAAAGATATTAATAGGATTACTTATTATTATTATTTTCATAACAAAAGATAACAGTACTCTTACTCATGGTTAAACCCAAAACAATAATAAATTAATATATTACAATGCAGAAGACAATAGCAAATATATGTTACTCTGTAACCTAAGATTACCATAGGATGTATTCTAGTAGGGGGTGGAAATGGGCCACTGTGAGAAAAAAATAATGAAAGCTACAGTAACAATGAACTGACAGATGTAGTTACATGAGGCTTGCATACTCTTAATGTGTGCAGGGGTTCTAATTCAAAACAAGTCTTTTGTTTGGAATTCAGACAACAACTCAATGTTATTAAAAATTAAGTAAAAAAAGTTAAGAGACAGGAAAGAAACAATTTGACTATCAAAAATCATATTTACTTACTAGAAAAGTGCTATGCAAACTTTTTATGACCACTTCTACTTCAAACCTCACGGACATTAAAATGACTGAAGAAGGCTAATACAGTGGAAAGACCCCCTGCTTATTAACTTCTGTCAAAACATTCAGTTGATTTGTGACGTTTTAACTACAATGTAACTACCGGTATGCTAATTGGAAATCATCTCTTACTGATTGTAAATAAACAAATTAAGGCATACAAGTTGCCAAAGGAATGACAGGGCTTTGGTTAGCTATAGGATTTCTGTGCACTGCAGAAACCACAACAGGAGAAAACAAAAGAAAAATGTAAACGTACAAATTACACTGTCTTAATAGAGAACAAAACAGCAACTAAATGATTGGAAAGAGAATCAAAGGAAATCATCGAAGGCAAAGAACATTATACGTGTAAAGATTATCATTAACTATCCTTTCCTACTGCAACAGAAGGTGAGTACGCTAAGGCTGTTGTGTTGTCTGTTCAACCCATCCTGTTCTGTCCTGTTGTTCTGGCAATAACAGCCTTCCAGTATGGGTTGTAACATTATCACTGTGCTTTCAGTTTCTCAAACAAGAAAGAGAACCTTACACAACAAGTGGATTTACCAAAGAACAAAGCCTATGAATACCTCTGAGACATGGAAGAGGAAAGTTTTTATGTTTCTACTGTAGAATTCACAAGAGGGCAGGGCTCACTGGCATAATGACTATCCTGAACAGGAGAAAAATGAAGTGGCTCAGGCCTGTTTAAAAGATGGATAACACCCATTTGCCAAAACAGCGGTGATCTCTCTTGTGACCAGCATTCACAGGGCAGACTAAAGTTACTACTAAGGGTGCCATGAAGCACCTACAGATGTACCAAAAGTCCTAGATGAGGATGGCATCAGACTAAGCAGTCTGGAGGACCACAGTATGACAGAAGAAGCCCTTCCCAAAAAGGAAGACAATGCCATCAAAGAAAGCTGAGAGTGCATTAATGACTGCCATCTCAGACAACTTCACATGCCATTACTGCACCCACCCCTGCCACTCAAATAATGGCAGGATCAGCCACAAGGGAAGCTGCAGCTTTTAAAACTAACTGACTGACTGCAAGCTGCAAATCTGTCTAGCACGAGAAGAGCCAAGATGTACTGAAGAATTTATTTTTTTTTCATGTTAACACAACCTTTGGTAAAACAAGCAGAAGATTTTGATGCATGTGCAATGATTGACAGGTCAATCAATCCCATTTTTAGGTTAATAGTTTTGTAAATTGTATTGAACCCAAGAAAATAATCTGGTTATTCTTGAAGCAAAAGGTCCTTACAATAGGCAATAAAAGGCTGTTAAATTTAAAGCAGTCTGTAAAATGTCTATCAGAGAATGTCAAAGTAAGTACCACAGAAATACCACATATAAGAGATAATTTGAAAAAGGAAAGGAATTTTCTGAGATTTCAATGTAATGAGACAAATCCAGACCATTATTCGTTTTCCTACAGAGTAGAAATAAAACACGAATGAAATTCGAAGGCAGTAATAAGCACAATTAAGGAAATTTAAATGGCTTTAACTTCATTAATCCACTTCTCGAATTTAAACTTTATTTTGGGTTTGTGGGCGTGCGTCTGACAAAGGATTAAAATAACATCCCTGTAACGCGATAAGAAATTATGATGAAAAATTTTAAATCACAACTTGAAGAGGGATAGAGTTCAGAGACAGAGCAAAAAATATTCTGGCTTTCCCTTTGATCAGATTATAAAAATATCAACGAAATGAAATGGCAAAAACTATGACCTTGCATTTTTGTAGTATATGCGCGGTTCGGGAATTTTTGCATTTTTCAATGACAAGATTACTTTAAAATACATGGACCCTATGGGAATAGCAAGCATTGGCAGGTTACAAAGAGGAAGAGAAGGTATTTCCTTATAGCCAAGTAATCAAATCAGACAAAAGGCGATCTAAATCCGGGTCGAACCTTACAGCTTTATCGTTTATCCCAAGACAGATATAGGAGCTGTTTCTTGACAGGATTGACAAAATAAACAAAGCAAGAAAAAGAAAAGACTTACGCTCGGGACCTATTGAATGAACTATCTTCCTGATCTTCGTCGACTTCCTACAAGTCAATCAATTAATTGAAACAAAAATATACAAGCACTGATCGAGCAGAGCAGAAATTGATCATTCATGTCAAATACGATCGAGAAATCACACCAAAGATGGATGAGCAAACAATTTACCGAATCGCCCAAGCTGGTGCTCTCAGACGTCGACGGAGAACGCAGCACAGTTACCAAGGACATATTGGCCCAACGGTCACATCATTAAATACTACAACACTACAGTGGTTGTTCCTAAACGGTCAAAAATCACCGCTAAGGTTTCTTGAGGTCATCCCCGTGTAGTTTTCACAAAAGATGAAAATAAATATGAAATAACTGTTGCGCATGAGCAGCTCTTTGGCCTCGTTTCCGCTGAATTTTGTGTCATTTTTTCAATTTTACGCAATTTTCTACATGATACTTTCAATCTTACCAATTAAAGAAATCTTCCAGAGTCTCAGACAGCATAGAAAAAAGATGCATGTCCTTCCTATCCTTGGCCAGCTACAAATGCAATCCGCTAAGGTGATGGCAAGTACCCGACGAGCGGCGCTTTCTGGAATTCTGGTTTGCTCACCGGAAGTCACACTGACTTATAAGAAAGGCCAAGTGTCAATCTTGGACTTTCCATCAACAGTATCAACAGGAAATAAGCATGACCAAAAGACCAAAAGAGGCCCCCGAAACTCAGCTACATTTAGCTTGATTTTAATTCAAGTTTATTAGGCAGCGAAAGGGTTAAAAATTGCACTCAATTCTGTTGTTCTAGTTCTCACAATTTACATCTGCAAAATGTCAAAAAACGTCAGAAAAGGAAGCACGTGCGAAAAGTGTGTTCAATTGACGGAAGGCCGTAGGGTTGTGAATTTTTTGGCGTCTCGTATTTCATGTAATTGAAAAGGTAACACAAATGATATAAATTGATATTCCGAGCCTATTCCGGAAAACCCTCGAATCCGGTGAGATCACGCAAGTAAAGTGAAATTGGTCACGTGGAAAAAGACAGACAGGGCTTGAGTAAGTACATACCAGAGTACATACATTAGTATACATAGAATTTATACTTACATAAAATCGAACTGGCTTTCAAAAGTTTACAAAAGTGTATATGTATCAATTCTTTGTTTAAAAGGTCATGTTGAAAATTCGGCTTTACAGGAACAAAACGTGTGAAAATCGATGATGTTTGGTTTCCGTTTATAAAAGACATGATCGCATTCCAATCGCCCACTACCCTGACGATTCGGCCTTGTTCTTGACTACTTTCTTGTGGAGGCTCGTCACAACACATGTGTTATATTTGCTTCACCGGGAGAGAAATGACAATTGTTGAAATTCCGTAACTGTCTTCATTTCCCAAAAATCAGTGCACAGTACATCATTTAATATTGAAGTAAAGTCGTCTCGAAGTGGAAGGATATTTTTAACAACAAGTATTTAAAGAATTCAGTGCGATACGCTTAGTAGATAACAAACTTTATATACCCTCGTCTCATGATGAATAGATAAAGTTTTATCCAGTTTTCTGGAAATCGTTATAAACCTAATAACTATACATGCACCATTTCTCCAGAACATTTAAAAAACATCTTTTCGATTTTTTTTTACGAGATCGAAGCCTCTTCCCGCAGGGCCAGGAGTATAAATACGCCGCTAACCTCAAAACCAAACTTTTATATACAAGTTAGATTGGGTATTAGTTATCTCTAAGTTGTGAGGAAAATAAAGTACCCGAAAAAATATATTTACAGGCAAGAAAAAATAAAATATCTGAAAAACATTTTCGTCCGCAGCGCAACAATTGCTCCACAACCGGAAACTAACAAAAAGGGTCAAAAACGTAACGTGACAAATAAATGTAAACATTGTCAAACTCGTGTCGACGTCATTGAAAAGACGTTTATATCCAGGGACGTCAGTTCAATACAAGTTCATAATGGTGGAAATTTTAGCTGAAAAATATGACAGAAAAAAATGTCTTGTTTCCAACAAAAAGCTTATTCTTGCTGGATTACTCCTATGGTGCTATCTTCAGTTTGTTTCCGCGTATCAGAAAAGAAGGAATCAAGCCAGAGTTAGTCGAAAACCAGAAAAGAACATTTTCCTGTGTAAGTCTTTTTCTTGTGGCTTGCAAGAGCAATAAAAATTCATCTTGTTGAAGTTTTTAAAGCGTCATATATTGAGCAAAAGTCCATTGCGTGACCTTGAACGTCCGAATGTCAAGTTCATCAGAGCTGCGCGTGCATTTGCTTTATATGGTAAGGTGCTATTCTGTACGTACAGTACACAAAATAATTTCCTTATCTCGAGGAAATGTTATAAATTTGTGTTTGTTTTGTCAATCTAATATTGTGCTTGTTATGCTTATTCGGTCCTAAATCTCAAATTTTGACTCTTAGGCCTGTAATAAACAAACCGAAACAAAGGAAATGGCCACAGATAATCCGAAACCAGCGCAGTCTTTCAGTCAGTTCAGAGATGTTGTTGAATGCTGCGTAAGGAAACAATTAAATTTTGGCCTGATACCGAGGCGATTGTTAATATAACTCATACGATCGACAAGACGCAATATTATTTTCCTTGTTTTTTGTTTTAAATGTCTTCCAACAAATCGTAAGAGTTCAAAATCAATACTTTTCTTTGTGATCTCTAACCATCTGAAACTCAGCTTCAGTGTTAATTGCACGACGAAGGCCACAAGCAGTTTGTTTGGCGTTTGCATAGATTTCGAATTTGGTTGCCAAAAGAACTGTTTCCCGTTAGAGCGATTAAACCACCTTCACTGCTACTTTACTTAAAGGAAATGTTACCAGCAAACAGAATTGACCTAACTTTATCATTCACAAATACATAATTCTTGGCATTCCATGAGAGCTCAAAAATTAGCTATCGAACTTACCCTTTTGTAAAGAGTCGAAAGTTCTTTGCCTTCTTGGCAGCTCGGCGAAAGACTTTCAGAACCCCGCGATTTCCTGTCGACATATCTTGAGCTGTGTTGTGATCTCTCGCCCTCACATGTTTTGCTTCAAGAGGTGAGTGAGCTCCTTGCGATAATATTTTGAAAGTTAATCCCTGTCATTATCTTTCGGATTCGTTCACAAGTTCCGTAGGAAAATAACAACACGGGACAGTTGTATCGCCGGAAATGTGTCGCTTTTGAGTCAATGGTGCTGCAATCTAGCAATTGCTAATTGCTGAAGTGTTGTCAGTATATTGTAATTGTCGTAATAGGAAGTTATGGCTTGTTACTCCGAGGGCTTAGCCATGTAAATATTTTGCCAATAGTTCTAATATATGTGCATTTCAAAGAGCCGCTGTTTTTTCAGCTGTGTGATAAACAATCACTGATCTTCAGACGCGCGTTGTTCGTTGTCACGCAGTGCACACTGCGTCACGCAACGCGAGAGTGTCGCATTGTTGTCCCCAAAGACCGTAAACGACATTTACATCTTGCAACATCTATAACATAAAGCTCCTAACTAAAAACTAAAGCACTACTACTAGGAAACATAAAAATAAAAATACAATTAATCGACAGGGGTAAACATCACACTGAAAAAATGCAGTCAGAGATGGTGGCTTTAAATATTGAATCCATTGTTAAGTAATCAGATGTCAGGCTATTCCAGTCAATGATAGTTCTCGGCCAGAAGCTGTATTTGTACGTGTCACAGGATGGCTGAAGTGGGATAAATTTCAGTGGATGAGATGCTCTGGTTTTTAGGGAAGACTGATGATGTACATAGCAAGGGATATCGATAGCGGCTTGGTTGGTAACACATTTGTACAAACTTGGCCGTAAAAAAAACAATTGTAGAAACTGGGGGAAACCGCAAAACAAGTAGAACACCAAAGTAAAATTTATGCCATTATGTAAACGTTGCGCAATTTTTGAAACAATACCAATTACGGTAACTGCGCGGAGTTGTTACGCGTGCTTCAGTTCAGTTAATTGGTATTGTTTCGTAATTTTTGAATACTGCTCACTGATACAGAAAAATTAGCTCATGACTCCAAATTCTGACTCATTTATTATTTTCTCGTTCGGAAAGATATGGAGTGCTAAGATATGCAGTGCTAACTGAACTAGACTGGGTGGTTTAGCTCGTTTCGCGTACGAGGGAACGCGAATGGTCACGCACCAGACTGCGCAGGCATAGATTTAAAATTGTTTAGAACCTCTTCGTATTTTATGGTACGAGAGTTATCCTAAACTTTTTCTCTTGTTGGCACCACTGAAGTGATCGTCGTTGCTGGACGTCCCTTCTGCCCCTTTTTCTTCTTGGATGGGTCAGTAGATATTGAGCCAATTTCCGGGGGTGATAGGATCAACAATTAAAGCGGGCACCAGAGCAGAACATGTTTCCTGATGGCCTTCGACTGTAATGGCTGCATTGTTTTGAAAGTCAATAGATTCAAGGCCATGAGAATGGCCGAGCGATCATGAAAATGTTTTTTTTTGCGAGTTAAAAACGCAACACAAGTCGTAGCAAATACTGTTCAATTCAAGTTATGTAACAGTACCGGTCATTAAAATGTGAAATGATGAAAGATCATTAATTCCTTGAGTTAAACTTAACAACTTATAAAATTTGACATTTCGCTTTGTGAAAATATGATTTACATACCTTCGTTTTGTTTCTCCTTGTCCCCAGTTTGCACCAAACTTATTAATCCTGAGCATGCAGCAACACATAATTTTAAATATCACCATGGATTTTGCTAAAAATCACTGAAAAAATCCGGCCGGTGTTTGCATTCTCGATGCTGATCTCGAAAAATTCTTCTCCCTCTCTAGCTGCCCTATTAAAACATAAGCAATGATCGGCTTCAATAGCGTTCAATGATTTGCTATACACATTGTTACTATCAACAAGTCATGACAAAACAGGTGCATCAATTATTGTTAGTTGAGCACGTACAGCGCTCAATGTATTCACTTTTTCTAAATCTTTAATATATAGGCTGACGTAATGCTGTGTCATGATCGAACCCGAAGTGAATTTTCAGTCTAACAAGGCCTGTATTATAAATTGAAGTGGGCTAAAAAATTCAGTTCGAGCTATTGACTTGTAACGAACTTTTTCTTTTGAGAGGATCCTTCGGTGAGATGTGGCCAAAATCTGTTTGTTTGTTTTTTTTGTCACATCATTCTTCCACAAGGAAATAGACCGCGAAATTAATTAAAGAGTTGCAATCGAGTCACGAACTCAGTCATAGTCTAGGTTCGTTCTTCGTTTGGTAAATGCTTTATTCGTTTCGTGTTTATACATACTGGTTTCCGCGACACGACTTTGCTTCGCGTTTGTCAGTTTTCAAACAGAAAAGAAAAACGAAAAAGAAGGAAAAGATAACAAAAACACTTGGTAAAATGCAAGTGTGTAGGTTTTAAGCTGAGGATGTTAAAGAGCCACCTCATTGCTTTTATTAAATCATTTTCTTCATCAGGAAATATATTTTAATAACGAAACTACTGAGAGGCAATTACAGAATTGGTAGCCAAGCCTGCCGTTCAAACGTGAACTGCAATCATCCTCAATTTTGCCGTGAGTCGTTGAACATAAAAAAATCTGATGCTAAAAGTCTCGGGTCGGGAGCAACATTATTGGCCAACAACTCCAAACATTAAATAACAAGAGTCATAATGGGACAGAGAAAGAAACACCGAGTCTAGCCCCTAGGATATGTGAATTTCACCAAAGTTATTTTTAGACCGATTAAACGCTTGAAATTAATCAGAAATTGGTGTCCGGAGAGGTCCGCTAAATTTTATTCAACGCTGTCAAGAGAGGCCGTGAGAGAAGATATTGGCGTCCCGCGTGGAGGTTATGCACCTATCAATGTAATGCCGGCGGGGGGGGAGGCAGGGCATAGGGTGGGGATTTGACTTTTTTCAAAAATTTGCAATCAAATTCCCTGCCCACGGGCAAATCATTCCAGTCAAATGCAACCAAATTTCCCCACCCCAGGCTGCACATTGCTGTCAGTCCCAAGGCAGAACCTAAGAAAGGCACAATAAAAATATCTCCAAATAAAACTCTGCAATCTTTTATAAACGTTGCTGCATCACCAAAGATACATGTTCCTGTTACAGCTGCAATTATACGTTTTAACCATAATCCGTGTCACACTGGGTAGAATACATAAACCTTTAGGAGAAAGTCTACATTTTGAAAGTCTAGATATACCGTTCTTAGTAAAGGGTACAAACAAAGTCAGCTTTATCAGTGATTGTAGCGAACGAGCCATACACTAATCAACTGTACTTGCAAAAATCGGCTCGGTTTCTCTTTACTTCCGTTTACTTTGATACCACATTATATTAACAGGTTCAATTGATCAAAAACACCCTAAAACAAACGAAATTTGAAGACAAAACAGTGAAGTCTACTCAGCCTTCGCTTGCTCTCATTGGCCTCCATGACTTCCTGATCTTTTCAAACCGTATGGCGCGTGCGTGAAGCGTAGAAGCGGGAAACACATGTTCGGTCTCAGTCTTTTTCGTGCGAGTCGGCAGTCAAATATCTCCACGTCGGGCGAAGAAAGATTCAAATATCCCCTCCCCCGGGAGAACAAGATCAGTCAAATGCCCTACCCCAGGGACAACAAAGACAATCAAATCCCCACCCTATGCCCTGCCCCCCCCCCCCCCCCTCCGGCTTTACATTGATAGGTGCATTAGCCTGCGTAGCATGGAGGATGCGGCTTGTTCGCGCGCGCTTAACGCGCGTTTTTGCGGCTTCGCCGCTCAGTAGCGCTCCCGACAAAACCGGTATGCTACGCAGGCTACGTAGACTGCAAAACAGTCGATCGTATTTTTGCGTGTTTTTGCGTATTCAAGTACGCACGAGCAGTAACACAAAAGGTCTGGAACGAAGCTGAAAACAGAGAGCGAGACCTGAGGAGAGCACGCTTTTTCCGATTTCTTTACTGATTTTGAGAAAAAAACCGACTGTTTTGCAGTCTAGGTTTGTAAGAGCCCAGATTTTCACGATTTCAAAATTAGTTCCGGTTGTAGTAAATAGATAAATAATAAATAAAATGAATAATGGTTTGGAGGTAGCAAATCCACACTGAAGTGGTTCTTCGTCTATCTGATTCCTGATCGAACTGGAATGCGCATTTGATCATTTTTATGATGCAATATAAGTAATTAAATTATTATTATTATTATTATTATTATTATTGTTATTATTATTATTATTATTATTATTATTAATGTGGAAATGTTGGTTTTTGAGGAGAGGGGGAAAACCAGAGTACCAGGTGAAAAACCTCTCGAAGCAAAGGGGAGAACCAACAACAAACTCAACACACATATTAGTGGCGTCGACGCCGGGATTTTAACCCAGGCCACATTGGTCACATCGGTGGTCAATAAATAAAATCGAAGTCGTTAAAAATCGTTAATTTCGGGTTATCGATTGATAATGGAAAACATCGAAAATCTATCTAGGGACATCTATTAGCCTGAATTTCAGACATTCCTTCGACTCGAGGTGAACAGTGAAGTCTGAAATTCGATCAGGCTAGGAAATCTTTATCTGAAGTTGTTCTCGTACTAGCCTGCGAGAACAAATTCCCCCGAACCGTTTTTGTTATTATGTACAAAATAAAGGGTAACAGAGCGAAATTCTGTGTAATAGTTTCCACACTTCTCATTTTCATGTTTGCTGATCAATTGTTACTCGTGGATGTATTTTTTCATCTGTACCATCTAACTTTATACCACTCCGACTACTGGCGGCGCGAAGGAAAGGTTCCTTGCGCTCACCCCTACCCCACCCCTCGCTGTTTCTCTTTGCGCTGTCCCAGGTTTGTGGTTACTGAGCAGGAAAATCATGGCGTCTGTCGCAGTGGTCGGAGGGGGTATAATCGGCCTTTCCTCAGCTGTTTGTATTTTGGAAAGAGATCCTAGGGTGAAAGTAACTTTGATAGCTGATAAATTAACTCCAAATACAACTAGCGATGGAGCTGCAGGATTGATAATGCCCTTTGTGTTGGAAAATACTCCGATCCATTTACAAAGGTAAGCTAATATACAAGGCTATTTTCGATTGGAAATGTAAGATTAGTGTGTACGCTGATTAACAACGTGAATGTCTGAATGTACGGTTTATTAACATTTGTCGATCAACAAAATGCTGTCTCTCCGGAATTTCTCGTTGGACAACGTTCAGTTAAGTGGCCTGTTTGAACTTTCAACATGGCATGCCACACTTCTCAACGTTTGTTGAACAGGATCTGCAACATTTGTTGAACAACAAAAATTTGTAGCGTATGGTTTTAAATAAAATTGAGAGTCTTGTCCTAAACTGGATATGTATTTTGGAATTTTTTTGTTCTAAACATGGTTAAAGTTTCAAACCCTCAGCAGCTCACCCATACCCTAATCTTGGTCAAGTACCCCCCCCCCCCCCCAGGAATAACCACCTAAGGAAGGCAGGTTTTTGTATAGGGGACTTCACATTTTTTCTTTGAAGAAGCCAAGAAAATCTGGACACCCTAGATATTTTTTTTGAAGGGTGTTGATGAACAGTAAATCCAGGGTGGGGGGGGGGGGGGGGGAGGGTTGTGGATAAAAACTGGAACATCCTTCTTCCAGCAGTTTGAAACTTGTTGAACAGAATATATAGAGCCCATATCTATTCTTGTGTCCAACAAAAATTTGCCAATACAGACCATATCCTACCTTCTCTCAGACATGTTGTTCAGATAGATCAAATACTAAAGAGTAATTTGTAACTGAAGATGTGCTTGGTGATTATAAAAGAAATCAAAACTCAATGTGATGTTTGTCAGACATTTTTTTCAGGTTTGCTTCACATAAAAGGTGACCTGGTACTGGACATAATTTTATTATAACTTTTTTATAAAGAATTTTCAGTCATGCTGAACTGTAGTTCTGATGAAGTTTGCAGTCTATATATGTGCAACCATGCGTGCACTAATAAGGAACCAAATTTCTAAAAGTTAAGCTACTGTCTTTTGCACTCTATTTTATTTCTGAAAAAAAAAGCTCTTTTGGTGTTTGTTTGAAACCTAGAAAATGGTTTAGTGAAACTATGAAAGAGTTGGAGCAGTTTTCTCGACGAGAAGATGCAGGGGAATTAACAGTTTATACCACCACAGTGTTTTTTCACACAGATGAAATTATTGAGGTTTGTTGCTTTGTGGCATGAACAATATTATTACTCATGTGTAAAGGCATGACATTTGGTATAGAAACCACTGCTCACAGGATAACATAACCTTCTTCTTGTGCAAGTTATCATCTTACAGTGCATTTCTGTATTAACGAACGTTTAGGCAAGCTGTTAAACAATGCATGGATAATAATGTTATCCTGTGAGCAGTGGTTTCTATACCAAATGTCATGCTTTTATACATGACTGATCAAATTGTAATCAGCATCTTTTTTTATGAAAATAAACACTTTATTTTCTCTGGTATTGACATGTACTCTACGTGTACATATATATTTCCAAATTAATTTAATACTCTATAAAAATAGAGAAAGAATAAGGGGATGAAATAAAAAATGGAATGGAAAAGAGAAGAAAAGGAGAATTACATGTATTATTAAGTCCTTTTCGTATCCAAAACTTTGTGATAATTTTTCACTGTATTTCTTTTGAACAAAGTTATAATAAAATAGCATCATTTCCTGTTACCTATGGATTTCTTTTTCTTTAAGGAACCTCCCTGGAAAGACCTGGTAGACGGCTATCGTCTTCTCTCACAAAACGAACTGGATAAGTTACCAAAGCCAGCAAAGTTAGTTTGACTTCTAGTAACTTAGAGTCAGTAATTGTTATATTATTGGTCATAACTGGTTGCGCCACTAATAAATTTTCTATTCCATGAAAAGTTTTGTGGGATTAGTTGAAGGGGCTGGTCCATTCAACCAAAATTTTGAAGAATAGCTGGAATTTTTTTTAACATCAGTTTTTACTCCATGGTTCAGTTAGCTAGAGCAAACCACCCATTACATTTTGGCTGATTTCTAGTAAGACTGCATGGCCCAACTGTGTTAAATGGCTGACATTAAAAGTTCACATTTTTTTCAAAACATTTCCAGTCAAGATGGACCGATTTAATCTTTTCATTTCTGGACCAAACTTTCTGGAATTTTGGTTGAATTAATTGTACATGAGTTAGAACATAAATTGCATCATAATGAAAATTATTAGAACCTAATTGCAAGTTAAGGGGATCTGTAAATATCTTATTATGTAAACAGCAATGAAATACCAGGTGAGCTTTCACATGAAAACATGATCTGAAAATGACATTTTATCTTCACAGGTGAAAAGGTGCAATTTATCTTGTAGCTGTTTAATACAGGTCAAAATTGAATAATTTTCAGGCTAAAAATTTTTTAACCCAGGTTGATTCTCAATTTCCTTTGTCTACCAGCCCTGATAATTCATGAAATTATTAGGGCTTAGTGGGAGACAAAGGAAATTGAAAGTCAACCTAGTTAAAAAAAAATTAACCTGAATTTAATTTTGACCTGTAACAGTTACGAGATAAATTGCACCTTTTACAGAGAAAAAGTATTATACTAATATAGTGTGAACTAGTTTGGTATTTCATTGGTGATTATATGATAAATAGAACACTGATTAAGTTACATGGCAGTCACTTGGAGATGCAAAATTTCTCTTCTCGTATTGAAAAAATATTTCACGAGTTAGCTACACTCACTCATGAATGATATTGAGGAGAAATCCTGTATCTCCACATGGCATGGATGTATTAAATATCCTCTATTTGTACTGCACAAACACTTAAAGATTAAAGCTCTTCTTTATGATTTTTACAGGAACTACAAGTAAACTCTCTAGGACTTCAGAGAGCACTGTTGTCATCAGATAATTCTAGACTAGTTTAGTAGCTTTCAAGGAAACTTGTTTTTTAATTAAACATCTTTCACTTGTATAGTTTATTTTGTAGTAATTTCTATTAATTTTTTATCAAACCCAGTTTCTCAACTATCCTGTAGCTCATCTGTGATGTAGCATAATTGGGCAGGGTCTGACATGCAGTGTAATTCCTGATTTATTGTTTTGGTTTACATGTTTTAGTTTTGGTTATTCATTCACAACATTATTCATAAATGGAAGATATTACCAACCATGGCTTATTGAAAGGTATTGGCATGATCCTATACTTGCAGTAATTGGATTCCTTAGTCCACGTCATGTCTCTAAGAGTGTGTGTAACTCCAAGTTTTGCAAGGGGTTATGAGATATGTACACTCTTTTTTATAAGACTGTCCATTTTTAATTTTTAGTGCAGCCTGGACCATTCTTATTTTCTGGGCAGTTCAGCCTGGAAATGTTCATACAGATATGTTTTTAAATTTCAATAATATAACATTATGTTTGAAGGGCAGGAAGAGCTTCCAGCAGTAAGTGATTTATGGCAAGGTTTTTTAAAGGCAAGAGATAGGTTTCCACACCCGTTGATAGGTTTCCACACCCGTTAGATTTTTTAACTCGAATCAATGAATTCTTTATGTTTTTGAGCTGATAAAAGTAAAGCACAATGACTTGACGAGAAACAACATGCGGGTACTTAACAATGAAGCTCTGCTAAAATTCGAAATCCAGTAAGGTGAAACTGCAAACACTTAACTGCAAACTGCATTTCGCGGGTTGTGGTTTTACAAGAATAACTAGCTGATACTTAAGGTATCTAATTTATTTTTTTGTAGTCCCAGGTAGTACATGGAATATTGATGAAACAAATGAATACTTTTAGTGTAAATTTCAGCTAACATAGGTTAGTTACAGCCTTGTAGATCTATTGCATGCCTCTGTTTGAAACTATGTGTAATATCATTAAAAGGAAGTTGCCTTAAAACATGTGATTTCAGGTTTAAAGGTTTAGGTGGAGATATTGTGAAGAGAACAGTCGACTCTTTGGATGAGGTAAGAGAATAACTGGCAATTTTCATCAACAATCATTGCATTTAATTCCCATAGAGCCTGTTTGAATTCAAGACTGCTCTTAGTTGAATGTTTTTAGCTTGCAGGTCTTTATGATGTTGTTGTCAACTGCCCAGGCCTGAGAGCTCGAGAATTAGTGAATGATTTGTCCATGGACCCTGTCAGGGGTCAAGTTTTAAGGGTAAGTTTGGAAAAATGTAGAGAGTGCAGGGGCGGATCCAGGATTTTCTTTAGGAGGGGGTGCCTCGTCTCTTGCTCAGTACTTCAACACCAATAAACCACACAGTTTTTTTTTTGCAAAATACTAGTTGTATTAGAAAACCGCAGGTCATCTCAGGGGGGGCGGGGGTGCGCACCCCCTGCACCCTCCCCCTAGATCCGCCCCTGGAGTGTGTTAAATGTGACTCAACAAAGCTAATGCAGATTAAGTCAAGCCAAACATTAATGCACTGGTTTCAATAGTATTACTGTATTTCTTCTGCTACACACGTGTTATCAGAGACCGGTTATGAGTACTTTCTACTTCATTTATAATATCACAAATTGTCCCACTACATTGGCTGGAGGGTTGGGGGTTGGGTTTGGGGGTTTGGGGGTTCTGTGAGGTTGACAGGAGCACTGCCATTTGCTTTTGCTTGATATTTCTCCTCTTGCTTGCTTGCCATTTTTTTGCTCTCCTCTCACACATCCTTGAGTAGATATACACTCCACACTCTAGCTGGTCTCTCAGAGTTGAATTGACAGGTGCTTAGAGGTGGGTAGCCTGTGGCTCATTTGCAAGGGTGTCCCCCTTGTTGCTGTGTAGATGGCCGTTCTTCTCTCTTTTCACTTCTTTGGTACCCACCCTCAATGACTTCTACTGGTTAAGAGTTTAAATATTTCTTGTATGCCATGATCTCTATGTTAGGAGTCATAGTAGCCAAGTCTAAAGAGAGCTCTTGACCAGCAATCTTTTATTATCCAGATTAGTTGCCCACTATCTGATTAAAACTGTTTATCAATTCTGATGTTTGATGATTGCCCAGTTTCACAAGGGCTGGCAAGTGGTATCAAGAAAATTGTGGGTCTTTGAATCTTTTCATCTAATTACGAGATCTTGGAACCATTTTTCATGAGTCTTGAAGTCTTGTTTTTGTGAGTTTCCAGAGCATTAATTTTCTGGCCATGTCAATTTTTTCGCGAAGGATCTAACTGGCCAGTCTAGACTGTAGTATCACCAGCCTTTTCACTGTCCGGTGTGTTATTACTGTCAAACCTCTGCTTACCATTATGGCTACCTCAACTCAGGGTCCTCAAAATTTTGTTCAGGTCAGCAACCCATGTTCATTAATTTATTGTTATTAAATTTTCAGGGGATCATATCACACTTCTAAAATCGACCATGCAGCCTGACCGTAATATCAACACCACAAATCTTTAGTATTGCAGCATCAAAAAGCTAATAAATGCTGAAAAGAAACTATTATGCAGCCAGAACCACTGCGATACTTAAAATATGCTAAAACAACTCAACAAAAACACACATAAAGAGTGGTTGGGTGGGTCAGGTCAGGTCAGGCAGTGGTGGATGGTAGCAAAAATACCTGAACTCAGAAACACCTCGTGACCTGAAGACACCCTGCACACTTAAAACCCATATTACCAGCCATGTGTGAGAAATTATTGTGTACTTTAGACTTTTTTGTTTGAAACTTGCCTTTAAATTATGTCAATTGCTTTCTAGGTTTATGCACCTTGGATAAAGCACGCTTATATAAGAGATATTAAAGACCTTGCAAGCCGAGGAAGATATTGCTATATTTTGCCACAGTAAGTTATTTCAAAATACTACAGAATAGTGTCAAAAAATAATTCTGCTATGTACACTTCTGTTCCTTTACCAGTATCCCTCTTTCTTTAGACCACTAACTGGGAGTGCATTAACCATTTTTAAAGCAAACTGGTTAGAATGAAACAGTCCCAGTGCTAAGGAGTAGTCATGTACATTGCTAATATTACTGACATGGATCCGCCCTTGAATAAGCTATCCCACCTTGGGTTTTAGATAGATTAGATAAACTTTATTTTAACATAATTTCGGGTTTAAAGAGTAGTATTGCTGCTAGAATCTCCGAATGAAAAGAAACAAAATAAATTAATAAAAAAATCAAGCACAATACCATAAAAGTCCGAAAATAAGACCCTTTTTGGAGGGGCTTAAATTCAAAGGGCTTATGTACAGAGGGAAATTTGCGTTTCAAAATCGCTTGGGCTGGCTTGTTGTTGAAAGGAAATTTACTGTATTTGCTTTGTTTTACTTTGTATTTGAGGGTAATTTCCAAGTACAAGCCCCCCAATGGGCTTATATTCAGAGGGGCGATGTAACAGCGGGTTTTTTATGTTACGAGTTTGGGGGGCTTATATTTGGAGGGGCTTATACAAGGAGGGGCTTATTTTCGGAATTTAACAGTAGGTGATAATATTAAAAATAATTTGACCATATGACTATTTACAACAATGTCAACATTTAAAAAATAGGCAACAAATTGCATTACAATAACTTGTAGTGTTGTCTAAGATAATGGTATAAAAACTACGTATATTACTAGCAGTTCTAGCATTGTCAGGTAGTAAAGTCCATGATTCGTCGCAAAATAAGTAAAGGAATTTAGGCCACGTGTAGAGGTCCTCGGTTTCAGAAGAACGAGTTTCCTTATACCCCTAAGACCGTACCGTGTATTTCTTTCCATAAAGTATGAGCTAAGATAAGTGGGCATTAGCCCATTTACACATTAAGGCCAGAAGAAGCATATCCTTTAGACGTCTGTCCTCCAACTATGTCGTGTTTAGTTCCTTAAGAAGATCTTTTTAAGAGCTTATTGTATCATCCAATATAGTTCATAACACCCATTTGTTGAAGGTACTATTGCCCTGCCTTCAGGGCCTAGTCTTTTATTACCTATGAGGGGGGACTGGCCATTTTGAGAAAGCTTAGAAGATTTTCAAACCAATCCCCCAATTCATCTTGGCTTTTTAGAAATAACCCCCTATAAATTTTACTTGTTGTGAAAGGGATTGCTGTTGAAACTTCAAATATTCTAGCCACAGTTATCTACAGCTGTGTTTATAAGATCGGTGTTCACTATTTGCGGCTGTGACGTTCAATTTCAATTCATGCTCGTTTCACTGATTTGACCTTCTTTCATGAAATCTGTTTGAAAAAAAACCCCTAGGTAAGGCTCTCTTATCTGAAAATGGTCTCCCAAAGCCAATCAATATTTTGAAAATGACCCCCAGCAAAATGGCTGCCCTCGTCGCCCCCCCCCCCCCCCCCGCCCCCTTCAAAAGGGAAAAAACGACCTAACCCCCATCAAGGCTGTGCTCTTAGACAACTGAAGGGAGCCCTGCAATGCTCTGAACCTGTGAAATCTAAGCCCAGCCTATGATTTGTAAGAAAAAAATATATTTTTAGTTACCCAGCAAAGTTGGGCGCCAGGGGCCACCAGATGCTGCTAGAGTTCAGCCTTGTCGATACATGTACATTAATATAACAGAGAATTGACATTAAAGGAAGGAAAAAATGATGCTATCTGTCTTTAGGGTTGGAAGAGTAAAAAAATATTTCTTTTTGCCAGAGCCAATGGAGAAGTTGTTCTTGGAGGGACTGGATACCATAATAACTTTGACTTAAGAGTTAGTGCTGATGACACCAGACACATCTTGGAAGCCACTAGTCAGCTGATTCCAAGCCTGAAAGTGAGTAAAATCTCTGCCAGATATGTTTTGATTATAGGACTTTTGCTACATGTATCGTACACTTTTCTCAAAAGTGTCTGTTTACATCTTGTTCGAAACTAGGTGATAGTTTGTTTCAAATTCCAATTCAATCTGGAACTCCTAAGTGCTTTGTTGGTAAGCCAATTACAACCTGGTATCCTCCTCTACCTCTTTGTTATTATTAGAGAGCTCGAGTACTAGAGGCGTGGGTAGGACTCCGACCTGCACGTCCAACTGTCAGGCTGGAAAAAGAAGTCAAGAAATTCAAAGACAAGCTTGGAAAAGAAAGAACTCTTAAAGTAGGAATTAAAATCTTCCATTAGAGCCCTATTAAACAAGCATTCAAACTAACAGTGTTCTTTTCACATGAATCCTTCTTCAATGTTTTTGCCATCTTGGATTTTAAAGGATATAGCACCAGTGTGATACTTCCCAGGTAGTATGCGTGGGTATAGCTATGTAATAAACCAAAGATTGTGGTGCATTCGAGGATCTTTGGGCGTTTTTTATTTTTATTTTGTTATTAAAAAATAATGAGCACAGAAATGACAATAGTGCATGTCAAAACAACACAGTGTCACGGGGACAAAACTTGGTATGGGGACAACACTCGTCACAGGGACAACACTTATTAATGTACATGCAGCAATATGTAGATCCTAAAATATTAATAGCAGTGTTGAGTAGCTATAATGCAACATTATATAACTGTATTTTTTCCAGGTTGTCCATAACTATGGTCATGGTGGGTCAGGTTTGACTATGCATTGGGGCTGTGCCATGGATGCTGCTGACTTGGTGTTTCAGTTTTTAGCCAGAGGGCAAAAGGCTAAATTGTAAAGGAGTACTTTTTAAAGGCTGCTTTTCACTAATGACAGAGAGAGTCCACTAATGACAGAGCGCACAGTGAAAAGAGCATTTTGGGTGCGGATACAACTCCACTGCTTACAATCTAGTGAATAACAGATTGTCAGAGGTGCTGGTGTTAGCAGGGGCACCCAACGACAATTTTCGGAAAATTATCTCTTCGGAAGACGATTTGAGATCTAGAATTTTCGGAACATTTTCTGACAAATTTCTTGCTTGTCTGCCTCTCCTAGGATTTTCGAAGTTAAAAAAAATCGTAGAATTGTCCATTTTTAACGGATTTTTACCCTAAAAAGGTCACCTAGAATTTTCGGGAGCCTTTTTTCTGGCTGAAATTTTCGAAAAGGTAAATTTTGATCCCTATAATTTTCGGATCACTATACTTTCAGCTGGGAAATCCAAACAGATGAAAAATTTTTAGGGGACAAAAATAAGCCTTTATCTACCGTGTAAATACCAAAGTACGTTCAACAATGCTATGTTTATGTGGTTTTGAACTATACTCTTGTTGGGTGCCCCTGTGTTAGTGGCAGAACTTATACAGTGCATGGGTATAAGCATTTTGATTAACTTGAGATCAGGCTCTATTTTCGTTTCGCTTTGAAAATGACATTCCAGCGGGCAAGACGAAACGAAAAGAGAGCGGTAGCCGTTAGAGAGAATGTATGAGAACCGCTAAAATTGGGCCTGATCTTAGGTTACATTTTGATTGGATTATTTTTCAGCTTCTGCTAAGACTTTGACAATCTGGCCCAGTTACTGGTTTATGAGCGAGAAAATTGTAGGTGAGGCCAGAAGAAAAAAGCAACATTCTGATTCGTTGACCTGATTCCTTCAAGTTTATGATTCTGCTGACTTTAATCCTTTGATTTTTACTAGGTAGTCATAAGTGCCTTTATTTATAACAGTGACTTAATCTCTGTCACTAGTGGAAATCAGCTATAACACTATAGTTATACTGGTCTTCAATTTGACATGCTGTTCTGGTCCGGATTGTTCAAATATTGAATAGCTGCAAATGAAACCGCCCGCATGCAAAGCAATTGTGCTATTTGTAAATTTCACTCTTTTCTTTTAGTATTAGATAACTGCATTTTCACACTTATAGATCTTTGTCGACAATTTCTCCTAAATATGGAAGCGTTATCGTGGTTTGCAATCGCGCTGGATGAGAACAAGAACTAGACAGATTTTAAGAGAAAAGGCGGACTGCAAGCAGTCTAGCCTCCAGTTGTTCAAAAGGGGGATAACGCTATGCGCTGATTAAATTTATCCGCTGGATAGTGATTTATCCGGTGGATGGCGCTATCCAACGTTTGAACAACTGATAAATCACTATCCAGCTGATAACCTCTATTTAGCGCATAGCGTTATCCCCCTTTTGAACAACTGGAGGCTAGACTGCTTGCAGTCCGCCTTTTCTCTTAAAATCCGTCGAGCGAAAGATTTTTTTTTTTTTCATTTTACTAGTTCTGGAAAATTTGCCCGAACAACGTTCTTCGCAGGTGATTGAGAAGTTATATGTTCTGTTGAATTTAGCAACCTGGTTAAGAAGATTCACTTTTCAATATACATACTGATAATCATACTCTCTCTGGAAAGCTATGTCACAAATTTTCACACGCAAAGAGTTGTAGTTTACATTTGAGAAAAATAATACGTCCAATCAGAATCGCGAAAGATGTTATTGCACGTGTGAGAAATATGATTCGTCCAATCAAAAGCCACAGAGCGCCCTCGTTTTGGGAATTGCTTCGCAGACATTCAACGAGAAGGAAAGTGAACATGGAGTGGAAAAAGTTTAGTATCTCACCTTCATTAAGAAAATTGTAAATAGTCGGTAAAACTGCAGCAGAAGGAGAGAAAGAAAAGGGAAATGAGAAGTGAACTTAAATTGTATGTTAACTTGTAATTCGTGGATTAACTCATATCTTTACTAAAAAGTATCCTTCATATGATAATTTTTTCTATATCTTTTTACTGACATAGTTCGTTTTCTTTTTCATTTCGCGATATGTAAAGGCAAATTTTATCCGTTTGGAAAGATTTAAAATAAAAGGCTGGCAGAATGATAAATGCCTCCTCACTTGTTGGCTACGCTCACTCTTTCAATTTCTGATACGTCAACAACTCGTGCGTAAGAGGAGTATACGAAATGAGCGTTCTACGTCGGGTGGATCCACCGTTTTTGGTGACGTCATGGAAAAAATAGGTCAGCACTTAATAGAACCTGGGTTAAAGAATAGGCTGTATTGCCTTGCCTGGGCTTGCCCAAACCGTAATGGTTTTCGATTGGTTGATTAGAAAATATGAAACGTTTTCATTGGTTGATTCATGGTGTCTGAGGAATAAAGTCAAACTTGCATGTCACTTACTATCAATTATGCACGTTCTGTTTTCTGCCCCTCACTCTCTTAGTTCCAGTTCACTGATTCTTGGCGGGCAAATCGTGCATATTAATAAGGTTAAAGGCAAACTAGCTCTTTTTAGCACGGAAGACAATGTTTTACTTACCCCACACCCCTCCTACCCCTTCACAATAAATTTATTTTCCCTCCTGGAAGATATTTCATACATTCCTGACAGTGAAACCTCTCTACGACGACCACTTTACTCTGTCCCTATGAAGGTGGCCGGTGCGGAGGGTTCAACCGTATACAGTATTTACTGCAAAGCTCTCCTATTTACAATTTGAAACAAAGGAAATTAGAACAAGTCTACACGAAGGCTTCTTGTATCTCTGACCTGCTTGACGGAGTCACAACTCTCCCCCCCCCCCCCCCCCCCAATTCTCCGCACGGCTTTGCTACCCACTCCTCTGCCAAAACTTCTTCCGCTGTTCGGAAAAATGAGCCCGCACTCATTATCAGAGACGGCGGAGGTCGAGCCTACCAAAACTTTGCTCGCGATAACGATTCTGCCGGATAGGCAGGCTACCTGTACAGCTAAAGCAGTAGACAAAATATACTAGAAAAGTTTATCAACTCCAGATCACCAAGTGATGTAGGCGGCGTTTAGTCTTGCTTCAGTGGTTGGAAATTGGATAAAAATGAGGAGGCGATTAATTCTACACGAAACATGATTTACTCGCTAAAGGTTTTTCAGTTCTTACTTTAGTGACGGTCGAGTATTCTTGAGGGTATCTACTTTTTATATCGTTTTCGAATGTTTCTGAATTGATTTAGTACGCGTAATTAAATACGACAGGAAATACGCCTGCGGTCGCAGGCTGTACACGTGTATAAATACACGAAAATCCAAGGGCCTCCATTGGAGAGAAATTACATCATTGCCAAAAAAAACCTGATTTACATCGCGCGTCATTTCAATCATCTACGACGAAAAAACGCATGCTCATCACAAGACTCATTTGTATACAATGAAAGTTTACAACACCCGGCCAGTTGGCCTCACCATCAAAGTTTTGCTAATTAAGATTCTCCTTTTTTTTTCTGTCGACCACTGAATTGTTCACTTGTTCCAAAGTAATCAACGCTTTCAAACGATAGAATTCGTGGACCGACCCGGTCCGGAAAAGCTCTAAATCGCATCAATCTTTCGTCAGCTTTCTTCGCAAAACATGCGTGGCTTCGTTCACGCAACGACTCTTATTCCCAGTTTCCACGGTCTCTGCTAGGGACGCCTGGGAGCATGTGTCCTAAATACTAAGAATAAAAACGGCTTGCAGATTATGAGTCTCGCTGCTTACGCAAGCGAGACTAAAGAGCATGTTTGAAGAGATCTGACCATAGGTCTGACCATGCACCATTTCATCAACAAATGAAACTCTGACAGCATGAAACGTAGTTAATAAATGATAAAAAACAATCAAAGGACCACAATCCATTTACTGCATCAAAGTTCAGTGTTTTCCATTGGAGCATTTTGACTAAGGTAGCGGCTCATAACACTACTCTACATACCTTATCCTAGTGCTGTAAGCATGTTTCTCGTTTGTTGTTAAATGAGTGCTTCACAAAAACTACACGGTAGTACACACGTACATTGTCTATTGTCCAACTCGTAAACCTAACAGTTTTTGTAGGCCTTAGGCACTTCTTACTTTTTTTTACTACCGTAAATCCTCTATTAAGCCCCCCCCCCCCCCTTTTTAAAAGAGGAAAGTCAATAAGACCCCCTCTCTATTAAGCCCCCCTTCCCCCTCCCTTCCATCCTTATTCTTCACAAACAATTAACGTGTACTGATCAGTTATGGTTTATTCAGGCTGGAAATTCATATTGTTTTTCGTCTTCGGCCGCATGACCTTCAGCTTCATGTGCTTAACTTTTTCAACTTTACGCTTTAGTTCTCTGTGGAAAATTGTTAACATTTTCTTATTGTTAGAAAAAGCAGTATAACGCCCGGGAACCACAGGTCCGTCCTCGAGAAACCTTGCTCCCGTTGATGCGTTTCGCTAAATTAATTAAGCCCCCCCCTCTCTTTTAAGCGCTCCCCCGCCCCTTAAAAGTGGTTGAAAAAATAAGTCCCTATATTTAGTCAAATCAAACCTTTATATAAAAAGATTAGACCTGCCCTTTCAAGCACTATAAAATCATTCAATTTTAAAATTCATTACTGTAACCCACAGATAGCGGACGTCAGGAAAAACGAAACAATGACCCAGTCGAAAACTAACCCCTACTAAACAAGCCAAGACTATAGAATGCGATTAATTCGTGTTTTTTACGTCTGTGGTCTAACTGTTTTTTCCCTCGTACAGTTAGAATAGGTTGATTCAGATAAGGCTATGTTACTCTTCAATTGGCGGTCAAATAAGAAAGCATCTTTCTATCTCCTGTGAAACCAATTCGAGAATGCTGAACAGCCAGATTATCTAACACCAACAAATCACCATTTCTCCATTGAAATCCAACTGCACATTCCCAGGATTTTATTCGAATGTGTTGTATTGTTTCTGGTTCTATCACGCTGCCATCACCATAGTACGCGTGACATGGGAACTTATCATCTGGGATTTCTTGGCCGTAACATGTTGGCATCGCTTTGTAGTACGAACCATGGTGAGAATGTGCTTGATTGAACCAGATTTTCTCATTTGTCACCGGGTGCCGAATAAAGGCAGGCCTAACTTGCCAAAGGCACAGATCTCCATCTGAATCCCATGTGATATTGTAGCCTTGATCCTTTGCTCGTGGCTCAACATCCTACAAGGTTGATGGAAAAAACTGAATTAATTCAACTGAAGATCAAAACGTTTACTGTTCAGGAGCCCATACGGCCATACCCTCCATCAGCTTCTAACCAAGTGTTAGTCGCTCAGTCTAATTATATCATTTTCTTTCGGTCAAGTTCTTTTGTTCAACTCAGCAGTTGTGGAGGCTTCTTTGTTATCTCTTCAAAGGCTCTGCAACGATCTTTTCAACCTCGTTCCCAGGACTTTCTGCTTTGTTTCGGGCTTGGCCCAAAGCGAATGAAAACTGAGAGTGAGCTTCACTTTTCCTTCCCCATTTGACCCTCACTTTAATTTGGGAAAATCCTAACTTTGCATTGATTTGTCGAAAGTTAAACAAATACAGTAGACTGAAAAATTTATTTAAGGCGTTGTGACCCAGATTAAATACGAAAATACTGCTCCAGGTGATGGGTTTCTGTATTACATCACAGACCCCAGTGTTTTACCTCTCTGTCCTCAGTTGCAAATATGTGTTGCCAGTTCATATACTCATCACGAGTTTTATCAGGCAAATATCGTACATATCGGATCTGCTTCTCTTCAAACTTCTGCAGAATTCCGGGATCCAGTTTGGAAATAAGCTCGCTGTTTTTCACTAATGGTGTTTCCCCACCACAGCCATCTGCAGGCTCCTTCAAGCAGAAAAAGAAAACCTACACAAGAAGAAACAAAGTAAGATTATTTGTAGATGTCCAAGAGAAATAAGGCAGTGATAATGAGGGACATATCATGTAAGAGATGTAGTACTTTTGCATGTAACGTTCATTTTTAATTAGCTAGCAGAAAAAATGGAGGGAAACATTGTATACCGGTGAAGACTCGTCAGCGGTCACCCATTTCACACTAAACAGAGGCTAAGCTGGAAACTCACCAAAACATTTCAAACTTCGTTTTTAAGTTTTTCAGTGTAAAAAATTAGTATAGGTAATAGCATGATTTGTAGTGATATTTGGCATAAATACCACTAGTGATATTTCAAAATTGTTATACAAAATTTCACGAGCCGTTAGGCGAGTGAAATTTGAGACAATTTTGAAATATCACAAGTGGTATTTATGCTAAATATCACGTACAAATCATGCTGTTATTTGTTTATACTACTACCCACAAAAGGTTTGTAATTTTCACATGCAGGTATTTCAAATTAAGCTGAAATACCACTGCTCTAAGCCAATCAAATTGCAGAAATTTCTCAGGTAGTAGTATAAAGAAATAAATAGTACTACGAAAAAGTTCTGAGAAAATAGTTTCATTTGAATGATAACACCACAGGATTTTATCCACAGAAACAAAAACTCAGTATGACGAATCCGGCAACTCAACATAACTTGGGCGAGGAAGGAAATGGTTCAAAGGGGGTTCAGCATGTCTTACCGAGCTATCGAAAAGTAATTAGAGTATAAAGTGTATAATATAAATAAGCTGCAATGTTCACTTAGGGAATATCGTTTAAACTATACGTTTAAATCTTTAAAAAAAAGGTAGAAGAAAAACTCAAAACCTTACAAGAGAAGAAAAATTAACGGCAGAAGAACAAGTCACAAGTATGTGGAATATGATCGTCCGGATTATAAGATTGAATTCCTGAACAGAAGTACAATATTCAGAACTCTAGCCTATGAGCATCTGTAATCCCGATCGCAAAAGCAAAAAATCGTATTTCACATACTTGTGACATAGCTTCTGCATGGGTTAAAACCATTCAGTAGGAATAAAAAGCGTTTGAGCTCGAATTTATTTTGCCCCTATCCAGACTACAAACTCTTGCGTTCAAAGACGAAAAAAACAAGGCAGTTACTTCCCTGATAATAATATATCCCGCGACTAAGAACCTGTTAGGCTAAAATTTGCCAGTTAGGACCCCCTCTGTACAAGAACCTGTTTAGCCTAAAGTTTGAAACAGGTTCTTATCTTCTAAAATTGCTAAGAAAATTCTATACACTTGGGCAAGTAAGGTAACATTCAGGGTCTTCTTTGGAGACATTGGTGTCTTAACACAGTCACTCCAACTGCAACTGCAATGTAATGGTATACATGCAGCTTTTACAGAAGGAATGAGCTGAATACCACTTAATACTTTAAGCCACAATGTTTTTTTTTTTCTTCAGATAATAAGAACCTAAATTTTTGCAAATTACCCTTTATGTAAGAACATATTTAGGCTAGCTTGGGAAACTCCGGGTCTTAGTCGGGGGGTTATGCTGTATTTCGAGGGTGTTAGTGACGGTCATTTTTCTATGACTATGGCGTCTGTCTTTTTTGTATGTAGTTATAGTTAGGGGTACACTTCGAACGTTTATCAGAAGTAAAATGAACGTTCGTCTGCTGGACAGTTCATGCTTCGGGCCTTTTCATCATCATTACCTTGTGTGGAAAAAGTTCATTATAAGCCATTTCATTATGTGGCTCTATCGTATAACTTGGAGGCTCAGTGCTAGCAATGTAGGTCCCAACATTTTTATCTATTTGGTTGCGGACTCCTGTTCCGCCCTCGTATGTCATGGTTTGTCCTTGGATTGCTTGGGCAATGGTGGAAAAGTCCTCTGCACTTTTAGCTGGGAGACCACGAAATAATATTGCAGGACTCCGAGAAAAATTTTCCTCCACATATTCCATGCATTTTGCAGTCAACTCTGCAAGAGAAGACTTTGTTGAGTCGTTTACTCGCACAGCGAGTGGGAATAGATCACGTGGCTCTGCCAAAAACTCAGGAAAGCCACCCCCTGTGGAGCCTGGAAGGAACTGCCTGTCTCTAAGCTTTGATTTGAATCTTGTTACCAGGTCCTTTCGAGGCAAAGGCTTAAAAATGTTGGCTGTGACTGTGCTTGTGTTCAAATGCGAAGAGACAAGGTAAATAGGTATCCTGCTTGAACTTCCGAGGGCAGGTGAAAGCTTCCAAACTGCCTGAAATGCACGAGCCGCCATGATCTGAGGAGAGAGATAACAAAGTAGAAGTATTGCACTTTCTGACAAATAAATACTATGGAAAATCTATAGTCGCATCGGTCACTGTGTAGTTCTTGTCATTCACTACATGATCTCCCCTCGTAACTGGCGAGATCATTCTTGTGGGGCGCATAGCCCTCAAAACATCGAGTGTATATGGATACAAAAGTGTGACGAAAGGAGCGCTTGAGAGGTTTACCCTCTTAAAAGTTTCCCGTCGGGTTTCAAACACAGAAAAGGTAAGGATTACCCTTTGCAAAAGGGCTACCTGAAAAAACTGTATATATATCAAGATAGCCCCAGCATCGGACAAACCTCCTTCTTTGAGTTTAATTGTCTCGCCTACTGACCGGTTAAATTACTGAATTTAAGAAAGTTAACACGCCGTTCTAATAAAAACACTTAGCCCGTCTGGATTTCAATGAAAGTGTGTCTGTTAAATATTTCAGACTGAGAAAGAACCAAAACGTAGTATGAGACTATGCGAACGTAAGTAAATTTTACGCGCCTAAATAAATTAGTATATGTATGGAAGGTTGCGTGAAAACGTAAAAGTTGAACCTCGCTCAACTTGAATGTTTATACGTTGGCCTTACATACATTGGCTCTGTTTTATTTGCGCAGGTAAAAATTACGCGACAGTGCAAATCAACACGAGTAATTTTTCCTTGCGAACGCACGTAAGTTTACGCGCGTAAATAAAATAGAGGCAATACTTGGCCTCACACCAGAAGCTATTATAATATAACTTTATTTCAAGTAAGCACTTGGAAATCGGAAGTTTCTCTGTAGTAAACATGGCTTCAAATTGTTGACAAAGTATATTAGTTGAAGCAAAAGCTGTCAATTTCCCCTTTCATTAAAATCCTGTAACCGCTGCACGTGCACATCGTGCACATGGCCTCCCTTTCTTATTGGTCAAGTGTGTTCTCAAGTGAGGTGTAGCTTATACTTGGCCGCGAACTTCGGCGTCTTTGAACTACGAACGTTTCCATGGTCACCAAGTAAAGTTTAAGTAGGTACATTTTACCTCTTCACCCTCCAAGTAGGTTCCAAATACACTTACATTACTTGAAGCTCTAGTGTGAAGCCAACAAATGTATGCAAGGCCACGCGTAAACGTAAAAGTTGAGCGAGGTTCAACTTTTACGTTTACGCGTGGCCTTTCACACATAGCCTCTATTTTATTTACGCGCGTAAAATTTATGTGCCTACGCACGGAAAAATTAAGTGACAGTGGAAATCCACCTTTAGTCACGAAAGGAAAAAACAACAATCTTCACCAGAAAAACTCAAGTTGGTCATCTTACCTTTCCGTTATATTTGTGCTAATTTGCCCTCTTTTGTATGTGCAGAATTCAAGAGAACTTCTACTATGGCAAGCCAAATGTAGCAATATTCAATTCGTTTAATTTTATATGTAGTTTTGTATTATGTGTTCAACTACCTTATTATAGGAAATTAACGCTCCATGAAATTAACGCGAATCGTTAAAATTGGCGTTAATTTTCTTGAGCGTTAATTTCCGCGACGTTAATTAAGTGCAGCGTTAATTTCCCCGCTCTTAATTTCCAGTATTTTAACCCCAACTTTGGAACCTGTCCAGACATTCTTGACACCTAAAAACATTAACTACAAGCTTTCTTTGTTTCCATTTACCCTTCATTTTTCATCTTTCACAAAAGCTAAGGCGAAGGTTTACAATATTTCGAGTTCACCTTCATCGTTGTCGCTGTCAGAAGTGATGTCAGCTCAGTTTTGAATTTTTTTGCATTCAGTGTTAAAATAAATTTGTTCCAGTTTGTCACTACCAATTGTGTCTTAATCGCGTTAATTTCCTTTATTGTGAAATTCTACCTCGTCTTTCGTGTTAATTTTCTTTATTCGAAAGTTCTTTTCCATTAAATTCGTGTTAATTTAAGTCGCGTTAATTTCCAATACCTTAATTTCATGGAGCGTTAATTTCCTATAATAAGGTATGCGTTTAATATTCAACTTATATTCAACATTCAACGCCTTATTCAATATTCAACTTCAGATTCAACATTCAACTATTCATTTTATATTCTCTTCCTTATTCACCCATTCAATTATCTATTGAAAAATTTGAACCATTTATTCAATATTCAACTTTAATTTTTAAAACATTCAGCTATTCATTCAACATTTAACTATTCACTTAACATTTAACTTTAATTCAACATTGAACTATTCATTCAACATTGAACTATTCATTGAACTGTTTTGAGCCCTCACTACTTCTGGTCAGTGACACAGACCATTGGGTACTTTAAAGTACCTACCGACCATTGCTTGTTAAAAACATGGCGGCGGCTGGCGGCGGCTAGAATGCCGGCTACGGAAATAGAAGCTTATGAAGATGACACAAGGCTCCACTTCGTTGCGGAGTCTGACTTTCCAAGGTTTCTTGACTCGGTTCTTCAAATAACTGAGCAGATTTCCTAGACGAAAGTGGATGAGGAAATTGTGGAGCAGCATATTGTCGTTGTCGATCAAACGGTGCGTGCTTCTTATACTCAGGTATACCCCGAGACAGCAGTTCGAATATTAACGCCTATGAAAAAGAAACCTTAGATAATATCTCATCAGCGTTCAGTGATGTTGATCAACCCTGCAGCAATGTTTAGCCTGAACAGCCGTGTCTCTCACTACAATTTTATGGGTATGACTTAGGGGGTCCCTCTCCTTCAGAAGAAGATAACAACGTTGTTGTCGAACCAATTTCTTTAGATAAAAGGTATTCAATAGAGTGCTATGTGTTGGATGTTGTTGACCCTCTAACACAGTCCACTCAACTGGGTATCGATCTTTATATTCACGCCCTAGACCTGGTCAGGGATAGAATGGAATGATAGTTAGATCTCCCTGGGACAGAAAACTACTACCCAGACGTGAGGAGGACAGGGTCCTATGTAAAAGTGATCAGGTTGCTTGTGGAGGAAATTACAACTACAACCCTAAAAAAGACCAATGTGGGCAGGGCTCGGGCTTCATTTGACCCCCAGGAAGATGCTCATTTTTTGACAAAGTAAAAGTTAGACAAGTCTGAAAAAAGGCAGTTGCATGTTCAATTGTTTAAATTATTACTAATAATATAACAGGACTTAAAGATAATGCTTGTTTAGAGAATCTGCGGTTTCCACTTTTACCAGCGAGCCCACCAAAGAACATGGGAGTCCGAGAAAATAAATGTCAAATTTCACAAAATTACATCTTACACTTGAAATTTTCAGAATTTTACCCGTGTTTTCACAATTCTTGTAGTAATTTTCTGTTCCAGGAAGATCTAACTAACTTCTTCTGAATGAGAGGGACCCTCTGGGTCATACCCATACAATTGTGGTGGGAGACAGGGCTGCTCTAGCTAAACATTGCTGGTATAACGTATTCTACAGACTACTATCAACGTCTTTCTTTAGAAAGCTGGTTTACTAACTTAGAACAAACGCCACTGAATCGTAGCCAACAGTTACCAGCGCCGTACAAACGACTTATTGACGAGATCAAGCAAAACTAACTACGAGAGAATGACAATTTGACTAACAATAGACGACTGTTTAACTGTGACAATAGACGGATCGAAACGCACCAATTACTGATTACGAGTCTTCATAGCCAATAACATCACGGCTTAACTGACAGACGACCAATAACATCACGACGTAATTGACCAACCAAATCAATAACCAGAGTATAATACCATCAACTGACGTGATAAAACTCACTTTGACTCTGGAGATGACTACCGCACAGGTTGTCGAAACGTCAGTCACTGTCAACTACAACAGTCCTATTCAGGACTACGTTCACCCGGACGATCAAACTCAAACTACTTTTGATATTTCAGCATGGTTGTCACGCTATTCAAAAACAACTGTCACGGAGGTTTCTAACTTCGAGTCGTTATTACTCCCTCAGTAACGTCTGAATCGACCGACCGTTAATGCCGTCCAGTGACGTCACTACTACTTGACCTTTGCTTTAATTCATGCAAAAAGTAAAACACGATTTTCAAGTGGCAAACCGAGAAATATCGTTTGGAAATGTCTGCATGATACATAACTGCTTTATTTTTTGTCGATCGTAATTCATTTTTAACTTTCAAACTATCAACTGCATGCAGTACAACTCTGAACCAGTTGTACTAAATTCTATAATCAAACTCGGGGGGTGGGGGGAATGAAAAAAACACACACACAGAACACTTAGTTCAAAAACAAAATTAAAATTGTAAAGAAGCTGTTTGGTACTTAGCGAAGAAAAAAAACAAGGAGACAAGAAAGAAAAGCTAACAGAATCATTACACTTGACGGTAAAAATAGCAAGAAGGTCGAATTAATTATAACATTGATCTTAGAAAACTTCGCGTAAACAAAATCACCGGCCGCCGAAACCACAAAGCGGCTCTAAATGAAAAACCTACCGACTCTCCGCAATGATTCTTCAATCGCAGTTCAATTTAGCATTTCTGTTTCGAAGACAAAGGGAATTTTGCTGTTTAAGATAAAGATTAAGCTTATCGAAATGTTTGAACTAAACGAAAGAATGCCAGAGATACGATCCGCCGAATATTAAGCGACAATCCCGCTAAAATTTTTCATAATTATACATAATTATGCGAATGTTTAGACAATCAACCAATCAAAATCACTACCCGGTTTTCGGGTAGTGAGTGACGTCACTGGACGGCATTAACGGCCGATCGATTCATACGTTGTTGAGAGGAGAAAACGACTCGATGCAATCGGATGAATTTCAGGCTACGTGTTTTCGTAAACTTAGAAAGTTTGCAAATCTTAAATGTTCTTAGATCTTAAATCTCTCTGCTTTCGACAGCTCCACAATTTCCTCATCCACTTTCGTCTGGGAAATCTGTCAAATCTGGTCAGTTCTTTCAAGAACCGAGTCAAGAAACCTTGCAAAGTCAGACTCCGCATCGAAGTGGAGCCTTGTGTCATCTTCATAAGCTTCTATTTCCGTAGCCGGCATTCTAGCCGCCGGCGCCATGTTTTTTTAAAAACATGGCGCTTGTTAAAACAAGCAATGATCTGTCACTGACCAGAAGTAGTGAGGGCTCAAAAGAGTTGAATGACTGTTGAATAAAGTTGAATGTTGACTGAATAGTTGAATATTGAATGAATAGTTGAATGTTTTAAAAATTAAAGTTGAATGTTGAATAAATGGTTGAAATTGTTGAATGGATGAATAAGGAATTGACTATAAAATGAATAGTTGAATGCTGAATGCGAAGTTGAATATTGAATAACGCGTTCAATGTTGAATATAGGTGGTTTTCATGCAATCTCGGGAGACATAAATAACAATGGTGAAATGAACAAATGCTGGTGGACAAACAAAGCGAGCTAATGAGCGATCTTTTGTTCACCGTCCACCAGCATGACGGCGATTACGTAACGTGAAAACCACCTATAAGTTGAATATTAAACGCATAGTTGAACACATAATACAAAACTACATATAAAATTAAACGAATTGAATATTGCTACATTTTGCTTGCCATACTCCTTCGAACAGTTATTTTACCGTAGAAAGTCGTTGGGTGCCCCTGAACCTGATTCAAAACTTTGAGTCAAACGACGTTTCTGCTATTTTGCCCGTGCTTTTGTAGAAAATTAAAATTCCGCACGGCAGAGGCACGACGTATAAACCTGACGGAAGTTTTCCTTTTGTTTCTCGATTACTACCTTCAATAGCTTACGTATTATCACTGCTATTCTTCTGGATAGCAGCGAGTTCAATTTGTGGCTTGACTCGGCCTCCATAAAGTATTCCATAAAGTTGGCTTTCAACCTGCCGCAGTGCAAGATTGACCTGTCATCCGTTTCAATGCGCCGAATAAAATGCTTATGTTCTACAAGTTCTAATTATAGTTTTTTAAGACAGCATTCGAGTACCGTTTTTATCTTTTCAAAACCTGAGACACGGCGACTACCGAAGTCATTTCGGTTTTCAAACCAAACGCCAGAAAAAGGCTAGATCTGACAACTGAAGAGAAGCGAAACTAGCGGTGATCGAACTGACCTGTTCGTGAGCGCCCGAACTGCCAAAAAAAGACCAATAAATTCAGTATTGTGACGCCAAAAATACACTTCCCCAGAAAAAAATCGCAAAACCTTTACTTAACTAGAGATTTATCAACCACTTATAGCGAACAGAAACAGAAAAAGTACCTACCGAGGTTTTGAACACGACCTTCCAACTTGATGTTAGCATGACACATGCGACAATTGGCCGAGGGGCGTGTTTGCACGAGAGTATGTGATTGTTTACCACTTACCAAAATTTTTCGGAAAATCCGGTTGGAAAGTAAATGGCACACGACTTTTTGTAGTTAAACGGGAAGGGGAAGGGGAAGGGGGAATTTGCGCGCGCGAACGCCTGCCGCGCAGGCTAGACTTTTTGGGTCTTTCCTTCGGAAAATTTCCGGGAGCAACGGAACATCTGAAAAGGTTGTCCTGTTTTTCCGAACGGAATATCCAAACGGAAATCCGTGATCCATTTCTTCATAGCCATATTTGATATCGGGTTAAGGCCTTCGCGGTCGTTTTTTGGTAAATTGAACTGATTTGTACAAATAGTAAACGCGATTCCGGGACGAAATTTACCAGTCCTAAATTTTGCGTAGCATTTGCCCAGACCGTGGATCGACCGGCTTGCCCATGTATTAAAAATGTTACACAGGATATAAACACCGCTTGAAAATATTCAACGTGTATTTTGTTCATAAATTTCCTTATCTTTTACAACTCTCGAGTTCGTAACGCCGATTACTTTTCTTGCTTTTCTCGCACATGGTTTTTCTCTTACGTCATCAAAACGTCATATATGGTTTCCAGTCCTTAGGCGCACGGACGCCTGGCACTAAATACAAATGCTTTTAACAATGAAATTTCTATGCCTAACACTCCCCCCTAACTTGAAAAAAGAAACGTCATCCGTGACATTTGACATGTAATACAGAATAGTCCCTTTTACAAAAGTAGTTTGCGGTTTTGGATTTCTTGCTTGTTAAATCCTGGAGTGGGGTGATCAGGCCCAGCTCCTTACAAACCACTTAATTTACGTCTCAGCTTGTCTGTCCCTACTAATGTTCACGATTCTGTAATACGACGACTATCTCAAGATAGCGTTTACAGCATCCACACAACGAATGTTGAAATACACCAAGGAAATCTCTCCTTTTTTTTTTTTACAAGCATGGACAAAAAAAAAAAAAACAAAGGTCACTGTTTATCTGTACTGAAACAACTGATAAGGCGCTCCCCATTGTGATAACTGCGGTCCTGCTCGATAGGGCATCATATAAGGCAACATCATTTTCGGGTTCCAGGACATCATAGGTGGTACCGGTGGAGGAATATAGCTCACGACTGGTGGCAGCGTACTGTACTGGTCCGCTGGAAGTCTGGGAATGTAGGGCTCTGGTGATGTCTGCATTCCACACTGTTGTGTCCCTCCGGATGGGTTAACATTGATAGGCCGCACATAAGTTGGCGCCCCAGGACTATCATAAGTGAGTCGTTTAGGTGCCTGCCTCACACGTTGGGGTCGACCTGAGTTGTTGGTATCCTCGCGATTGTCCACCTCCCCACTGACTACTTGAGGTTCTTCATTCAACTGTGCCTCATCAGGAGTGTCAGCAATGTTAGCTCCCGTGCTCATTTCACTTTACACCTCACCTGAATGCACATGTGTGAAGTCTGGTTCTTCTCCCACCGTTTCCTCGCTTGTAGACTGTACCTGCATCTGCATTGGGTCATTTTCTGGTGAATGGTTACAGTATGAAATGGCTGGAAGATCATCATCGCTGTCACTTTCGTGGCTGTCATCTTCATGTCTTAATGGCTGGATTTCATGACAATGGTAGGGTGTTGGTGGTTTTGTCCTCTTTATAGGAGGGGGGTCTTCCCATGGTTTCCCTGGCAGATAATCACAAGGAAGTAAGAGGTTTCGATGTAGAGTACGGCTTGGTCCTTGACTTGATTCTGGTCTCACATCATACACTGGGCTTCCCTCACCCTTTCTCGCAACGACTACATGAATCTTATCTTCCCAAAAGGAACGGAGGTTTCCGGGTCCACCACGAGGAGTAAGGTTGCGCACCAGGACACGGTCTCCCACTTGCAGCGCTGGTGATCTCATTCGTTTGTCATAATTTCTTTTCCCTCTCTTGGCACTCTTCGTAGCAGACTTGGACGCGAGTGAGTAAGCTTCTTGCATCGCAGATTTCCACTTGGTAACATACTCCGCATGTGACTTGGCCCCTGTTTCATCTTCGAGATCAAAGATTACATCAATTGGCAGACAAGGACTCCGACCAAACAACAGAAAAAAAGGAGAATAACCCGTTGACTCGTGAATAGTACAATTGTATGCATGAATGAATTTGTGTACATGGTCCTTCCAGCTATGTTTGTGAGCTTCAGGGAGGGTTCGCAGCATACTGAGTAGTGTACGGTTCGTCCCTTCCACCAAACCATTTCCTTGTGGATGATATGGAGTAGTCCGAGAGTGCATTACTCCCGACAGTTCTTCAAGCCTCTTGAACAACCGGTTTTCAAACTCGCCTCCCATGTCATGATGGATCCTCTCAGGGAATCCAAAGAGAGGAATAAAGTCATTGAAGATCTTGTCGGCAGCCGTAATAGCGGTCTTGTTCCTCGTCGGGTATGCTTGGGCAAATTTAGTGAAATGATCTACAACAACCAGTATGTATACATAGCCCCCTGAACTCCGCTCTAGGTGCACAAAGTCAATAGAAACCAATTGGAAAGGAACCGCTGTGATGATAGGCTGTAATGGTTCCCTAGTTGTTAAATTAGGACGTCTCTGTTTCAGACAGAAGCATGTGTGATGGATGACGTTTTCTATGTCTCTTCTCACGTTTGGCCAATAAAATCTTTCTCGAGCAAGTGCTAGTACTCTCTGAACACCGAGGTGGCCCATTTCTTCATGGAGTTCACGGTAAACAGTGCGACGAAATTTCTGTGGAAGAACTACCTGCTGGTTGCGATAAATTAATCCACTCTTCCTGTTTACATGGAGGTTATAACACTCGTTTAGGAGCTTACGAACCAAAGGTGGCTCCTTGTGCTTTTCTGCAACTGTCGGTTTGTGGTTTGTCTTGATAAACTTAAGGACACGCCCAATGTGGGGATCTTCTCTCTGTGCTTTCACTAAATCTAACACCGTTACTTGATTGCAGGCTGCTTGTGACAAAAAGTCAACCTGATAGAGTTCCTCTTCTTTATCGGTCAGGGACGTGAGCCAAGTTGAGTCTCCATTCGACAAAGTCTGAATTGCAGAGATTGAGGCATTCAAGCTTTCACGGGGTACTCTCTCAGTACAACTGTCCATGTAAGTCTTAAAGTCACTGCGCAATCGGGAAAGGCTATCGGCGTCAACGTTCAACTTGCCTGGTCGATACCGTATTTCGAAGTTGAAGTCAGCAAGCTGTCCAACCCACCTCAATCCTGTGGCATTTAACTTGGCAGACATTAAAACATAAGTTAACGGGTTGTTGTCCGTATAAACCACAAATTCAGGGGCATAATAGAGATAGTCCCTAAACTGTTCTGTCACTGCCCATTTTAGAGCTAAGAATTTTAACTTTCCCGAATGCATATGGTAGTTGCGCTCAGATGGGGTGAGAGTCCTAGATGCATACGCGATAACTCTTGTACAGCCATTCTGTTTCTGGTACAGGACAGCTTCCAAGCCATCCTGTGATGCATCGGTGTGTACAATAAATGGGGCACTATAATCTGGATATGCCAACAGAGGGGGTGACGTTACTTTATCTACTAAGGCATCCAGTGCAGACTGGTGTTGGGGTCCCCAGTCCACTGGTGACGAAGGTGGTAGCTGTCCATTACTTAGCCTGGTGTTCTGTCTGATCGAAGAAGCATTCTTCTTCCCCGGCAGGTCATGGTTGAGAAGGTCATAAATGGGCCTTGCTATTTGTGCAAAGTTTTTGACATGGCAACGGTACACACGAAGTAGACCCATGAGTCTTCTTACTTCCCCAACAGTTCGCGGTTGTAAATTCTTCATCGCAGTCACAGCATTTGTTGCTTTGGGATCTATTTGATACCCATCTTGAGAGATAACTCTTCCAAGGAAGGACACTTCCCGTTTGAACAATGAACACTTTCTACGCTTGAGCTTTACACCATAACTTTTCAACCGGCGAAGAACTTTACGAAGTTGTTCAATGTGGTCAGAAAATGTCTCTGAGAATACGATCACATCGTCCAAGTAAGGGATGCACATCTCATCACGCAACTCTCCAAGACAGTTCTCCATAAATCTTTGAACGTTCGCTGGCACATTCATAAGACCGAAGGGCATCCGCACCCATTCGTATAACCCCCAAGGCGTAACAAAGGCAGTAAGTGGCTGACTTTTCTTTCCAACAAAAGCCTGATGATAGGCCTTTCCCTGATCCAAAACACTAAACCAGGACTTTCCCCCTAGACTGTCTAATGCTTCTTGGATCCGAGGAATGGGATGCGGATCAGGCACCGTCTTCTTATTTAATTCTCTGTAGTCTATGCATAACCTCATTGTACCATCTTTCTTGCGAACACGGACAACACTACTTGAGAATGGCGACTTGGACTTCCGGATAAAGCCTCGGTTGAGTAAGTCCTCGATATAACCTTCAACTTCCGGGTAGAGTGGACGGGGTATGGAAATGTCATTCTTCTGAACTGGCTGATCGCTAGTCAATCCAATGTCCATCTCTAGTTCGGGAACGCAGCCAACGTCATCATCACTCATTGCGAATGCATCTGCTTCTTCAACCAACAACTGCTTTGCCTGCTCCTTCTGTTCTGCCGTCAGTCCACTCAAATCAACTTCAGGTAACCAAGACAAGTTGCTCTCAATTTGCTCGGCAGGTGCGTCTAGTTTACAGGGAGGTCTGTCACATGGAGTTGGTGTCTCCGGATCCTTAAACCTGACTTCAAAAGGAGTCACTGATCGTACAAGCTGAAGGCGCCCCAAAACAACTCTTCCAGGTAGGGTGATGTTGTGGTTAGCGTTGTTGGTCACTGTAACTGATAGAATGGTTGCATTGCCCTCCTTCACAGTGGTAAGGGATTCATGTACAGCTAATCCTGAAGGCCAAGTAGCCAGCTCATCAGGCTCAAAAAGGACAGGCGTCTTACGGTGGATTGGTCCAGTGTTAGCACGACACGGTAGGTGAACAGTCTGCCCCGCAGGGAGAATCTGTGGCTTCTTTGAAGATTTAACTTGACAAAGTTCATCAGAATTAGAAGCACGGATAAGGCTAATCAATACTTTTTGAAGCTTTTCGACATCCATTTAAGCAGAGCATCATCATTTTCCTCTTCAGTGTTCCTGACCATTAGTTCTATGACATTAAAACCAATGATAGGTTGGTCAAGGATCTCCCTTGTTATTAAGAATGGAACTCTTACTTCGGTCTCCTTTTCATTTGCTAATCGCACACCAATCTCTGCCCACCCACAGTAAGGAATATCTGTTCCATTTGCTGTTTGCAAGCTTATGGATCTATCTGTGCAAAGTAACTGTTCAATATCCCTTATTTGGACTGCTGGTAGTTGGCTCTTCAGAGAGTCTGCTGAAGCAATGGATACTTGGGCCCCTGTGTCCCCTAAAGCTTCTGTAGGCTTCTCGTCCCGGTAGCACTTCACTGAACACTTCTTTCCCACCAGTTTGGCTATGCGCTCCTGTTGTCTGGGTGAAATGTGGCTAGCATACACACAACTATCTTGGGTATCTCCTAATCCCTTTTCTTTAAAAGATCCTCTCTCAGAGAGTTCCTTGATTGCTTTGCACAACACTTTGTGTTTTGGCCAATGGGCCTTCTGACAACGAACAGAACAATATCGAACAGACTGGCACCCTGAACACTGTAATAATTGTGTGTGACAATCAAACTTCAGGCAACCACTACACTGGTGGGACTTCTCTTTTTCTGGCGAGGCTACTCCCTGTCCCGCGGGGGTAGCCTGGATGCGTTTCCCGAATAATTTCTGGACCTTGACTGACAGTAGCGTGCAATATGGTACAAGCCACCACAGAGGTAGCAATGTGGGCATCGGTCACCTTCCTTCTTCGTTCTACACTCTTGGCAACCAAGTGGCCTTGCTCCAGTGCTCACTCCATTTCCAGCATAACTAGGCATCATAGGGTCTGCCTTCTGGTTGCCTTCTGCTTCACGCAGGTTTTTAACTTCTGCCTTCATGGTAGCCAGCTCTGCTTGCACAGATTTTAGTGTAGCTAGAACCTGCTGGTCCTTCTGTAGCTCTATCTTTGTATTTAATTCAGCTGCACTTTCGACAGCGGACACCTTTACAGATTTCCCCTTGCTGGCAAGATTGAACTTATTACTTCGCTCTGCTTCTGCAGATATGGCTAGGCTCATAGCTCCAATGAGGTCTTCATCTGCGACCTTTGGGTTCTGAGTGAGTGGCCTTATTTTTGCACCAATGGTTTCGTCAGCAAGACCTGTTTCCACGGCATGCAGGAACAAACTTTGTACTGAAGGGGCGTCATACTTAATCCCACTATCCGACTCTTTTGAAGCACTAATAATCTTCTGTCTAACGGTTAGTGCTCTCATTAAAAATGACTGAGGATCTTCATTAGGCTGCTGGGCAATATTTGTTAAAAGCTGATAAAGTTCTTTGGCATTTCTTTCATGAAAATGGAAGCGAAGAATTTTACGCAACCTTGGTAGGGTGAGGTCAACCATGGTCTCTAAATAGCTTCTTAGTTGTAGACCTGGCTGTACAGCACGAACTACGGCAATAACTACTTCTTTATCGGAGTATCCCTTGGTAAGCCCTGCTTCTATTTGTGATATTAGGGCTTGGTAACCCAGCTTTTCTTTCTGGCCGGGGTCGCCTACCACTCCCTGTATTTTGAAATCTCTACGGAATATGCTCTGCTCAACCCCTTTTACAGGAAACTTGATTGTCTCTTCTTCCTTTACTGTGCCAGTCAGCTTTTCTTTCTGTATTTTGGCTAGTTTCTCCTCCACTAATTGCCACTTAGATTCTAAATCACCTAGTTCTTGTTTGAGCTTCTTTAGGTCGCTTTTGTTTTGTGATCCTTCTTGCCCATACTTATCTTCCATTCCCTCGAGTGGCGGAGGGCCCGAGTGGCCATTAACCCGTCAACATAATCAATTTGGTCATCGCCGGTCAGAGCATCAACTGAATCCTCAATTTTTCGCCAGATGGACCGAATAACACTTAATTTCCCCTTGCCCTCTACTACCGACTTTTCCACTTTAACATGCAAAGCAAATTCACTTAAAGCGCTCAAGTCCATCGACAACATTTTCCTGTGTAAAAGAATGAGGCTTTCCTCCGCCATCTTGCTTCTAATTAACACGATCACAAAACCCACATAGCATCCAACAGAACAACATTCATACCTTTCGTGGCCTCAAAGCTGTGTTCCACCATCTCTTGACTAGCTGTTCACACCAAATGTCCGCCTAAGCTACAAACCACTGTTTCCTGCTCGCCAAATCAAGACCAAAATGAATATCTTGGACGGCGATCCACACAAATCCTAGCACACGACGTTAGTCGACCATTGAAACTTGTACTGCACCTAATTGCTTCGATGAATTCTCCCGGACAGGCCCCCAGAATGTTACACAGGATATAAACACCGCTTGAGAATATTCCACGTGTATTTTGTTCATAAATTTCCTTAACTTTTACAACTCTCCAGGCCCGGGTTGCTCGAAGCATGGTTAGTGCTAACCAGCGTTAAATACCATGGAAACCTATACATTTTGATACCTCTTAACCAACGGTTAGCGCTAACCATGCTTCGAGCAACCGGTCCCAGTTCGTAACGCCGATTTTCTTGCTTTTCTCGCACATGGTTTTTCTGTTACGTCATCAAAACGTCATATATGGTTGCCAGTCCTTAGGCGCACGGACGCCTGGTACTAAATACAAATGCTTTTAACAATGAAATTTCTATGCCCAACAAAAACATAGGCACGTTTCACGTGCATGAGCTATTTTGAAAGCTTCAGTGTAACAGTATCGGCAATCTTCTGTCTTAATCCTAAATTAAGGCTATGTTTTGTGCGAAATTGGGTATTGCTACACATTAATGAAAACGAGAACCGCAGCGCATAGCTGATTCGATCTGATAAATTCACTTTTCTTTGTCTTTCCTTCAAACATCTGGTGCAAAATAAACAAATTGTTAAAGTACTATGAATACCAACTCACAAAACGTTGCTTAGAGGGAAGACTCGAAGGTTTCAAGGTTTCTTCATGGTTTCTTAAAATAATGAAGGTCGTTGAATACCGAATAGCTAAGATTTTCATAGACTGCAATTGCATACGTTATATTCGTTCGAATTACCCGCTTCTCCCATTCACGGGCAATTCCCATTGGCTAAATTTCGATGCAAGCAGTCAGCAAGCTATCAAGTAACGTTTCCAACAAGTCATTCGCGATATTCCGTATCGTCACGAATAGAGGATGTTAATTGCCTAGATTTGCTCGCGCAAGAATTGGGATTTGTTCTAAAATCGGAGCAGAGGGAAGGTGTGGAGTTGCTGCTCAGAGGAAAGGATGTTTTCTGTGTCCTACCAACAGGATTTGGCAAACGTCTTATTTATCAGATGTTTGTTCATGCAAAGAGTTCTTCAAGTTCCGTGCAACGGCCGACAGTCAATGTTATCTCGCCTGCGTAAAAAAGGGGGATCGGTAGACAACACACGACTTTTACCTCATGCCAAAATACTGCTTGTTCCAATGAATTGTTTCCTTTGTCGGGTAGATTATGCTTTGGAGGAAAACGTTTTGACCGAGCAATTGTGAATTTTGGCCGCTTATTAAATATATTTCACACTGAGAGGTCGTGACACGCATATTGATTTTCTCTGGTCGGCATGATTTGCCCTCTGATGCAAGAGCATTTTCTTTTTGGCCTCTTTAGAAATGTAAAGTTCCTCATTTCCCGCAAGGTTTTGTCACGCTGGGCCCAGCTCTTTAGCGTTTTTAGCAGGATGTTTAAATTCTCACGGATAGTGATTTACCGAGCCAAATCACGAAGAAGTGGATTGGAATGAGGGGATTTACTCATTCTTTTCAATGGCAATAATTGTTCATTGTCAGTTGGTGTGTTCAGTTTTTCTCCAATGTGGGAAAGCATCGCAGTGCAGTTTCTAACCTTTGTTCCGCACGGAGAGCAAACTCTTGTGGAGAAAGATTATCCTTCCTGGAGGACAACGAAAAGTTCGTTTTTCAGTAGGTCGGCCAACTTTAGCAACGTTTCTCCTTTTCTGGTAGGCGCAAAAAACACATTTTCCGAAATTATCCATCCACTCATAAAATTGCAGGACTTTGAAAATGAAGCAATGATCGTCGCAGTGAACGCAATTTATGCAATTGCGTAAAGAAGCCTGAAAAAAAAAAAAAAATCAGGACTTCAACGGGGTTTGAACCCGTGACCTCGCGATACCGGTGCGATGCTCTACCAACTGAGCTATGGAGCCACTGACGCTGGGAGCAGATAGGCAGGCTATTTGTACAGCTAGTACAGTAGACACAATATATTAGAAAAGTTCATCAACTCCACATCACCAAGTGATTTAGGCGGCGTTTAGTCTCGCTTGCCTGGTACGCGTGTTAAATATACGACCGGAAATACGTCTGCGGTCGCAGACTGTACACGTGTATAAACACACGAAAATCCAAGGGCCTCGATTGGAGAGAAATTACATCATTGCCAAAAATAAAAAACGTGATTTGCATGGCGCGTCATTTCAATCATCGCCGACAAAAAAAACGCATGCTCATCACAAGACTCATTTGCATACAACATACAACAACTCGACCAGTTAGCCCCACCATCAAAGTTTTGCTAATTAAGATTCTCTTTTTTTTTCCACCATTGGAGAGTTCACTTGTTCCAAATTAGTAATCAACCCTTTAAGACGATAGAATTCGTGGACGGACCCAGTCCGGAAAAGCTCTAAGTCGCATCAAACTTTCAACAGGTAGCCCAAGCTCGAAATATGAGCATCGGCAAACATCAGCATTGTTGCGTAACATTCGAAACGTAAGGATTTGTATGGGAAAAAAACCTATCGTTTCTGTAACCTACGAAAATGAAAGGATTTCAGTAAAAAACAGCTTATCTTACTTAAAATGTGTGTTACGTCTCTCCTGTGTGGTCCAGGGGCCGATTTATGGCCGTTTTATGGGTTTCTGTGTAAACGTTTTCCTCTCTATACCAAGGTTTCTTTTTTTATTGAAACAATGCCGATGTTCGCCGATGCTCATATTTCGAGCTTGGGCTACCTGTGATCTTTCCTAAGCTTTCTTCGCAAAACATGCGTGGCTTCGGTCACGCGACGACTCTTATTCCCAGTTTCCACGGTCTCCGCTAGGAACGCCTGGGAGCATGACCCACCTTTTGTGTCCAGAATAACTCTGACCACCATTTCATCAACAAATGAAACTCTGAAAACATGAAACGTAGTTAATAAATGATAAAAACAATCAAAGGACCAAAATCCATTTACTGTATCAAAGTTCAGTGTTTTCCACTGGAGCATTTTGACTACGGTAGCGGCTCATAACACTACTCTACATACCTTATCGTAGTGCTGTCCGGCACGTTTTGCGTTTGTTGTTGAGTGTTTGCTTCTCGAAAACTACACTGTAGTACACACGTACATTGTCTATTGTCCAACTCGTAAACCTTACAGTTTTTTTAGGCCTTAGGCATTTCTTTACTTTTTTTTTACTACTGCACCCCCTCTTTAAAGGAAGAAAGTTAATAAGCCCACCTCCTCCCTCCCCTCCATCCTTATTCTTCACAAACAATTAACGTGGACTGATCAGTTACGGTTTATTCAGGCTGGAAATTCATATTGTTTTTGGTCTTCTGCCACATGACCTCCAACTTCATGTGCTTTATTGTTTCAACTTTGCGCCCTAGTTCTCTGTGGAGAATTGTTAACATTTTCTTATTATTAGAAAAAGCAGTATAACGCCCGGGAACCACAAGTCCGTCCTCGAGAAACCTTGCTCCCGTTGATGTGATTCGCTAAATTACATAAGTCCCCCCTCCCCCCCCCCCCCTCAAAAGTGCTTGACAAAAAATAAGCCCCTACATTTAGTCAAATTAAACCTTTATATAAAACGCTTGTTTTTTAAAATACAATACATAAAAAACTATTAAATTAAGAAATTGAGAAATGTGAATAAATAAATCGATGTTGTTATTGTTGTTAACCCCATCTCTTAGCCGATGGTCATGAATGTACCCAGAATTCGAGCAACAGCCTTGAATACACTCCCTTCAAAAGATTGGAACTGCCCTTTCAAGCACTATAAAATACTTCAATTTTAAATTCCATTACTGAAACCCAAAGATAGCGGAGGTCAGGGAAAACAAAACATTGACCCAGTCGAAAACTAACCCCTACTAACCAAGCCAAGCCTACAGAATGCGATTAATTCGTGTTTTTTGCCTCTGTGATCTAACTGTTTTTTCCCTCATACAGTCAGCAGAATAGGTTGATTCAGATAAGGCTATGTTACTCTTCAATTGGCAGTCAAATAAGCAAGCATCTTTCTATCCCCTGTGAAACCAATTCGAGAATGCTGAACAGCCAGATTATCTAACACCAACAAATCACCATTTCTCCATTGAAATCCAACTGCACATTCCCAGGATTTTATTCGAATGTGTTGTATTGTTTCTGGTTCTATCACGCTGCCATCACCATAGTACACGTGACATGGGAACTTATCATCTGGGATTTCTTGGCCGTAAAATGTTGGCATCGCTTTGTAGTACGAACCATGGTGAGAATGTGCTTGATTGAACCAAATTTTCTCATTTGTCACCGGGTGCCGAATAAAAGCAGGCCTAAGTTGCCAAAGGTACAGATCTCCATCTGAATCCCATGTGACATTGTAGCCTTGATCCTTTGCTCGTGGCTCAACATCCTACAAGGTTGATGGAAAAACCTGAATTAATTCAACTGAAGATAAAAACTTTTACTGTTCAGGAGCCTATACGGCCATACTCGCCACTATCAGCTTCTACCAAGTCGCTCAGTCTAATTAAAGAATTTTCTTTCGGTCAAGTTCTTTTGTTCAACTCAGCAGTTGTGGAGGCTTCTTTTTTTATCTCTTCAAAGGCTCTGCAACGATCTTTTCAACCTCGTTCCCAGGACTTTCTGCTTTGTTTCGGGCTTGGCCCAAAGCGAATGAAAACTGAGAGTGAGCTTGACTTTTCCTTCCCCATTTGACCCTCACTATAATTTGGGAAAATCCTAACTTTGCATTGATGCCGAAAGTTAAACAAATACAGTAAACTGAAAAATTAAATACGAAAATACTGCTCCAGGTGATGGGTTTCTGTATTCTGGTTTGTAATTAGAACAGACCCCAGTGTTTTACCTCTCTGTCCTCAGTTGCAAATGCGTGTTGCCAGTTCATATACTCATGGCGAGTTTTATCAGGCAAATATCGTACATATCGGATCTGCTTCTCTTCAAACTTCTGCAGAATTCCGGGATCCAGTTTGGAAATAAGCTCGCTGTTTTTTACTAATGGTGTTTCCCCACCACAGCCATCTGCAGGTTCCTTCAAGCAGAAAAAGAAAACCTACACGAGAAGAAACAAAGTCAGATTATTTGTAGATGCGCAAGAGAAATAAGGCAGTGATAATGAGGGATATGTAAGAGATGTAGTACTTTTGCATGTAACGTTCATTTTTAATTCGCTAGCAGAAAAAATGGAGGGAAACATTGTAAACTGGTGAAGACTCGTCACCCATTTAACACTAAACAGAGGCTAAGGTGGAAACTCACAAAAACATTTCAAACTTCGTTTTTAAGTTTTTCAGTGTAAAAACTTCAACAAATAGTACTCTGCAAAAGTTCTGAGAAAATAGTTTCATATTTGAATTATAACACCATAGGATTTTATCCACAGAAACAAAAACTCAGTATGACAAATCAACTCAACATAACTTGGGCGAGGAAGGAAATGGTTCAAAGGGGATTGAGCATGTATTACCGTCTTATCAAAAAGTTAATTAGAGTATAAAGTGTATAATATAAATAAGCTGCAATGTTCACTTAGGGAATATCCTATAAATTATACGTTTAAATCTTTAAAAAAAAGGCAGGAAAAAAACTCAAAACCTTACAAGAGAAGAAAAATTAACGGCAGAATAACAAGTCACAAGTATGTGTAATATGATCTTCCGGATTATAAAATTGAACTCCTGAACAGAAGTACAATATTCAGAACTCTAGTCTACGAGCATCTGTAATCCCGATCGTAAAAGCAAAAAATCGTATTTCACATACTTATAACATAGGTTCTGCATGGGTTGAAACCATTCAGTAGGTTATTTTACCCCTGCCCAGACTACAAACTCTTGCGTTCAAAGACGAAAAATTAATATATCCCACCACTAAGAACCTGTTAGGCTAAAATCTGCCAGTTAGGACCCCCTCTGTACAAGAACCTGTTTAGCCTAAAATTTGAAACAGGTTCTAGTTATCTTCTAAAATCGCTAAGAAAATTCTATACACTTGGGCAACTAAGGTAACATCCAGGGTCTTCTTTGGAGACATTGGTGTCTTATCACTCCAACTGTAATGTGCATTGGTATGCATGAAGGTTTTACAGAAGGAATGAGCTGTACAGTTCTTGTCATTCACCATATGATCTTAATACTTTAAGCCACCAAGATTGTTTTTCTTCAGAAAATAAGAACCTTTTTCAGGAACCTTAATAGCCTAAAATTGTGCTAATTACCCTTTATGTAGAACCTATTTAGGCTAGCTTGGGAAATGGCAGGTTCCTAGTCGGGGGGTTATGCTGTATTTCGAGGGTGTTAGTGACGGTCATTTTTCTATGAATATGGCGTCTGTCTTTTTTGTATGTAGTTATAGTTAGGGGTACACTTCGAACGTTTATCAGAGGTAAAATGAACGTTCGTCTGCTGGACAGTTCATGCTTCGGGTCTTCATCATCATCACCTTATGTGGAAAAAGTTCATTAAATGCCATTTCATTATGTGGCTCTATCGTATAACTTGGAGGATCAATGCTGGCAGTGTAGGTCCCAACATCTTTATCTATTTGGGTACGGAATGCTGTTCCGCCCTCGTATGTCATGGTTTGTCCTTGGATTGCTTGGGCAATGGTTGAAAAGTCTTCTGCACTTTTAGCTGGGAGACCACGGAATAATATTGCAGGACTCCGAGAAAAATTTTCCTCCACATATTCCATGCATTTTGCAGTCAACTCTGCAAGGGAAGACTTTGTTGGGTCGTTTACTCGCACAGCGAGTGGGAATAGATCACGTGGCTCTGCCAAAAACTCAGGAAAGCCACCCCCTGTGGAGCCTGGGAGGAACTGCCTGTCTCTAAGCTTTGATTTGAATCTTGTTACCAGGTCCTTTCGAGGCAAAGGCTCAAAAATGTTGGCTGTGACTGTGCTTGTGTTCAAATGCGAAGAGACAAGGTAAATAGGTATCCTGCTTGAACTTCTGAGGGCAGGTGAAAGCTTCCAAACTACCTGAAATGCACGATCCGCCATGATCTGTGGAGAGAGATAACAAAGTAAAAGAATTGCACGTTCTGCAAATAAAAATTATGGAAAATCTATAGTCGCATCGGTCACTGTGCAGTTCTTGTCATTCACTATACGATCTCCCCTCGTAACTTGCAAGATGATTCTTGTAGCGCGCATAGCCCTCCTACCATCGAGTGTATATGGACACAAAAAGGTGACGAGAGGAGCACTTGAGAGCCGTTTAACCAAGCATTATTAGGGAGACACTCGTTTCTGGGTAAGTTGAATCTGAGTAAAACATTTATGCTTTAACTTATTTCAAGGAGGGCCAAGAACGAATTAACCAAATAAATTAGGGTGCGAAAGTTCTATATTTCTCAGATGGAGGAAACTGAGAAACGAACAGCTTCACATTGACAAAATAGTAGATCGAGGACTCTCAATTCTTGCCTATGAACACAACCCCGGTCTTGGCAGTGCATGCATTATTGGCATTTGACTTCTCAAATTGAGAACATAACGTTTTAGCCCCGAATTGGAGCGTACTGACGATTAGAGAAAAAGTCTCTTAATGGTATGGAAAGATTCTGGAGGGAGGAAGGGACATTATAAATCCATAAATACTTCTTAAATTGTGGGAAATTTGTCATGAAAGATAAATAGCGTCCGTACGTCATTAACGAACCAAGTTGACAAGATCTCAAAGAAAAAAATACTTCATTCCTCTGCAGATCAATCTTTTTCAGCAAAATTTATTAACCTTTAATGAAATTTTATCATTACTCTGATTCTGATAGGTTTCAAGGGTGTATCGGTCAGGTAACACATAATGCACCTGGAAAACCACCCGAACCTCTGCCACTGCGCAATAGCTTGGAGACTGGACGCTTCTGTGAAAGTCAATGCATATTTGGCGGGAAGTGCGACAATCACACTGATGACGTCGGCAAAAGTAACGAGGAATGCGAGTGTCCCGGATTTGAAGTCGAGAAAGAGCTCTACAGGGAAAACCTCACACATGCGCAGAAAAGCTTATCGACTGGATTTAACAAAACTGACGCCTTTTCTACGACAGTCACAGCAAATCTGATGTCTTCAAGGCAAATTAAAGCTTTGGCAACAACAGCTTCTTTATTAAATACTGCTACAAATCCATCCCGGGATATTGCTACTCAAGCCTACTCAACAAGTTCCAGACAGCGTGGCTCCACTGCTTTCTCAGCTTCAAGTTCGATCACTTCAATATCAGCAAAACCTTCCAGTTCAACTGCGGGTCCTTTCAGTTCTTCAATAGATAATCAAGCTCCAGTGATGTCAAAGAAAAGTAGCGCTTTCTTTTCGAGAGGCTCATCTGTCTTGCTCTGTCTTGGTTCTTTAGTTGCTACACAGAGTAGTTGGCCCTTTTATGTCCAGTTAAAAAAACTGCTGAGAAACAGCTACTACGGCAAAAGCCTTGTATCTTTATGACTGTTCTTATATGTGTGGCTTGCTGACATCATTTTAGGATAAGCAAACTTGACTTGCTCTGATCTTCAGAGTTTGTGAGGGCGAAGTGCGAGCCAAAGTTGGGGATTCACTATTCGTCATGGTCTCCCTTGAGCCGTACTCTCCACGATCGATAAGTACACAGACATTGTTGTCAAGTCGCTTTTAAAGAACCCCAAAGTTTAGTCAGGATCGACAATGAACAAGTGCTTTTAACAGTTTTAGTTGTTTCAGTTTTGTTTACTTCAATCAAGAATGTTAAAATTTGCTGTTAATAACAGAGAGTTAAAATGCTTGAAAGTAAAGGGAAAATACGATAAAAGCCTGCAGGAAGTTCAGAGGCGTATAAAGACGTTTTGTGGGGTACGCACAGAGGATAATTTTGCCACGATTGTTATCGACCATCAGCTATCGATTGGCTACCGTGAAACATAGGACAAACACTTGCCCTAAGAATTTGCACGAACTGTGGCGACGCTATTGATCTCAATGTCCCTTACGAATATGAAAGATTACGAAAGGAGAACCTCTGTCTTTTAGTTTTTACATTAAAATATCCTAGACTTTATTTCTGGTAGGCACGATCATACTGGTGTTGATCAGGACGCTAGGCCGATATAGGAATGAAGAAAGGGCACAGTAAAGAAACTAATTAGACTTTTCCCGATATGACGTAAGCAGTGTCTGTGGTGTAGTGGTTAGGTGTAGTTACGTCGAGTCGATGGTGCTGGGTTCGAGTCCTACCAAACTCTTTTTTTCCTTCTTTCTTTTTTTTTTCCGTTTTTTGTGTTGTTGTTTTCTATAAATATATAGCTAAATAACTGTTACTTAATAAAGTGCAGTAAACAGCAAGAAAAGTATCGTGTTTCCAGAGAAAAGATAGTACACCGTATATTAAATATATGGATAAACAATCTGAATTTCTATCGTTTCCTACAATTTACTGTGGGAAAAGCAGAGTTGATAACCACTTGATCATTTTCTAAACAACGTTCCCACGAGTTCTTTCTATAGACTGATAGTAATTATTCTCGTACTTTCCAACATGTAAATAGGACATTCAATGTCATTTTCGATTCTTTTAAGTCCCTCTGCCTAACTAATGCCAGTATCAACAGAATTTGCCGCAGTATTACTATCTTTCAGATACCCTAGTTCTAAAATTAAATTCGGAGTTTAGTTTTGGAAACTGGACTTTGGTTTTTTGAAAAATTCGTAGTTTGATTTTCAAAATCAAACGGTTTGTTTGCTCTAAAATTTTAGTTTGATTTTTCAGATATCAGAGGTTGTTTTGCGACATTCTATACTAAGGGAAAACTAACTTCATCTGAAAAACTACATCAACTTACAAACCTGGGATTACTTGCAATTGTGGAACGTGAAGATGTTTGCATAAGGAGATTATCCCGTACGAACAGAACTGGTCAGAAGATTGCCTGGATGAATAAGAAATATTTACCGTCTGGCGATTTCCATGCAAGCTTGTAAATAATTGATTATGCGCTCCTTCCTAAGAAAAGCATATCGAATATGAGAGATATTGGGAGAGCATGATTTGGAGCCCCTCGGGAGCATTGCGTGACTTTGCGTGACTACAATGGGGCTGTCAGCAGTAGGGAGTTTAAGAAGCGACGCTTTTGAGCGACGCACGTCAACCGGATGTGAGCTTTTTTTCTCTTTTAATATGTCTTGACACCACCAAATTTATATTGCTAAGTGTCTTTACTCTTATAGAGACAATTTGCCCAAGAATTTGTTCCAAATCACGGCCGAAGGGTACAAAAAGTCCACTTCCAGTTGACGGCGTGGCTCAAAAACGGCCGTGTTGCTTAAACGCCCTAGTTTATAATTAAACATCGTCACGAAACTAAATATAAACTCTCATGCTGTCTGCCACAAAAGCCATTCTATTTGTTCGGATGTCTTAAGCCCTGTTTACAAAGACGGAGGGTAACCCTGGTGCTAGGGTTACCCTAGCAAGATCAAGATTACCCTAGCCTACCTAGCAAGCGTTTCCTCGCGAGTTCGTCGAGAAAGTTGGGACGAGAGCCAAAAAAAAGGAATGACCTTTTTTTTTGCTCCCGCTCTAACTTTCGCGCAATCAAACTCGATTGGAAACGCTTGCTACGCAGGCTAAGATTACCCTAGCACTCGCATATTTCTTCTTTTTTCACACGACGTGTTGACAAGGCAGGTAGGGTTACCCTAACGCCACTGGTAACCCTACCTGAGTGCTAGGGTTACCTTTGCAAGAGGGTTGTACCCTATCCCTAGCAGAGCGTTTACTCGCCTAGGTCAACTTTCCGCCGTCATGCGTGACTAGAACGGCATTATCCAATTTCTGAGCGTAATTATAAACATCTGAAAAACCAAAAATTATTTTCTGTATACACTGATAAAATTTTCCGGTTTTTTCGTGAATTTAACGTGTTTTCCCTAGAGAACTTCAAGATTATTTCAAATCTTGGACCGTTACAAAGAATGTCGCGCATGATGAAACACGTCAGAAAAGCTGCTAAAGTTGACCCGGGTGATAGAATAACCCTACCTGTGCAATTTGCTTGTAAACCAGAGCTAACTTTAACCCCCAGCTTGCGTGCTGGGGTAACCCTAGCACAAGGGCAACCCCCTCTCCTTGAAAACAGGCCCTTAGGGATCAGGTCGTCGTCACGAAAGTTCGTCTCATCCAAAGTTCGAGGACATGGGGCAGCCGTCACAATATCTGGGCAATAAAATGGGAAAAACACAACCTCCGAAAACCATAGGTATAAAGAGGGGGGCAAGCTTATTTTCGTGACGCCGTGATCGACCATTTTTAGTGCCCGCGAATCGCGTGATGCCTGATAAAAAATTCTGTGAATCGTGATTGCAGTGATCTCCGTGAAACCTGAACTGCCAAAATCCTCGAGTGTGTACACGTACATTGAAGATAAATTGAAGAAATTAAATCGTTAATTTGGCCTAGCACGGGACTAGCATCTGGTGGCTTGATTAAAATTCACGTTTGAATCTCTTGATGTAACTTCACACTTCAGTGGGCTCAGACTCACCTACAGCTGGCTTCCTTTGGGAATTTATTGGTTCGTAAAACTCTAGTAATCTCTCTGTTTTACAACAAGGGACGTAACGTTTTTCACATTTTGCACTACCTCTATTTACGAGAAGCGCGAAAACGTAAATCTGATGTGTTTCGTGACTCGTGTGACGCTCGTGAACTCGTGATAAAAAAGTTCTATATGTAAATGAAAAATAATTACCCGTTAAAAAATGGCAAAAATCTCGGTTTGTAGAATATACAAAGTGACTTTTTGGCTAAATTTTTCTTATAACCGGTAGAGTAAATTGATTGCAAATTTTGCATTTATATATACACCCCCTTACTCCCCGTCTATAAAGTATACTAAGTAGAAATTTTAATTTTGAAAAACCTCCCGCAATATCTTGGGCGAATGGAACGGTTACCAAGAAATTTTTAGTCTTTCTCGAGCTTTTGAAACCTAGGCAATATTTGCTCCTTCGAACAGTTATTTTACCGCAGAAAGTCGTTCGGTGCCCCTGAACCTAATTCAAAACTTTGAGTCAAACGTCGTTTAGCTTCGTTTCTGCCATTTTGCCCGTGCTTTTGTAGAAAATTAAAATTCGGCACGGCAGAGGCACGACGTATAAACTTGACCGAAGTTTTCCTTTTGTTTCTCGATTGCTACCGTCTATAGCTTACGTATTATCACTGCTATTCTTCTGCATAACAGCGAGTTCAATTTGTGGTTTGACTCGGCCTCCATGAAGTTGGCTTTCAACCTGCTCTGCAAGATTGACCTGTCATCCGTTTCAATGCGCCGAATAAAATGCTTATGTTCTACAAGTTCTAGTTATATATTTTTAAAGACATCATTCGAGTTCCGTTTTTATCTTTTCAAAGCCTTAGACACGGCGACTACTGAACTCATTTCGTTTTTCAAACCAAATGCCAGAAAAAGGCTAGATCTGACAACTGAAGAGAAGCGAAACGGTACGTAAGGTAAATGTAAGATTCGTTAGCGATGATCGAACTGAGCTGTTCGTGAGCGCCCGAACTGCTAAAAAAAGACCAACAAATTCAGTATTGTGACGCCAGAAATAGGCTTCCCCTGAATAAAATCACAAAACCTTTACTTAACTAGAGATTTATCAACCACTTATAGCGAACAGAAACAGAAAAAATACCTACCGAGTTTTTGATCACCACCTTCCAACTTGATGTTGGCGTGACACATGAGGCGTGCGTGCGTGAGAGCATGTGGTTGTTTACCATTTACCAAAATTTTCCGGAAAATCAGGATGGAAAGTAAATGGAACACGACTAGGCTTTTGTACATTATGCTAGCATTTTTTCGAGCATTTTAGCGAGGCAAAAGCATTGAGCATTATTCGAGCATTTTAGTGGCATTTTCCCCTGAAAGTAAATTTTTCCGAGAAAATAAAATAGAAATTAACATTTTTCAGGAGCCCATGCCCCACGAGCTCCTGCATTTTTAAAGAAAATGAAGACTAAAACTCAAAATTCACAAAAAACCTAATACTGCTGTTTTTTTTGGCTGTATTTATGAACTTGTACACGTTGTCGTTGTTACTTGCAACACTTGCACGTTTTTGTGTGTAAACTTTGAAATTAATTAAAAAAAAACCGTTTGTATAATGAGCATTATCCGAGCATTTTAGTGACTTTTTTGGGGAGACCGAGCATTTTAGTGGGGAAAATGGAGCTTTAAGATGGAGCATTTTAGTGGGGAAGCAAAAGCATAATGTACAAAAGCCTAAACACGACTTTTTGTAGGCTGCGTGGTAGGGTTTGCGTTAAAAGCGGAAGGGGATCGGGGGAAGGGGCGGGGAGAATTTGGGCACGCGAACGCCTTCCGCGCAGTCTAGACTTTTTGGATCGTTCCATCAGAAAAATTTCCGGGAGCAACGGAACATCTGAAAAGATTTTCCTGTTTTTCCGGACGGAATATCCAAACGGAAATTGATACCGGCTTCAGGCCACCCTGTGGATTCCGGATTCCGTTTACTGGATTCCGGATTCCAGCTCAGTAGATTCCGGATTCCAAAAAGGGCTGGATTCCAAATTTTTTTCTGTTTTAATGCTTTTCTTCGCATTTCGTTTTCGTGTTCGAATCTTGCTATATTGAAAGACGTTGTTTAGAATGCATAACAAGTTTGTTTTCTTTTTCGATTTATAAATTACGTGAAGAAATGTATTACTGTTCCGTAAGGGTTTATGGTATAATAATGAGGGGGACATTGGGAGACTGTCCACACCGCAACACCACGGAAAAAATAACAAACATCACATCACCGCAAAAAAACGTGGCGAAACAACGACATCGCAATTTTAAATTTTGTCCTTCGATTAATCTAGTCCAAATCTCCATATGATTAGGGATCTCGGATCTCGGAGCTGGTTTAGTGATTAGCAGAGAGCGAGACTGACCTCAAGACTCTATTTTTCACTTACTCTTTTTTTGCGAACTCTATTTTCAGCTATACAGATAGAAAAATGCTTACAGTCAAACCAGGTCAAGCGTTTCCGTCGCTAATGAACTAATGAATTCATTCACGGAAAAATGATTTCGTTTGTTGATTCAATAATCCATTCATAAAATGAACAATCCAATAGTCATATTTAGCCTCGATTCCATAATCGAATGTTGATTCGATTACTGTTTTTTGAAAAATTACACTTTCCACAAGTTGACCTCAGAATTTTGTTTTTTCCTCTTTTTTTTCTGAGAGTCGAGTGCTGGCGAGTTCTGAAGTTCAAACCCAAACAAACTGTTACATGTACGCCAGTTTGCTGCCAATAATCAGTGCAACAGACCTAGGCCTGACCTCTTAGAAAACACGACAGTCAAACTGAGGTCAGTGTATGTGCGGTGATTGGTGGATTTCGATCCTCTGCCTTTGTCAGTTTCTTTGCGTTTGCGGTCTGTCTATTCTAGCTGTTATTTTGATTAAAGGCAATGAAAAACGCAATCGTAAACGGCAGGAAAAGGGAACCAAATACGATTGAACACAACAGACAAGAATAAAGAACAGGTAGATTTTGTTCATAAACCAAATCAACATTTGATTATTGAATCGAGGTACAATTTGACCGTTGGATTATTCATTTTATGAATGGATTATTGAATCAACAAACGAAATCATTTTACCATTAATGAATTCATTAGTTTGTTAGCGACGGGAACGCTTGACCTGGTTTGACTGTAACTAGCAGAAACAAAAGAACTCTTGCAAATCATTCCTAAATATTCACGTTTATTCATTTGATTGCTACATAATAAAGTACTGGGAAAAGGTACAGTCATTGCCAGGGAAAAGCGAGCTGCAATCTGCAAGAAAACGGCCTAACAAAGTTCGCGTGTAACTCCAAATCAATTTTTCCTACCTATGCCATATCATAAACCAGCGAATGTTAATCAAAGTCTTTTGCTATCTACTAATGATGTAATAGAAGGTTCATTTTGTTTGTATGTCGTTACATTCGTGGTTTTCATTGTCCTGTCCGAACGCCTGGAACAGGCTACGTCGAATCATTCAATCATGTGTTCGAATTCTTTTGGAACATTAAAGCAGTATTTCGAAGTAATAGAACTGAACAAAACGTTAAAAGCCGCCAATTGCTAATCACCTCCAAACTATGACGAAGAAAACCTTGGTTCTTAACATGTTTTAGGACATTGTTTTTCGTTCTTTTTCTACTTTTTATTGGAATCATTGTCATAGCGCAAAAAACTAAATTCGGTTACCGCTCTTTTGTAAAACTTTCATTTATAGAGACACAGAAAGCTGTAGAACACGCGCATTAGATATCACTTCTTAACTGAATTGCTTTCACACTTTCTCATATGACTCGTAAGACACGAATTTTAGCCAAATACAAAAAAATACACTTCTCCTAGGACTAGCCTGCGTGGCAGGCGCAAAAAGGGGAGGGAGAGGGGGAGGGGGGAAAGCACGAAAGAGCAATTCCCTCCCTTTTTCCCTTTTTCCCTATCCCCTACCCCTTTCGACACCCGCTACGTCCCTTTTTCCTTATCCCCTACCCCTTTTGACACCTGCTACGCAGGCTACCTAGGACGGGATAAGCATATATACTCAGTAAAAGTTTGACAATCAAAAAGAGTACTACAGAAGATTAAATTGGACTTCAAGTTGACAAAAGCGGTGTCCCGGTCAGCGCGGCCCTAAAGTGACTAAAGTTGACTGTGTCACATAATTGTCTAAGAATGATAACATAGCTCAAAATAAATTTCGGACAGTGTCACGTC